>VWPW01008640.1:171166-372009 GCA_013389825.1 Crypturellus undulatus
GGCATGGGGGCTCCGCGCCGGGGCACCCCCGGCCCTGGCGACAGCAGCAGCAGCGCCGGGGGGCGCCTGGCCCTGCTCTGGGTAGCGCCCCTCACCCTCAGCGGCCTCCTCGGCGCGGCGTGGGGCGCCTCGAGCCTGGGCACCCACCACATCCACCACTTCCACGGCAGCAGCAAGCACCACTCAGTGCCTATCGCGATCTACAGGTCACCGGCTTCCTTGCGAGGCGGACACGGTGGGTCCTCCCTGCGCGCCTGCCAGGGCTCCGCGGGGCGCGGGGGAGCGGGGCTGCCGTCCCGCCGGGACCCCCCTCCAGGCGGGGCGGGCAGTGCCGGGCGATGCCGCGCGGTGACCACAACCACCANCGCTCTGCCTCGGGCAGCGGCCCCGCCGCGGTGCTGCGCGCGCGCGTCGGTGCGCGGAGAGGCGGCAGCGGCGGAGCGGTGCGGAGCGCTGCCGGCAGCAGCCCCAGAGTGCCCCGAAACCAGAGCCTCCCTTTGTCTCCGAGGAACGAGGAAAGAAAGCGATAAAGGAGGGGAAAAAAAAAAATAAAAGAACAACCCTTTGGCTTCTGATTAGATTACACAGCTTCATTCTTCTTCATTTTCTCATCTTGCCTTGCTTCATTTGCACGATGATGTGATGTCATTTACAAGCTTTGCGGAGTAACAGATCTCACGCTTAACCTTTGCATCACTGTGCAGGATGACCCAGTTGCAGGCACGAGGCAGTTAGGTTTGACTGTTTTTTTTTTTTTTTTTTCCCCATGATTAACAGTGCCAGCATCAGTGGGTAGGGTACTATTGTCTACCTGAAAATTGCCACTTTGTGCTAAATACTCTTTTATATGAAGCTGCTAGAAAAGCCAAAGTGCCCAGAAACTGCTGTTCTTAAACATTTTATTCATTAACAAAAAGTTAGAGGTCTGTTTTAATTACTGGAAAAAAAAATCAAAAAGGGAGAGAGGAGAAATTCAGACCACCGCTTTCTACCGTAGTCCATCCAGGCAGTGTAGGATCACGAATGAATGCTGCATGTACTGTACCATATGTGCTTATAGAGGAAAACTAAATATGTATGTGTGTGTGCGCGTATATATGGATGCATTTTTCTTTGAATTGCTTCATGCTTTGGGTTGTCATTTAGGGGCTTGTTAGTAATTTGAGGTGGGAGTAATCATGAGCAAATAGGGATCAGCTAGAATCCTTAGGATGTGCCCAAATCATGCCTTTGGGCAGTTTTTGGAAAGCTCACCTTGGACACAGCCAAAGGCAGACTGTAGGAAAGGGCAGGAGGCTCCCGTCTTGCTAAGAAAACAAATGATGAAGTGGCGGAGCTGCCACTTAAGAACTTCATAGGGAAACCCAGGAGCCTCTCCAGAATAAAGTAGCTGATTTTACAAAATGAAGGATGATGTGTGTCGTAAGAAGGTGTTTCAGAGTGTTTACTCGATAACTCTAAGCCTCTTTGCTTTTCTGTATTTATCAGAAACTCTTGCTGTTTGACAGTGTTTTAAGACGTCTAATTCCTTTCATCACTGCTGCTTCAGAAGGAGCCTCCACCCGGCTTCTCTGAGCCCAAGGGACGCGTTTCTGCCCCTGCCTGGGCAGGGTTGGGTGCTGCTCCTGTGTAGCACATTGCTGGGCATCAGTCAGGGGCGATCTTGGAGAACTTATCCTTAGTGCAGCACTTCCAGAGGGGCCCCACCAGCCCAGCAGCATGAGGGAGGGAGCCTGATGCTCAGGCTGGCGTGGACCATCCTCATGCTCGGGGATTTCTAAGAGTCGGACGGAGCTCGCAGGTCGGTGGTGCCCTGAGAGCGCTGCCCGCCAGGACAGCGAGTCATCGGTGTCGTGGAGGGGAAGCGCTCGCTCTGCCAAGCCATTCAGCAGACGTCACCGCAGCCCTTGGTGGGACGTCCCCACCGCCCTCCTCTAGCACTGGCACCACCTAGCACTGCTGCTGCCACCCTCTCAGAAAATGCTTAGGTTTTTTTCTTCCCTTTTTTTTTTTCCCTGATTCTTTCACTTTTTTCCTTTAGCCAGCCCACTTTCAGCTAATAGTGTAAACAAAGCCAAGAGCCCAGCATGATTGGATTTTTTTCCACTTCTTTTGAAAAACCAGACCACAATGTTGCTGCTAACACTCTCGTTAGGTAATTTTTCTGGGATTTTGCTTAGGAATATGATCTCATGTGGCTTTAATTGCCAGTATTGTGCCTCCCAGAGACAAAAGCAGAATTTCAAATAAGCAATTAGCTCACCCTATTAGATAAGAAGTATCTCAGCTCACAAATACTTTTTTTTTAATTAAAAGTAAAAATTAAGCATCAAGCTTGACCAAAGTGATTTTTTACTTAGTGTGTTGGCTCTCATTAGCTTATGAAGGTGACAGATGGCTGTAGCAATGGAAGGTTTAATCACAAGAAGTTATTGTCACAAGACCATAACTTTCTAGATCATGGCCTCAGTGATACAGAAATAGAGAAAAGTAAGATAGCAAGTAATAATGTTCAAAAATGTAAGTGCTAGGCTGCCCCACACCTGCCTGTGGTCTCTGCAGTACTGGGGGTATTTGGTGATTTCTGTGCTTCTTTCCATGTCCATTTTTTTTCTTTTGCTGTCTTTTACTGGAGTACAGTAGCACATACTGCAATGCCTCTAGATTCTGAAAACGTGGATGGTCCATGGCAGAGATTTCCCCCTTCCCGCTGCCAAAAAAAAAAAAAAAAAAGATTGCAAGTTTCTCAGTACCTTGAAATGGAGAAAGGTGTGTGATGGATCTTATGCAGCATGGTTGCTGCACGTTGAGTAAGTGGAAGGTTTAAAGTGTAGCCATTTGGAAATGGCTGTCACTGTCCTCATTGACTCATTCATCGCCTGTCTTCCCGCAAACAGGTCTTTGGTCTCACCTGGGCTGAGCCTGAGTCATTTCATTGTCCCTAGCACCTTATTCAGCCACCAGATGACAAACAGGGCATGTCCATTTAATCTGGCCATTTCTTCTTTTGATGCTCCTAGGGTTGTGCCCAGGAGGTGGTCTGATAAATATAAATTGTTTGTAGTTTTTTTTTTTCCTTTAAGTCTGCCAGAGCAGGATCCAGGAGTTCACTAATGAAATCTTCATGTTGGTAGGTGCATGTACTTGGAAAAAAAATGGTAAAAATAGCAAAGGAGTAGCATCTGTATGCTCCCAGCCAGGGCAGGAAGAGTTTAGCAGGAGTGGAGGCCATCTGAAGTAGGGGGAGTGGGATACTGGGAGCAGAGGTTGAGAAGATGGGAGAAGTAAGGACAGGGCAGCTTCCTGGTGGAAAAAGCAGAGGGATTTAAGCTGTTGATCAGAGGGTGTGAAAAAGTGCCTCCACAGTGAAGTTAGTCAGGAAGAAGAGGTAGGAGGAAGAAGAAGTAGGAAGAAGTTAGTTCCTAAGTAGGAAGAAACAGAACCTTTGGGAAAATACTGATAGTGGAGGTTTTGGAAGTGCAAGCTTAGGTTCAGGGTTGTGATTGTGTGTTCCCATAGCACTTTCCCCCACCCTGTCTTTCCTAGACATCTGGCGTTGGAGCAGGGACACTCATAGACATCTCCCACTTCTGAGTGAGACCTCCTCCTTCTCGTGTCTGCGTTGCCCTTGCAGTTGTGGTAGTTGTGTTGTGGAGAACCTTCCTGGCTTCTTTAGCTGCCGCTGCTCTGAGCTTCATGTTTACACCAGCTGAGATATCCATATGCGATGTCGCTCCTTTCCTAACATATGTTTCCATCTGCGATTTTACTTGATGTTAAAGGTTTTATAGGTTTTCCAAATTCATCATGTGTAAGCATTACCTCTATTCAGAAATGAAAAGATGTCCAATCAAGTAGTTGGTTATCAAGCATGATAACGTGCTCCTCATCTGTTGGTAGCTCTCTTTTTTTTTCCCTCTTCTTTTCCAGGCCAACATTTAGAGGGAGATCTTTTCAGAGACGTGTCTGTGGAACTATGGTAGCGCTGTATAGATAAGATGGCCCAACATCTATCTGTATAGTGATTGTCTTCCATTGTTGCTGAAGTTCATGTGCACTGAATTCATCCAAATTGTACCCGTTTAAAAGAAGCTTCTGTAACAGAGTCATCAGCAGCTCCTGAAGTGTCATACTGTGGGCTGGATTGTACAGCCCTCATTCAGTGAAGTCATCCATTGAACTCCACAGGAGTTTTCACTAAGGAAGAATAGCAGGATTGGAATTTTAATACTGCAGTAAAATCGTTTATACTACTACAATGAAAAATATAATAAAAAAACCTTGGAAGATGTGTATATGATGTATAGATAGCATTTTATCTGTAAGAAAACTGTAGGGAAAGACTTACTAGTGTAGGTAAAAATAATTATTCTTTTATTTTTCATGAGTTGGAATTTCTGTTTCTGCATATAGTGATAAATGTTGTTAGGGTCAGTGTAATTGATCCTAAGAAGGCATTTTCAGTTAGAATATGCTTACTGTGTTGCAGCAGAAGATTGTATTTTGATTAAAACAACACATGTAAATATTTCCAGATGCTCAAGCTTTGTAAAGCAATGTAGTATAAGATGTAGATGCAAGAAACATCTAACCTTTAAATTTTTCATTCTTATTTTTAGAGAGGTCTTTTTATGGTCTTTTCAAATCTGTTTTTATAACACAAAAGTATCCTTTTCATTCACTAACTTCCAAATATTTCCCAGCTCTCCTGCTCTGAGTATGTTCTATATCTAAGTGGAGCATTTTCATATTTTAAGACTGTAATTCTTGGCAGCATTCTACACATGTCTTTAAATTATATAAATTTTGCATCCCCTTTCAAAATTTCCAATATGTTCCATCAGTTATTTTCCACATCAATTGCCAAAGTATTAACATCAGTTGGAATAAAATGAATAACAAAGCAGCTTCAGTCAGCATAGTGTTTAATTGGTTGTGCAGTTAGATACGCATATTAGCAAATGTGGTTTCTATATTATTATTGCTGTCAATATGTGTTGTCAAAGAGCCATATAGTCTTTGGTGGTATTGTGGATAGTCTAGGCCACTTTAATCAAAAGAGGAATGTTGCTGATAGATTTCTGATACTAATCTTTATAGAAGCCCTGGTGCCTTAGTACATGCACAGCTATTGATTGACTGTGATGCTTTTACAAGAGCTAAATAAATAACAACACTCTTTTGTCACTTATCAGCAATAGCAGTTTTGCCTCAGTCTACGGCAGACTGCCTCAGTCTGTGTTCTTTATAAATTTAAAACATGTCTTTTAATCAAATGCTGTTTGAAATAAGTTATCAGAAGAAATTCATTTAGCATTCAATACAAAGTACTTCCTGCTGCTTCTAATTTTCAAAAATGAATTTTTACTGATAGCAAGAAGTTGATTTGGCTTTAAGGAAAATTTCTCTTTTCTTTTTTTTTTTTTTTTTTCTCTCCCCCCTCTCTCTCTCTTTCTCTCTCTTTCTCTCTCTCTCCATCGTAGTCCACAAGAAAACCTTGTAGACAAAACTCTGGTATGAGACTGCTATGCCCGGTGTGAGTAAGCACAACTAATTCTATAGTCTTAATATTTTTTTTCTTCAGATTTCAGACTGCACTGCAGGATGACAGGCCTGATCACTGTATTACATTTTCAACCAACCACTTAGTTTAGTTTGCTTGAATTCGTCTTTTGTCCTCTCCTTCATCATTGCTTGCAACAGTTCTTGTTTGATTAACCAAGATGACTAACCTCTTTCTTGTCTTTCTCCTGTATCAGTTAATTTATCTCTATGTTATTAAGTCTTATGTCCTCAGGTCTTCTACAGAACTTATATCAAATCTTTTCTAAGCTAACAACTTTCATTCTAGTTTGTAAATACAGTGTAGGCAGAGCTGATAGATCTTGCTGTGATAATAAATTGACTTGTGAACATAGCTGTGATTATAACTAGAATGGAACAGTCTGGTTTGATGAAAGAAGGTGTTCTATAAATATCAACACTGTTCTGTGAAGTTAGAAGTAACAAATGTAAATAAGAAGCTGTATTTTTTATCACTTTAGGTAATTCTTTTCTTTCTTAAGAGTAATATGGATGTCTGAAAGTAATTTCCATGTGATTCTCACATCTTTATGTACACCTGTGTGCATGTGTACATACATACCCATCCCAGAGATTTCCTGATAGAGGAATTGCTCCAGGGTGCTAAGCTGAAAATGAGAACAATTTTCCCACAGCTAAAACTCTTACAAAGCATTCAGCAGCAATATTCATTTACCGCAGGTATAATTGGTCAGAACAATACAGTTAATCATTCATCTCCTCCTTCATTGACAAGGAGAAGAAAAGAGCCGGGGCAAATAAAACGGGCAGGGTGAAAGGGAGGAGTAGCGCCGCTGCACGGGGCCGGGCTGCGAGGGGGATGCTGTGCTTAGGGGGAGGATCAGCCTCTGCCGGGGCCATAGGAAGCGGCAACGGCTCGTTCTGTGCTGCTGTAAGCACTAAGCTGTTCCATGAGCACTCAACTTCCCAAATCCAGCGACATGGAGCAGATGAAGGGTGCGATTGGCTGTCACACTATACGTAGGTAGGGAGCCAAAAGCTTTGCCATTCCTGGCATTTGATTGATAAAAAAGGTGTACGAATATAGTAGATACGTCGTGTCCATGATCCCGCACGCCCTGTGGCAAGGCTGCCTGTGCCCCAGGGCCTGTGCGCCCGGGGGCACCTCACGCGTGGAGGCCGCACACTTCTGCGCCACCCCGGTGCTGGGCCCTCCGCCGTGTCTACAGGCAGCGTTGCGTCCTCCCTGTGCTCTTGTGTGCTTAATGTCACGCCTGGGAAACGAGCCTGTCACTTGGCTATCGGGATTGTCCTTCAAACGTGGAGCGGGGAGGCTTCTGCGCTAAGATATCGTGGCTCTGACACCTGCGGTCGGGCCTGTGTCTGCCCATCCATCTTCTCCATCTTTAGGATAATCTTGACTGTGTGGGTGTCTGGATACTCACATTAAAATGCAAGTGTTCCATGTTGCCATTCCTGCACGCAGGTATTTTTTTTTTTTGCTTGAAGCTGCGCTGTGCCTTTTGTTTGGGAAAAGAGAGGAGTCAAAGGGTTTGTGGGAAAAGATGATTGCAACTTTTGTGTTTTTCTTGTAGTGAAAATGTGGTAATGGCATTTCCTTCTTTTAAATACCTAGATAGATACTTCCTAAACAGCTGGGTGTTTAAATTTGGAGAGACTAATGGCTTGGCAATGAAAGATTTGTTTAGATGTCTACTCAGAAATGATCTAAGTGTTAACTCTTTCTTTAGGTTTTATTACAGCTATACTTGCTAAAAAAAATGGCCAATATGATTCTAAAACAAGTTAAACACTTTATTAAACAGCTAATGTTTCTGTAGATACTGCCTGCTCCGTTATGTAGCTTATCTACAATTGTAAAATCCAGGATGGAAAGAAATGGTAGAGACTAGTGAGTAGTTAGCCCTGAAGAGACTTGCAAAAAGTCTGAGGAACCTCCTTTTTCTTCAGGAAGGGTCGCAGATAGTGCTCCCACGTGCATTGCTGAGTCCTTGGAGCTGGTTGACATTCTCAATGACTACAGCTCTCAGTGATTGTTGACCTGGGCCTGGTTCACTCTTACTGAGGTCAAGCACAAGATTCCCACTATGTGGATGTGTTCTCTTGTGCCCCTGTTGGATCCCATGCCCCTCATGCATGCTCTGCTTAAGACATGTTCCCCTTCCACAAATACAGTGCTTCTTTAAGGGATGAATAAAACATTGCGAATAATAATGCAAGGACATGTATTTTTAATGTGCTGCCACAGGTTTGATACGATGAATAGATGTGTTCAGTTTATTTCACACAACAAGAATTATGAGGGAGCTTGCAGTGAAAATAATGGATTGCCATATTGATGGACAACATATGAGCATGAATTGAATCATGACGTTATTTTCGGTTTGGGTAGTCAGTGCCCACAGAGAGGGGCTTAGGAGCTGTGACAAAACAACAGATGTGAGATTAGCCCCTTTGGCTGTATCTAAACGGTTGCCTCCTAAAAGCCGATGCCCCCAGGCGCTGAGAACCTGCTGCAGCTCCCTTCCAGGCCCGGTCCTTGCCGCCCCCGACCTCCAGCCTGGCGTGTGCTTGCAGCTCGCCTTGCCGCCAGCTGTGGGTACTCCCGGGACACACACCCAGCCTTGGCATTGGGAACGGCGCTCAACTAGTGCCGAGGGTAATTCCAGAGAATGAGAAATGCCGTGAATCCCCATCTTCCCAAACAACGCTCACTACTTTGGTATTCGGTAGCGTGTAATTGCTGTAATATCCAGGGAGGTTAAACAAAACGTAATTTGGGCAAGAGAAGAGAAGCCCACTGTTATTTTATTGCCTAGGAAATTTCACTTAACAGTCAATTGCAGTAGTATGACTGCTCACTTCATGCCCTATCAATTAGAAGACTTTATTTTTTAAGTACTCTGTTTGAGACGCATGTGCAATGTGCTTTTCTTAGAAAGTGTTAGCTTGAGTGTATTATATATTAGGTTATATAGGCCAAATACTCGTTTCTACCCTGCTGCCTGTTTCTAATAGAAAGTCAGTCATTCATTCAAGATTGAAGACAGGGGTTTTTTTTGATGTTAATTTTTAACTTCCACAGAAATTTACTTGCATTAGCCCATAAAGTTTGCTTTTCTTCACTCAGCACAATTTCACAGTCTTAGCTGATAATGTCTGACATGAGGATAATAAAATCCACTGTATAGCATTTGTAGGGAGAAGTTAATGAAGAAAGAATGTTAACACAATTATTTTCAACAACAGTAGCAACAAACATTTCAGAGTGAGAGGTTTGAATTTCTTACTGAGCAAGACATTGTCAAACTGTGTTGTTAAACATACAGATAAGAGGAATTGTTGGTCCATTAGGAAGGATAGTGGTCTGTAAATATCTTGTTCAGACACTTATATTGCAGTTTCTGGTTGACTATGGCTTGATGAGTTGGATGATTAGCTTAGGATACCATTACTGGAAAAAAAAGTGTGTCAGGAAGGTGGTGGTAAAGAGGTGTAAAGAAATTATGAGAACAGACTTGGGTTTCTCAGAATTTGGGCATTGTTTCTTAGTTGGTGTGTTACAGTTTGCCTTAAATAAAAATGCAGATTGGACAGGAACTCACAGGAGTGTTGTTTCAAAGAGCTTGAGGTCAACAAAGATAAATAACTCTATGGGGGAAAACCACGATCCATCTGTTAGATGCTAGATCTATAGAGGCAGTAGATAGAGAGGCAGTTATTAACACTGATATAAATTGCAAGTGACTCAACTGAAGTCTGCTCAGATTCTATCTACTCATTGTTCTCGTAGGAAAAAATTCACCTGTCAGAGGGCTTATGCCTTAGATTTCAAGAAGGTAGGGTTTAAGTGTAATCTGTGTAGCTCATACCACTTTATCTGGCCCTTTGACTAGGGCACATTTCACTCAACTTCATTACAAGATCACTCCTGGAGAAATGGGAGAGGCTTATCTTAAGCTGTTGGGAGCCAGCTGGAGTAAATATGTTAGGATTTTGCAAAAAAATTCTTATTTGTTCCAAGTTGTTTACTTCATCTCCAGTAGCTATTTGATAATCACTTTTATTTTATTTTATTTTATTTTATTTTATTTTATTTTATTTTATTTTATTTTATTTTATTTTATTTTATTTTATTTTATTTTTCATATTTAATTATTTGAATTGGAAGAAGACCTAAACAGATCTACATGTGATGTAGAAGTAAATTTCCATACCCAAATCATTAGTATGTGATGTTACTTTTGTCTTTTGTAGAGGTCAGTTCATTGTTGAACTATAGTTTCAAAAAAGAGAAATCTGAGGAAAAAAAAAAAAGAGCAGTCATTATTGCCAGATAATATTTTCCATAATTTTGAGATATGATGAATTCAGTGTTGCTAAAAGACAATTTCTAATTCTCCCTTGAAAAAAAAAAAGTGGCCTGCATTAACCCTTGTCATACAGAAGATGCTCTAGCACATCCTCACAATATGCCTGTCTGCAAAGGCTATTACTGTTTACAAAGGGGAACCAGGGCACAGAAAGTCAACTTCTCAGTTTTGTTTCCTCTTGCATGAGTGGAAGATGTCAAATAGCAGTCAGATAGGGCATCTGGAAATTCCCCGGGTCTCCCCTATGTGCTAATCCCTGATACAAGAAGCATCTCTGGAGCGTGGCCAGCACGTGTAGCATTCGGTTGTCCGCTGGCACAGTCTGGTTTAGCTTATGCCATGATTCCGTCCTCGCTCACGTAACCACTTCACTCGCTAGAGCTGCTACTGGAGCTCTGTGCCACACTCAGACCAACACAGCAGAGGTTAAGGGTTTTTCTGTTTGGTCCTTGCTCGTGTTAGCCAGTAGATAACCATCCATCCAGCTTATCAGAGAGTATGCAGCCTCACCTACCTAAATGTGGGACTGCACCTGGCCATAAGGTCACTCCGCAGCCTCAAATGGGAACAGGGATTAAACAAGGACCTCTTGAATTGCAGTGTCGTTTATTGCTCTGGCATTGTGTTAATACTCGAACCCATCAGCACCATTAAACCGATGTACTAGTTAGGGAACAAATGCCTGTCTTCCTTCAGCCTCAAGGTCATGTTGTGGAATTAATAGAATTGATTTGTGGAAAAAAGGATGATGCAAAGAAATGGAGAAGGGAAGGAAGAATGGGAAGATGGATAAAGCAGGCAGAGTACACCTCTGGTTAAGAAAGAGAAAATATAAACATATATTTTCTCCCTGACAATTTTTTGACTTTATTTTTTAAGGAACTGTTTCCTTAGTTATTTGATTTGATTTTTATAGGGATATTGAAACTGTTTTAGATGCTGAAAGGCCAAAAATACTAATCTTTTTATATTCCAGGGCACTAGACTTAGAGCTGTCATGCCTTCACAAATAAGGCTTACTTGTCTTTTGGTATAAGTCAAGTCTTTTCAAATTCCCTGTCAGCACTTAAATTTTTCGGGCCATATGGGGGGCAGTTCCTTTAAATCTTCTGTTTGTCTTTTAGTTCCAATTGCTTGTGGTATCTGATGTCTATTAAGTGAGAAGGGCAGTCATAATGCATTGAGTCCAGACTTGAACTGGTGGATTCACATCATGTCATTTTGTTTTACAGATATTTCTTGCCATTTAAATGTTACCCCTGCACATAATTGCTCTGGATGTTTGAATCTTGGAGTCAGTACACTAGGTATTTTCTCTGTTTTCCGTAAGTGAATGTGAAAGAAGTGAGGATTTTGCACAATGAAAACACATCTAACTGTGTTTGAAAGGTGTAATTGCTTTCAAATGTTGCTTTTAGGCTATTAAGATTTTCATTTCCCTTAGCCTTAAAAATAGCAGTTTATTAGAATGATTTTCCAGGGCACAATTTGTGAGAATGACTAGGACAACAATTTGCAGTTTGCAATTGGTTTGTGTGATTTATTGTCCCTTATGCCGCTCAATGTGAGGAGCCAACAGTTACAGTGCGGAAGGCAGCATTATCTTTCTTTCATGATTGCATGGATTTTTGAGGATGTGTGTAACGTGTGGCTTTTGTTTCTTGTCTTAGCTGATATTTTATTTGTTTGTATTATGGTGGTGTTTACGGGTCTCAGTCAGAGGTTGTGAGCTTCTTGTGCTAAGCAGCTGGATTGAATAGAGAAAGACAAGAAAGCCAAGGAAATAATCACTCTCTGCTCCTGACAGCACTCTCTAGGGTAGATTTCAAAATAACTCAAGAGCTGTGTAAAATTAATTAGCTCTTCCTCGTGCACTGAAAGCCTATTTCATATTGCACTGGCATGAGGGATCTCTGTACAGAGGAGGGGATGCAAATAAGATGTGCTGGAGGATGGGGTCAAAGACTGGATCCAGACTTTAGTCCAACAGTCACTGAGTGCACTAGAGCTGTGTGTAAAAGTGGACTGTAAAGAATGGGCCACTGCAAAATCTCCCTGTCTGTGAAGCTGGTTTAGTTACTCAGAGCAAGGTTTATTGGGCATAAAATTGGAACCAGCATCCTTTTGTTTCTTTAGCATCTTTATAATTTTCTTCACCAACAGCAGAAACAAATGAGAAATCAGGGATCATCACTTATTAAGTAGGGACTTAGCTATGTCATGAGGGCACAGTCCCTTGGACTCCAGAGTTGTAGTGCCACATTAATTGTTTGATTTTGTTACAGTATTTTAAAATTGCTATTTTCCCATATGTATTCCACACACAAACTCAATAAAAAATATATATATATATATATGTAACACTGAATCGTAATTAGGTAAAAGGGGAAAAATCATTATCTACTCTATCACAGAGAAAACTGAAATAATATGTACTTGCAGCACCTTTTACTGCTATCATAAATACTTATTCAGCACCTGTCCTTAAGCTCAATTTATTACATCATATTTATTTAAATGTGTTTATGAAATGACCTTGCTGCATACACACATTTTATCAAATTTTAGGTTATTTGATTAATGACACTACTGCTTTTTTTTTCTTATGTGCCACAGTCTGTCATTCCTGTAATCCAATTTTGAAATAAAGATATTCTTAGATCTTCATAACTAAGGCTACTCTTCTTACTACAGCATATCTCTTTTTCTTATTTTCTTGTAGAATGAATTAAGATTTAATAGTGATATATTTCCTAATAAACGCAGCTAAAGGACAGCATCTTCCATTATCTTAGGAAATGCCTTTGTTACATCTTCATCAGAGGCCATTAAACATTCTTGGACAGCCACTTAGCAATATATAAAATGTTACTTGTCTTTGATTCCATCCAAGACATCAATCCAAATGCTCTAGATTATATTGCATAATTGTCAAGGAGTTAAATATGTGCCATGAAGGTACAGTAGTTAAAATTTACTGGTATGTGTCTAATGTTTATAGATGACTCTTTTAAAGAAGTCAGGATGTACTGTTGTGTTCAGCCATTCTGTCTTAATTCCGTGTTGTATTTTCTCTGTGTTTTCTTTTTACTGTTAATTGTCCGAAGACACTTCAGAACATTTACTTTGCAGTCTTGTATTTTTAATTACCCAGTAAAGTGTATTAGATTCTGTTAAGGGTAAAATAGATAACAGTTTCTCAGTGAGTTTGTCCCTTAGTAGTGTCACAGGAAATGGAAATCAAGTTTATAGCAGCTTTGAAAGGAACTCCTGAATTCCCTGCTTTTCCTTTGCATTTAAGGCTTTGGTCTTTGTGTAGTGCTGTCCTGGCACTCAGTGTTATTATCCTGATAAACGCAGATTCTCTCATCTAGCCCTATAGATACTTCATTGATGAAATTAAAATGAATTAATTGGTAAGTAGTGTTTATCACAGGAGTAAAGCTCTGTAGGCTGCAGCTGTAGGTCTAATCTGGATGTGTTCTGCAGTGCTTTATGGACCTACTTTCCAGGGAGATTGCCAATTCAACTTGATGTCTACATTGCTTGTTAAATGTTTGTGCTGGCAGATATTTAGAGGACGCAGGATCTTCCAGATGTCTGGGAGAGATATCTAATCAAAGGTGTGATTGAACTCTTGGATAAAATTTGATCTTCATTGTCATAAGCTCTGAAACCAAGAGAACATTATTAGCGTGTCAGTGAGCTAATGCTCCGCTTTCCGCCGGGCCAGGATCTCCCATGGGGAACTGTAGGGAGCTAATGTGTCATATAAGGCATGGTCATTCCTGGTTAATTTAAGAGAGCCGACAAAGAACCTTCACTGCAGCTGAACTAATGCTTAATGTTCTTGTGAATCACATACAATGATGGTCTTTAGTGAATAAAAACTGTATATGGTAAATTCTCATGCCAAGGTAGTCAGATGAATTACCCGTGAAAGGTGCACATTCTGAAATCTTATCCAGGTATTTTAGCAATTTAAAAGATGTCGTTTTATTTGTTGAGTATTTCTTAAATGTTCCATTAAATTGAGGACTCTCTATATAAATGCTAATTTAATTACAATGTCTCTGTATTTTAAATATAAATGAAAACAACAGCTAGAAGCCTTGTGAAAAGTTTTACAGATCTCTACTTAACTCATGCATAATTTTCCTTATCTTCTGTGGCTTTGTCTTTCTTTTTATTTAAATGAGAAATAAGCAAGAACATTTCCTGTCTTTTTTTTTTTTTTAGATATAAGATTTCTTGTACCAGAATATTTTTGACAGGCCACTTTGCTTTCGAATTAAAATTTCCCCTGCAAATGTTTAGCAAGAATAACTAAATGCTAGTTTTTAACTTGGGAAGCATGATGGTGATACTAGTTGACATCTAGCTGTCCCATATACTAGTTCATGCATGTGAAACAAAATGATTATACTTAGAGGTTTTGGTCATTTCCTAGCTCCAAGCAGAGGCAATTACTTTAAATTTAAAACAGTCATATATTTTTTTCATTTACCATTTTTTGGGTTTTTTTTTTGAGAAAAGAACGTAATGGTTTCCTTCCTATGCACATGTGGTTTTCTAAAAATACATATATAAACACCAAGTCAGTCTTTTTCAGGTGTCATAAACTTGCTGGGTAGGGAACTCTAAAGCAAAGCAGAGATTGCAGAACTGGTTGGAATTCATGATTCATGGGACTGTCTGCATCATTATTGCCTTTTTGTGTGAGAAACCTTCATCTGTTTGCAGCCTCAGTTTTAGCATCTGGTGTACTGGCTTCAGCATTTTGACTCTTTGAAGGGAGACAGTCTTTAGCCATACATATCCACTCCTTTATACACATGTATACATTTTTCTTTTATTAAGATACTATAAGCCTTAAGAAAATGCTGCTGCTATGCATTCTACCTGTTATTTGTTAAAGCACAGCAGTCTGATGTGTCCATTTCAGTGAAATGTTTAGTGAACCAGAGTGTAGTCTCTTGTATCCAAAACAGTTATTTGCAGGCTGTATTTACCTACAGTTAGAAGTTGTAAGCTATTTTGTGAAGTTTGCAGGTAAGGAGGAATATTGTGTAACTGGTAGCTGAAAAAGGATTTACATGTAGTGCTCTCATGTCAGGTACTTGCAACTTTCAGTTGTTTGCTGCTGTTAAAATATTTCAAAGCCAAAGGGTCAGTGGGAGTGATGAGCTATTTTTCCTTCAGAGATTGTAGTGTCAACTGTGGTGAGAAACTCTCATTTCCAATTGTAAAAAGCACTTTTTCCCTAACATCAGTAAGCAGAATGAAGCTAGAATGTGAATCTGGTTAATGGTGTTTGATATCCCCATCTTTTAGTGATCCATGGGAGGGATGGTCTGACTGCCCTATTCATAAAATTCACGTTGATACAAGAGACACGTTTGAGGCGATAAGCAGAATTTAGATCCAGATCTCCTACGGCTGAATTGACTAGAGGTAAACCAGCAATTACAGCAAGGGTACATAGCAATAATGACCAACCCTTGACTATTTTCCGAATGGAGAGACAGAATCATCCTTGTTTATGCACAAGTAGAGGTACTGCTGTTGCCTTATGCACTGCAGGCAGAAGGACCTCTTCATCTCTGTTCCCTAGCTCAGGAGATTGTGAAGTCCAATGGATGTTTTATATATATATATGTCTGTATATATATGTATATATTTGTTTCTTTCTGCTTCTATTAACAATCAACTGAGGTTGTCGTGGGTATTTAACACAGGTCCGTAGGTACCGATGTATAAAAGAGAAGTAGTCCTGATATTAATTTAATTGAAGAAGCACGGAAATGTTGCTTGTGCACAGTTTTAAGGCTATTTGCCACACCAGGGTCAGAAAAAGTGATTTTTCCACAGCAGATAAGGACTGAAGATGCTGTTTTCAGTTTCCCTAATCAAGACAAATACAACTGACTGTTGCCATGCACCATATATTTTCCACTTTATACTAATGGATGCAGAGCTACCACCTGCTCTGTCAGGACTTCCAGCTAATTGGAATAAGTTATGCGTGTTCCAGTTCCTCTTATGATCTATAAAAGGCCGCTTTGTCCTGAACTAGGTAATAATTTTTGATGGATTTCCTTATGGCAGCAGATACTGCTGTACTTGGGTGAGGACTGTTGTTTTTCCCAAGCACAGGTGTTCTCTGCACAGACGAGGGCTTTGCAGAAGCCTTTGCTTTGGAGCAAGAATTCATTGAGTTCAGGCTAAGGCTGCTCTGGTGTAGGTGATGTGACCCAAATCCAGGTGTAGTAGCAAGACCTGAATGAGCCATGAAGGGAAGTGAGTAGGACTACATCATCTCTTGCCATCTCTACTCATAATATAACCACTAAAATCAAAAGTGTTGTGCTTCTTAGTAAAGTTACTCTTTTTTTTTTTTTTTTTGTAATAGAGCATGGATTGATAGCTTGATGTTTGCAATCTTCAGAGATTCATTTAAGAATCTATGTGACTGCCAGAACACAGCTGGCACAACTTTTTAAGTCTATTTCCCCCTGTTATGTGCTGAATTATTTTTAAAGGCATCAGACTCCTAGACTTTAGTCAGTGTCTGATATTTGTGGTTGCAGATCTGGCATGGAAAATTGCATGGCAAACTATTTGGAACAGTTTATTTCTTTCTCTCCTTTTCCTCACAAACTCTTCCAACCTGCGTTTTTCAGGTGAGATGGTAAGTGAGAGAGGAAATATCCTCAGCCTCAAGGCCAGTTATCTTTGGAAGAAATGGTTGTTAATTTCAAAGAAGAAAAATGAATAGTATTATATAATCATGCGATTCTGTGATGCAAATATATGAGAAAATGGGAATACATATTTTATAACAAAAAGTAATATCATTTAGCACTTGTCATGATAGCAATAAGAAAAAAATGTAACACTACTTTGGATATAAAATGGTGACATCCTCTGTAATATGAATCTCATCCATACCCTTGCATATGATTTCTAAATAGTGAAGAGAACCTTCCAAATGCAGTCATCAGTCTTAGAGGCTGCTTGCATCACCTAGAAAACTTCTGTGGCAAATGGTAGTAAATGTATTTGATTTGTGTTTTGGGCATTGTCACTTGTTCACTGGAGAACAGCTTGTTTGTAAAATTAATATTTTTGTAAAACATGCAGGTTCTCTTGAGAACTCTGTGATGTCTGGACTCTTGTGCTTGCTTAATAAAACCAGCTTTATGTACAGGAATATATGAAATGTGCAGAAAGTCCAAAATGAACAAGCTTCTATATTACATGAACCTAATTACTTCATAAAACATAGGAAAATGAGTACACTTGCTTTTACACTTGTGAATTTAGTCAGTGTATTGAATGACATGAATAGGTTGGTGGAACAGTCTTGTTGATTCAAAAATACCACATAAATAAAACCACAGTATATATGTTCTTTTTTCTTTTCCAACATAAAGAGTTTCAAGTGGTTTATTGTGGAACTATAAATTCAACTGAATATTGTTTAGTGCTTTAATAGGTACTTCTTGTTTGCAAACTTGATAGAAATAGAAAAATTCTCTTAAAGAACTAGAAAATTAAGTGCATAAATCATATAAACAAAATTGCTGTAGTTAATTAATTGCTAGCCCAAATGGCCTCTGCTTTTTGGTACAGTAGGTTTTGTCACATATAACTGTCAGTAGAAATGCGATTGAGCCTGTAATTGACAAAGCAGAATCTTGACTAGTCAATTAATCATTTTCCTTTAAGTGCATATTAATCAAAGCCTTCATATTTTTTTAAGAGTGAAGGATCTAAAACCTGCCCTTTGTCTTTGATCATCCCTTAAAATTGTAATTAAAAGTATCTAAAGCTAATAGTAGTTTTTTCCTCTGAATTAATCTGCCAAAATGGAGGAATCTATAGAGATTGATTAGTTGCTATTATTGCATGGAGCAAAGACTTGCATGATTGAGAGATGCCAAGTCCCACTTTATGCTGAAACTTCACAACAAGCCAGAATAAGATGTGGAAGGGTCTCCACTCAGCTTGCTATTTCCAAAGTCTTTTTTGAGGCCTTTTTTCTCCATGGAGGAGATTGGAAATGAAGATTAAGAAAGAAATATAAAATACTTAGATTCTTCCTTCTCTTTCTCCACCTTGCCCTCTGCAACTCTAGAGAAGCTCACAGTGGTGGGATAAGTCAGCAAGGATTCTTCACCTCATTACTTGAATTAGAAAAACTTTGAAGTAAAAATAGTTTGACATAATTAGGTTATGGTAATAGGTTATTGTAATATGAATAAATATCTCATCAGTTATATTCTTTTCCACTTATATTGTAGACTACTGAGTTTTCTTGCTTTTCTCCTTTCTTCAGCACGTTGCAGTTCTTGCGTTCCAGCAATAGTCTTTTTCAGCATCAATTTATTGCCAGTTGCCCTAGAAATAGCTTTGGCCCAAGAAATTATTACTGTCTGAGGGAGAGGTAGCCTTTTTCCACACAAGACCCTGTGGCTTATTACTATCAAAAGATTCATTCATTTAATTCAGATTCCATGATTCATAATTCTAATGAGATCTGGGTTATTCATGAAGTAGTTATTCATAGATTATTCTGTTGTTATTAATGTGTGGAAACACTGGACTATGATACTTGCTTTTGAAGAATGCTTGCAGAAATCCGTTCCCCTGAAGACATGTATTTCACATGCAACTGTTTACCTCCCTTATTTACTCGATTAATGCGTGCTATGGAGCTGAGCAATGTAAGCAGTGTAAAAATACAACTTTGATAATAGGTATTTAAGGAGCGCTCTGTAATCCTGAGTAACACTTTGCCTTGCTCATTTTTGTCACCTGTAATTTTATACAAGAAAGGGACCTATCACTCCATATATACTGAGAGAACATCAAAGTTATGGTGATTCATATATTGCAACTCTACTGTAATAGAGAGGGAACCATACATAGACCCAAGTAATATGGTATGAAATAAAGTGGTACAGGAAAAGAACCAACAGTTGTATTACATTATTCAGTGGAATAGAAACGAGAACTGCTGCAGGGGAATGAATACATGATACATAATATGGACCAATATATCATGTAGATCATTTAATATATTGAAAAACTGATGCCTAATGCACTATTGAAATGGAATATATAATGTATTCAGTAGAGAGAAATTTCATTCAATCCTCCCATCTTAAACAGGGACATAATGGAGTATGTTGTTGTGCTAAGGAGTAGCTGACCTGGCCTCCGTATACAAAAAAAGAGAAGAATATATAAATAAAATGTTTCATAAAAAAAAGGCTACATGACTAAGAAATGTGCCTTGCCTAAGTAATAGCTTCAGGGTCAAATCAATCTTGGACACAATCAAAGAATATAGAGTTTTTTCTCGGAATTATGTAAACCAGCATCATTTCATTTAAGAAAGATTTAATTTCATTTAAGAAAGATTTAAACTGTCTATAGGGGAGTTTGCATTGTGTGGAATGAATTTGAGTCAACAAAGCTTTAAATTCCTGTAGGCTTTTATTTTCTCTTGGTAATGGGTCACATAGCTTCAGGCAGATGTCTGCCCACATCTCAGATCCAATTAGTTTTTTAAACTAAGTAGTATCACTTCATGCCTCCCCATTGGTTTATAATAACTGCAACTAAAATTAATTAAGAACACACCTTTCTTTGCAAAAGAAGTCAGAAGTAAAAACTGATGGAATCACTTAACTCTTAGCACTTTACAACTTTGAGCAACTATAATGTCTTGCTTGCTGAAACTGGAAAAAGTCTCTCTAAGGATTATTAAATGCCTTTTACAGGTGTGAAAAAAAGATCTCAAGTTGTTAACAAATATATCCACAAAGAATTTTCACACTTCTACAAAACTCGTTGCTAAACTGGGGAGAAGTCTTGTTTCTTAATGTAGGTGACTAAATGCTTCAGGAGATGCATCTCCCCTGAGGCACTCATTTTGAATGCCAGCCTATTTAATGTATTCTGTAAGAAAAGTGGTGCAGCTTATAAAAAGAACATTAAAGTATATTTATACCCTGCAAATTGGCTAGGGATTGTACTATCAGCAAGTATAGTTTTTTAGCTATTATTTTCCACTCATTAGTTGTGTGGATGCATTCACTGTAGAAGAGTGTAATTTGTGGTGTATGTTTTGGATGTCTTACGGAGAGAGAAGACTGGTTCACCAGCTGGATGTAACTCTGAATGAAAATTCTTTTAATTCTTTAAAAAACATTGATTGGTTTTGACACAAGCTAAGAGAGATGGCCTTTTTGATCCAACAGTGCATGTTTTCTTGCATAGGAGTAGATAAAATGGGGCAAGAATTTCAGAAATAACGTTTCAGTATACCACAGCACAGGCTCAGAAAAGGAACCATTTAAACTGGGCACACATAATATTTTGCTGTTGTTAGCTAGTGCTGAATTATACAAGATGATACATGTTCTACATAAATAATATTATACTCTGGGGTGCTTGCCTAATCCAAAACCCATTAAAGTCAAAATAATACTGTTTGGAACAAGGTCCTAAAGGAAAATTCTGAGGAATTATTGTACTGCCTGCAGAAAAGTCACTACAATAACTGTTAAAACTAGAATGTTTACTTTTTCCTTTTTCTTTTCTTTTTTTTTTCTTTTTCTATTTTCATCCCCAGCTTTAGTACCTTGCTGCATTTTTGTTTGACACTGGACAGTTCTCTCTCTCCTTCTCTCTCTCACAATGCTTCATTTTGCTTTACCTCTTGCTCCAGAGTCTTTTCTTTAGAAAGATCCTTTTCTCTTTCCTCCCCAAAGGAAATAAGCCTGTGGAGCTCTTAATGGTTATTAGTGGTGGAGGTAGGTACTGTTAATTAGGCATCTGGGTTCTAAGGTAGGTTTATATATTCTAGTGGAGCGTATTTTAATGCAATGGTAAGTGTGAGTTTGGATGAAATGATTAGGGTGAAATGATTAGGGAGGTAGGTGGGCAGGACACAGTTGGTTGTGTAGTGACTGCTCTGGAAAGTTGGAGTGACATCAGAAAACTGTGTTGATTTCACTTACATAAAAGAAAATTCCTTCAGTATATTAAAACACTATTCTAAGTAGGGAATTTGAGATGAATTTCTTTCTCCTTTTGGGGGAACATGTATTGATTTTAAAGGATTATGCTGCAGTGGAGACCTTTCATTTTTTACTGAAATTGTTCGAAATAGATGAATGGTTTTCAGCAGAGTGGAGGCAAGACCAGAATGCACGGCAAGCTGGAACTGCTAGTCCAGCGTAGTGAATGGCCTGGGAACAGCTATATTCTTTCCAAATACAAGGATTAGAGGTCTCAAGACAAACCTGCAGGCCCCATTCTTTCACCACAGAGTGGGATGGGCTGGTGCTGAGGAGGCTCAGTCTTTCCCAGATGCTTTGCATAGGTGGCAGAAGTCAGGCTCCGCTAGGATGACACAGTTCTTATCAGATGTATTATCAAGCTCAGGAGTTCAGCAAAGTCTTCACCACAGCCTTGCAGCCAACCCACACGCTTCAGTCTTGCATGAGAAACATATTAGACCAATATATTTGAATAGATAGATTCATGGTGAAGGAAGAAGGCACGAGTGAATCATTCATAGAAGAATCGTACACCATTGAATGGGGATAAAAATCCATTCTGAAGTCTTGCAGTGTTTGAAAAAACACTGTCCTGTTTACTTTACGATACTCTTCAACATCTCAGCAAAATCCCTACTTGTGATGTAACCTGCCATCACTCATGACCCGTTATGTCCCGTTCTTTCTGGTTGACCCCCAGAATCCCTAAAGAGTGTTTGCCTGGAAATAAGGATGTACATGGCAGTCCGCCATAAATAGGGAGCCAGTGGGCTCTGTACTTTTTGCATTATTTTTGTTTGTTTTATTCAGTAACAGCAAAGCCTCTAACTTTGTTAATTTGAGTGTGTTGGCTTTTTATAGAAGACAGAGTAGTTCATTTCCTACAGTGCAGGGAGAGACTTTGGAGGTGTTTGCTTGCTTCCTTGTTTTGGGGTAAATCATTATGTCATTAGTAAACATAAGTGAGTGTAGAGTTCCTGTATATATTGAAATCCATTACACAGAGTCTCCTAATAAAAAGTATGATACCGAAATTTTACATGAAGTCATTCTTTTATAAAAATAAAGTACTCACTTTGCATGTCTTTGCATTTTGAACAGATGCTGCTCTGAAATGTGCAGGCCATCTCCATACAAATTAAGTCCAATAGGAAACCAATAGTCTGGTTTCCTAAATGACATGTTTTTATTATTTATTGCACTTTTTTATTTTTTTGCACGTTTATTCATTATTTTTCTCATGCTAGTTAACAAGGTTAATATTTAAAATAAACAACTCTATTACTTTTTCATCTATAGTGGATCTGTAATTAAATATAATCAAACAATTATCTATCTTGACTAAACTGCATATAAAGCAGGAATGAAAAACAGGAGCTATTATTAGCACTGCATAGTAGTTAACATTAAATCAGAAGTTATTTAGTGAAATTTCCTGATCAATACAAAATGTATTAGTTTTGTGCTTATTAGAAATCAGCATGCCTGTAATGTGTAACTTTGTTTAAATATTTTAACAGTAATTTTTAGGGAATTTATTCTCTGAGATGGTAAGTATGCATAAATGTAGGCAGCTGGGGTTAAAATTATGGTACCACCTTCAAAAGTGGGAAAAGTACTGTTTTGCATAAAGAAGTCACACACGCACGAAAATGTCTAAATGTCTAAAACAGTATTTTAGAATAACTTTTTAGCTATTCAAGCAATTCTGCTTTTTTTTTATACTGAGCTGCATATTTGAACAATACCGTAACTATAAATATCCTTGTTTATGTATGCTGTTTTATAAAGTGAATTCGGTGTAATTCATTGGTGATCCCATTTTTAAATTAATGTGTTTTCTAGGTACTTGATAATAGAAATATGTAGCCCTACCATCTCCGTGTATTTTGTACTGGCTCTGCAACAAAATCATTACGTAAAAAAAATGAAAAAGTAATTTTCGTTCAGACCTGCTCTGCGTGGAGTGTGGCACCTCTAGAAGAAGGGTAACAGGGATTGCTCTCTTTTCCTTTGCTTTTCAGAAAATCCTGTGCAGATAACTCTTGCAACATAGCGCTTTATTCTACCAAATAAGTAAACAAACAAACAAAAAAGCAATCTTTCTGTATGATTTATGAATTACCTAGCTTGAGTGTGGCCTTCCTTTTGACTTGAGAAAAAGATTACAGAAAACACGGTGATGGCTTGAGTCAGCTCAAAATGTTACAGCTCAAGAAATTGTACAAGTCAAGGTATTTGTTTATGCAAAGTATTTATTTGCAGAAAAAAAAAAGGAAAAGTAATTTGAAAGCTGAAACACTCCTAAATTTGCACAAAGTATCAGGTAGACATCAACCAAGATAAGTAAAAAAATCAGCCCACTACACGCATGCTTTTTCAAATGCATCAGTTTGAAATGAACAGGCATTTGTGGAGTCTGTGGATATATATAGAAAATGAAAGGAGGACAACAGTCCTGAACCTATTCTTTCATCTGCTTCAATTAAGCTACTTTAAAACAAAAACAAAACAAAACAAAAAGAACCAACAAAAAAGAAAATACTGCCAGAAGTCAGTGGAGCATGCCTGGATTTTCTTATTCTCTCCAGGTAGCTGTTTGATCTTGTTTAGCAGCTCTGTAAAATTAAAAGAGTTTGCTACAGTTTTCTGTTCACTGAAGTGATAATGTGAAGGTGATCGTGGTTGTGTTTTGTTTTTCCTTTTCTTTTTTTTTTCCTAGTGATTAATGCCCAGGTGAAAAAGTTGATGATCAGTAGGAAATTTAAATGCCGTTAGCTGCGGCTGGACATTTATCCCTGGGGAAAATTTCTGTGTAGGCAGTTGTTTCTTTTATGTGGTCTAGCTAATGAAACGTTTTAATTTCTGTACCTCATTTTAGCTGCGTTCTGAGGTCCCGGGGGTGTTGTGCCCATGCGAGGCACCGACCTTGTGCGCTGCGTGTTGGCTCCGCGCGCTCGCGGCATGAGCCGTGTCCTCGGGCTCACTGTCCCGTGGGGTTCGGGGCTGCGTCCCGGCTCCGGGTGTTGCCGTGTTTCCCCCCGCCTGCTGCAGTAGGCAGCGGGCTGCCTGGCTGTCGCTTCTGAATGCTGTCAGCACCATTTGATGTATGGATTTAATTACCTGCAACCAGAAGCTGCTAGCGCGGATTCCTTAAACCACTGCAGTGAGCATTAGACACAAGTTGGGAAGCAAAACAAGAACTGGAATGGAGTTTTCTGTTGAGATGAACCTGTTTTGGTGCCTATATTGGTGTAAAATTGGCCTATATTTTATTGGTGTAAAATCAGCATAAGTGAGCTTATAAGCAGACTTTTTTTCTCCTGGTCTAGCCTGTTAAATACTGATGTCTTAGCAGGAATTCAGGAGTTGGTAGTGAAGTGCAGTAGTAGCAGCAGGACAGGAGGGATTTCCCTGAGCTGTGTCCTGTTTCCTTCCCGCATGCGAAGGTGACAGTGTGAGGATGTGCTAATATTTGGTACCGATTCCCAGTGTGGTTTGAGGAGAAAAGCTATGTCCTTGTTTACCTTGTCCTCGTTAACAGGCAAATTCCAAACCGTAGAAATATCCCTCCAGTGGCTCCATGAAAGCCTAGAACTAATCTAAGGGTGCTGATTTATTATTCCCTCTTCTCAGGTCAGAAAAGAGTTACCATCAAGACAGACCTTTTCTATACTCAGATCTAGGAGAAAAATGGAGTTATAGATTTGTGGATTGTAATGCAAGCAGCAGTAACTTTAAAGAGCTGGCTGTGAAACTATAGCACACATTGAAAACTTTACACGACAGCTGCAAAATTGCCTATCAAGAGATGGTGGTCCCTACAGGTTGCTTTTAAGTGCGAGAAGCATTGATAGGGCTCCTCTGAATTTAATTCCTCTTGTAACTCGTGGACCTTCCAGTCACTCTTTCTTTTTTGGTGGGGGAGGAATCTTTAATACTCTCTCCTCAGGCCTGATTCTGTGAGATGCTGGGTGTCTTTCAGGAGCTTCCACCTTTCCCAAGGATGTTGGATGTGTTGAGCACATCACCGGAGCGCCTCGCTCCAGGTCTCCTCTGCTTCTGCAGGGTGGCGAAGGGGCATCAGTGGGGAGGGCATTGCGCCAGCCTAAGCAGCCACTGGGCTGCACAGGCGGGGCTCATAAACCAAGGCACGAGGCATGCTGCTTTCCCACAGCCGGGGGAAAACCCCTGCTTTACACTAAATCCCAGCACGCATTTCAAACATTTTTCTAAAAACTATTTCTGCAGCCGGCTGATAATAGTTTTTTTCTATTGCACCCATGAAGTAGGAAGCTAAGAAAGGTCTCTCAAAGTAAATGGCTTTTCCCTGTAACTTGCTTAGTGCATCATTGACACTTTTTTCAGGGATATTTTCATCCTTCTAAATATGCGGAGCTTTAACTTTGCAGAGCATCATATTTTAGGAATCCCTTCTTTTTTTTCCTCCGTATCTCATGCACTAAAGATACTATGCCACTAATTCAGCCAGTAATTTCTTGTCATATCATGTTTAGTAATAGATTTGTTATATGTTGCTCAGTGGCTTCCTTGGTTGTTTGGCCAACTTTGGGCCAAATTTAGCCATTGTGTGGAACATGAATGCTTAATTAAGAGGGAAAAAGCAAGGTAGAGGAAGGAATATTCATTTCTAGGTAGTCCATTGAGTAAATTTAAATTTCCCATGACTTCCTGTAAATACCAGTACTTTATGTGCACGCAGAAAATTTTGTCTTGCTCTTTGTAAATTTGAAACAGTCAAGGGAAAAGCTGTTACTTTATGGGGACAAATATGGGAAGCATTCTGTCCTTTTTGGACATATTCTTGCTCAATTGTCTTCAAAGCTGCTTTCTCTGTTTTTTATTTAAAATTAATTTCTAATGGTACCTCGGCATGATAAGTACTACCAACAAGTTGTTGATTCAGAAAACACCATTACAATCTGAGGTTCATAATTCTGATTGTAATCCTCTACCTTATTTTTAAAAAATAATGAATTAACTAGAGATTAGCTGATTATGATAATGATTTATTTCCTTCCTCTCTCCTGATTTAAAGTGACATTACTCTACAGTAAATCAATATCAAAGGGCTCCCTCTATATCTTTATCTATAATTTCTGTGTCTGTCTTTCATACATGCATGTATATTGGTAGAAATGTGTTACCTTTCTACCATAAAATCATCTGCAATGTCAGCTTTTTATATGGTATAGTAGTAGTATCTTTGTTGTGTTTTTCTGTATCCTAGAGAAACGACTGTTTTGATCTTTTTAGCTTCTCCTTCTCACTCTTAGTGTCTGAAAAGGTATTCCAGGTACTCTCCCCACATGACACTCTTGCTTCCTAATCTTGATTTGAAGTTTCTTTCTTTTCTTTTCTTTCCTTTATTTATTTATTTTAATTCAAAAGTGCTTATCTGTTTACTGGCATGAAAGCACTGCAAAAGTAAGAGGGCCAAATTAAAAGGAAAGAACTGATTTACATGAAAATAGCATAAAATGCGTTGGAAGGGCTAATTAGACCAAACCATATCCACCGAATATGTTTAGTGTCAGCATAGCGTTTAGATCACATCAAGGTAAAGTGTCATATTCGGTTTGGCTTTTTGCCCATGTGTTTGCAGCCCTTACAATTCAGCAAAAATGTCATTTTTCTTTTCTGATGGATGCTACTCACTGAATTGACTTCATGTTATGAACCGTACTGCCCCAGCAACTCAAATTCCCTTGCATTTATTGTGAATTTATTGTTTAAAAAAGAAACATTTCCAGCATACCTCAGTGTTGAATTCTGATGAGGTAATGTTTCACATGGAATTTGGAGTAATATTGTATTCTTTTTATAGCTACTGTAACACAAACTTAATGATTTCGCAAAATTCTAGATTGAAACTAAATATGGAAATTGAGACTGTGCCAAACTGAAATAAAGTCCTCCCCAAGTGCCCTTAGTCATTTTAAAAAGTCTTTCTTTTCCTGCAGGGCTGTTCTGTGTGAACTGAAGTAACGTATTTCGCTGCGTGCTATTATGTCCCACATGTGGTACAGAAACAGTAAATAATCTTTTTTTTTTTTTTTTCCTCCTAATTTAAACAAATAGCTGAACTTTGGGAAGCAGATATGTGCAGGTCAGACAAAGAAAGGCTAATAGCACCATAATTATACGCACACCTATTTTCACAAACTTCACCTAGTCTACGTGCTATATAGGAGGTCTTCTGAATACCTTTTGATCTTCAAAGTCACTTTTCTACCCATTAAGGCAGATGTGTCATAGCATATGAGGGGTCAACTAGACCACCAGAGCGAGTGAGATTATGGACCAACTTCTCAAGTTACTTTCCTATTTTCCAACCTCCCTTCATTTCTCTACTTGATCACTCCTGAAATGACGCATATAAGGACTGGTCCACAGACTGTGGTTTCCCCCCTAACAAGGAAATCCAATGCAGGCTTAACAGCAGAGTCTAACTGGAAAGACTAGCAAGAGCTTAGCTGTCTCTTCGTTGCCTTCCCTCAGATATCTCTGTTGTCCCCGATCACCCACCTCGGTAGGTGCCGCTGTAGCTGAGGGTTGTGTGCACCGTTCCCCTTCATGCTCTGCACAGAGAACCTTTGTCAGGAGTTATCTAAGGAGGAATCCTCACTTGCTTTGGAATAATCTTTTGTCATGAAAACCCAGTGGCAGAGTATTCAAAGAATGTTAAAATCCATGCTATATCATAAATACGATATTCCAAAATCCCATGCAAAGGCATATACACTAAGCGAAAGGACTGCAATTTCCACTCTTGCCCTCCATGCTGAATTTAATCCTACAGGAAAAGATGATGCTAGACAGTATCCAGGGCAATGTGTGCAATTTTGTGTTCTACTGTGTCATAATGGAAAAAAAAAATATTTGCTGATTTAGATCTAATTTGAAAATATTGCAGTATCCTTATCTCAGAGCATCTTTATACTGACATCAAAAATGTAAATAATACTATTGGAGGAGCAATACAGAAAACTTAAAAGAATTGTAGTTTTTAATCTTGCTTCTCTCTTTACTGGTAAAAGCATAACTAGCTGGGCATCTCTGTAGGAGATGATGTTTTTCAGTCTTTAGAGCACCTTTGCTGTTAGAAGCGTGGTGGAAAAATATAATGGAGAGAAATATAATACAGTAACTGCTGTCATTTCCACACTGTTCTTTATACAGGTTTTGACACCATATTGTATAGAAAGGTATAATAAGGCTTTTTTGTTTTGTCAGTGTACCAGCTGGGAGATTTCGGTACATCCTGTTAAAATTGTTTTTAAGAAGTGAGTTTGCTCTATGCCTTAATAACAAACTCCCTCCTCAAACTTAAATAAGCATATAAGTTTCAAGGTCACAACTCCCTAGCAGTTGTCTTTGCTTGCCTACATTGTAGTTTGTGATAAAGAGTATACTTCTGATCTTTCCCTGTCTGTGCGTTAAGATTTAAAAACAGGCAGGAAGGCAGCATAGGCATTTTTAATGACTTAAGAAGATATTCTAGCCCCTTGCTGTGTGTTAAACACAGTTAGGTAACCAAATATGAAAGATGATCTTCAAATAGTGTAGCACAGTGAAGCTGGATTGGTAAACACTCTGAAGTCCTGACCATATTGTTAAAAAAGTTTGGATTTGAAATAAAAGGCTTTCTACACAGTTGGAATGTTGGGCTTCAAATCTTGTGTTCAATTTTGACTTCATTCATACAGATGCAGCCTCTAGTTAATACAGGTCCTGATATGGCACAAAAGGCAAATGTACATTTCCCTCAGGCATATAAACAGAGGTAGGGACTGTCTTTTGTTTTTATTTTTTGTATGGCATCTAGCAAAAGGAAATTGTTTTACATGCCATCAGAATAGGATTGTTGATGATAATTTAAAATAAATGCAGAATAAAATCAATCTTTTTCCCACGTTTTCTAACTGCCCTAAACTCTTTGGTTCAGTTACGTATAGCTCACTGCTGCTTTTTCAGTTGATACGGAGCTGCAAACCACGTGATTATGCAAAATCTTAAGACTTTTGTATACTGCGTCAATTGCTGATACCATGAAAAGAAAAGGAAAAAGGAAAGGAAAACATTGCAACTCTTGGAGGAGACTTAGTTGTTTCAGGGTGATGTGCATATCTGGAGAAAACTAAGAAATGCTATGTGAAAATTCAAATAATTCTTCCAAACAGGATTGTGCCCACTGTTACTTTCCTGTACTTTGTTTTTCATTCTTTCTAGCATGCATTTCTGGAATGTTTGTTTTGTCATACAGTTCTTTGTCATTTATATCCCCTTCATCTGGGGAACCAGAGACTGCCTTATGGCTGCAAGGTTGGTACCATGTCTAGACTAGCACAGTCAGAAAGATGCCAGACAAACTGTATCTTGATTATAATGACATCTGAGAAAAACCACAGATTTCAGGGGTGTTTGATTTCTGTATTCTTTTAGGAGAAAATAATGTTGCAACCTATATCGCTTTCAGAAGACAATAAGCAGTATCTCTGCAATCTAAAATTGCATCACCAGTTGGTGGTTAGTATTGTTCTTTTAGCTAATGCTTCAGAGTGGTTTCTCATCACGCCTACCTTATTGGAAAATAAGCTGAGTGAGCATCTAGATTTTTCCTTCATCTCCTTATTTCTGAAAGTTGACCCTTTAGATAACCCAACATGTCTTATTTTTTCGTGATATATCTTCCACAGAGATTTGTGGAAAGGAGTTGAACAAACAGTCTATCTGAACAGCAAATGTTGTTATGGGTCTGATGTTTATATTCTTTAAATTCTTTCCCATTTTATTTAAATCATTAAAACCATATAGTCATGTCTAGCTGTTTTCATGGCATTATGTGTATTTTTTATGCAAAGTAAGTTCAGAAGCATTTAATCATGCTTCCTGGAATTTTGATAGATCTTTTGGCTCTCTGCCTTGAGAAAGATGGGCAAACTAGTGTGAAAGATCTAATGTGTTGGTCATCTGGCAAGTTACTGCATGCTGGTCTGGTGGCACCTTTGCACTGGCCTTTAGAGAATTCAAACTAAGCATCCCCACAACCTAGCGGCCAGCCAACCATCCTTTGTATATTTTGTTCCGTACATCTCTTTCTGTGCTGGTAGTTCTTCAATGTAGTTACAATGGCACTTGTTATATTTTCTTTTTCTTGTAAGCCCAACCTAAGATGAGAAGATGAGCTTCTGTACAGCTTTTTTCCATTACCCTTTAGGAAAATGATTCCCTTTCCCTCAGTCTGCTCTCTTAATGTATCCTTAAATAGTCACGCTTCTGATAATGCTACCAGGAGAAATACTTGTGCTATTTGCTTTGACCTTTTCGCTCTTCCTCCTATTTTCCCATTAGTCTCAACCGATATAAAACTAACTAAGCTTGACTGTTCAAATGAAAACTGGCTAACATCTCTTTGGGAATCGTCAGGCATTTTAAGAGTCTGGCTGAGATGACTCCATGTGCAGGACTGACCTAATTCGACAAGAAAGTTTTCAGAGACTATTGTTTTGACAAACACAATTTTCAATGGTTTCATGTGCAATTTCTTTATTATGAGAATGAATTAATTTACAGGTCGGAAGATCAGCAGCAGCTTCATGACCTGGAGTGCCTGGGTTTTTGCTCCAAAATTAGATTTTCAATCACTAATAATTGTCTGATACTGATTTGGCTGAAAATTGATCCAACTGGAGAATGACCTTCTGAATAGAAATCCAGTGATCGATATTGAAAAATACATCTTTCTGTACTGGATTACTGAAACATCAGGCAAAAACACAGTAACTCAAAGGGAAAGAATTGCTAAATTTTAGTTCTTTTCCCCCTGCCTACAAATTTTAAATAAATAAGTAGGCTTTTTTTCCCCTTAAAATTAGCTTGATAACACTCTAAAACTGTATGAAATAATGTATGTGGAACTATTTCTTCTGGCAGTAATTTGGATTATGATGGATAATCTGTAAGACGAAAAAAGTAGGTTGGTCTGAACAAGTTATTCCCTTAGATTGTTTTAGGGATGTGTTGTTCATGTTACACTTTGCAAAAGAGATCTGAAATTGCTAAAGAAGTTAAAAAAAGAAAATTATTTTACTGCACTGATTATAGTCAACACTGAGAAGAGAGAAAAGTACCATGTGGGCATGTTCAGGATAAATGGTCTCTGCAACTGCTTGTCCAAAAAACATCAAGAAGAACATTTTAGAAGTTGAAGGTCTATTTTTAAGATGGTTGAAATAGAAAAATTACATTGATTGTCAGTTATCCGGATTTGTTGTCAGTCACTCGGGCGATTGTGCTTGGCAGTATTAAATGGAGCGGAGCTCTTCTGTTCCCGGTTGCTTTTGTGGCACAATGACAATATATTGCCACAGCGACTCGCACAATGCTGCTCAGATTTAACTGTCTTCTAGACAGTGTTTGCTTCTCAAGCCACGTCCAAAAAGACTGGGAGGTGACAGTGCAAGGTGCTATATTTCATCTGCCACATTGGCCTCAATTTTATCATGTCTATGAGCCAGAAAGATGGAATTTTACCAAGTATATCTACATACAAATTAAATTGGGGTGAAGTTAGTCCATATGAAAAAAAATCCCCAAATGGATATTTATTTAAAGAGCTTTTAGTGGTCAGAGAAAAGTTTATACCTCACACGGGTCTTGTGCAGGGAGAACAAACTCTGTTGTCATTTAAGTTAGTATAAATGCTATTAAAAATGATGGAATTGTGCCACTCTATGGAGAGCGGAGCACTCTTTTTAAGGTCAAAAGGCTCTTGTAACTGAAGAGATACAGGCTGTAGCTTGAGATTCATTTTTTGCCTCGTTTATTTCTTTCTTGCTTCCGTCTTTTGGATTTGCACTGTTTTGAAAATAACAAAGCCTGGCTTAAAATATGCATTTCTGTTTTTGGAGGGCCTGGTGTCTTTCAGTTGCTTCTTCGCTGTCTATTTCTGTCTTTTATCTAAAAATCCCATAGATCACCATGCTGCCATATCCTACTTAAACAGCAATATGGCAATGCATTGTGCTAGTGAATACTGTTCTACAGGCACAGAGGATATTCAGGTAGACATAATATTTACCTTTATAATTGACTGGTCAGTTAGTATCAGTTCTGTACGTTGATTTGGTTATAACATTTATGCACTCCAGTACCAGGAGGTTCTTCACAAGAGCTGTTTCTGTCTCCAAGGCTGTGATTTGGTAGATGACAACAACCACCTTTTCAGGCTTACATTAGTCATGTAAATCCTCATTAGATTAGGGACCAATGACTAGTTAGGCAGCTCCTAAGTGCCATTACAGCCCATGATCCTGCTAGCTAGGCTGATGCAGCCCACTTATATACTGCTTTTAATGTGCTGGGGTTAATCTTATGCTATACTGAAGCAGCAGGGAGACTGTCCTTCCAGGTCAGGATAAGAGGGTCTCCATTTTTTAAACTTGAAGGTGCCTCTGATCCCAATCTTTGGATTCTTCCACATGCTACTTGGAATAGCTCTAACTTTAACAAATAAATAAGTTAAATAAAATAAAGCATAGAAATAAATGGATTCCAAATTTAACACCATTTAAACGTAAGCCACGTCAAAGCCAAATCAGTTTCCTGCTACCTGGAGTTGATGCAAATGAGTAGTATTTCATTTCTGAAGCTGCGTATTGGTGTTTGGCTATTCCACATAGCAGAGGCATTTAATGAGATAATAGAAATCATCTTGTGAGCTAGCTCATTGGTAGCATATTGATTTTAGAAGGCAGAGTGCTCAACATATGTGACCTGAAGACTTGAAGTCTTTTAAAATGCACTTTCTTAAGTGTCGTGAGTGCAGAAGTGTGAAAATAACCAAATAAATTGTTTGTGCATATTTTTCAAATCTATAAGCACCTAGAAAAGATATGTGAAATACTGATTTCAGTTTGCTGCCCTGTGTTTATAGTTGTACTTCCAATTTACCACAGTAGGACTTCTTGCCTGAATAATGGTTCATCAGCGTGAGCATGGGGAAGACGCAGCACAGCCCTTGCTGCTGCAATAGAAGCTTATGAAAAGAGATGTCAAAAATGTTTGTTTGATAAATGATTGAGATTGGAAGCAGAAGTTTTAAGTCACTCACTGTGCTGTGCATCTTTGCACTGAGTGTTGCATAAACTTCACGTAGCCCAGCAAATCTGCACAAGGGCACACCGGCAGCCTTCGGGTACAGGAGCATCCTCTGTAGCGCGATACAAGCACAAATTGCTCCAATTCTCTTTACAGTACTGTTTGGAAACAGCTGCTCTATATGGTTATTGGAAAACTATGTGCAATACTCTGCTTGAATGATATTTTTCAGGATTTGTGTTTAACAAGAGCAGTCGAACACATTAGTCATAGTCCAATCAAAAACATGCTGATGACTCAAATCTCACGGCGCATGGTAAGAGCAGCGCAGGCTCTGCAAAACGGGTAAAGGCTTTGCTTTAGTAGTGCCTCTCAGTGCTCACAGTCTCTTTAAATGCTCCTCGATACCTGTTTTGAAGATTCTCTCAAGCACAGACAGGTGTTATGTGCAGGCAAAGGGCTACAGTTTCATCTTTCCTGTCCTTGTATTCCAAATTATTTCACTGCTTTTGTTTCCTAGATGTAACGTCACATGATTTGTCTCTGCAGGTTTTAAGTTTATGCTCATAAAGTGCTAAAGATTTCCCTATTGTGGAATTTACTATTTATGTGCATTATTTTAAAGAGGTTCCTCAGTTAAAATAACAGGCAGAACTTAAAAATTAGCACTTGGAATTACAGCCTCAGTGTTGATGTAACAGTTTCTCATAGTGCAGTTTTTCCGTATTTTCTTTTTATGGGTAGGATCTTGAGAATTTTTTTAAGGAATGCTAAATACTTTCAGATGAAGAAGTATTTCATCTTAGAATTAAACAGACAATTTACAAAACTTATTTCAGAAGCATTTTAAAATATTACAATCCGAAGTTTTTAAACTTGGGCAGTGGAAGTACTTTTGATCTCAAATTATGTTTTTTACATTCTCTATTAAGGGATGGTTTTCACCTTATCTGGTTCAGGCCTACCTGTTTTTTTTTTTTTTTTTTTTTTTTAATTGTCAGCAGACTGAAAATCCCATTACATAGTTTTTCTGTATATTTGACAGTCGGCTTCCAACTTCTGACTATATTAATTTGGTNGGCTTCCAACTTCCAACTATATTAATTTGGTTAAACAGTCTAACAAATAAGTCTTGAAATTGCAGTCTAATTGGTAAGCAGAAGTGGTGAGGTTAAGTATCAAATGTCTTTCCCCTTGTTGAATCCTTTGAAGCAGTGTAACACTGTATGACACATCTCCCAGTATTTAACACCCACTTGCTCATGTATAAATGACTGAACAAAGGATAAAGCAATGAAAAATCAAGCTTTTTTTTTTAAACAGGAACGATAACAGGTTAGTGACAACCAGAAATATGACCTATTCAATGCATTAGAGAAATAAAAGTGGAAAATACAGTATTTTGTAATTGTTTTAAAAATATATTAGGAAGATAGTATATATACATGTACATATATACGTAGCTAGTAAGTTTTTAGAGTGTATATAAAGACAAAATTTAACAGTGTGCAAATTATAATGTTGGTCTCATTTTGTGAGATAAATAACTTTATAGATCTTTATTCTATATTAGTTATATGTAATTTTTGAAAAAATGGCTGATGCAAAACATTTTATTTCTACATTCATTATTTAATATGAAATTAGTTTGCCAAAATACAGGCGTTTATTTCTTAGAGAAAAAAAAAGAATTCTATTGAAATTATTTATGCATATTTTTTTCTAGAAAACAAGGAGTAAAAAGTGAAGTACATTAGTAAAGCCAGAAGAGTGTTCTATTTTCCTTCTTCTGACCTGATTAGTATTCTCATTTCTGTGGCATGTTTTCTGTGATGCAGACCACAGAAGAATAGCTGGCAACTTGACTTGATTTTCCTACAACCCTCAGACTTCAAATGCGGAGAGAATGTCTACTAATTTCTATCCCAGTGTTGCCATAGATACAGTTTCTATGATTTCCCCCCACCTTCTATCTATCATCTAGCTAGCTGGCTTACCTCCTTTTTTTCCCCCTTCTGGTTTGTCCCCTCCTCCCCTGCCGTTTGCATAATATAATCAGGTGTTAATATTCTTTTAAGGTTTATTTAATAATTCAGAATTCTTTGTCCGTATGCTTTGTTCAGTGTTCATATCCTGGAATACTCCACGGATAGTTTCTCGTTCATCTTTCTAGCCTTTGAAATACTCCTCTTTTCTAGTGCTGAACCTCACAGTAATTAACTTTGCTTTGCATATTATTCCAAGCAATGCCTTCAGGTCTGAATGTCCCTTCTTCTTCTATTTTCGGGTTGTGCTGGATTTGCCTTTCGCTCTCTTTGTGATAACACGCACGCCGGTACAGCGCAGTCCCCATCCGCTCTCTCCGCGGTTCTTGCGTGGTTTGTGTTCCTCCCAGAGGCTCTCCTCTTGATTTTTCTTTTCTGTTTATAGTAGCTACATACAATAGCAGCAACTCAGAAAGCGCTGTGTAGGCTTAATGCACCTACTCATCTGCAGTCATTCATCACTGCTCTTGGGCTGCTTATGTAGCTTCAAAGAGCAAGATAGCTCAGTGATATGCTTAAATTGGACACTAACTGCTGGCAGTCAAAATGTTTCATCCCTGCTATTAAAAATATCATGACTTTATTAGTCCTTCTTAACATGCAGGTGGACATTTGATTCCTAGTCGTGCGATGTGCAGCTTACAGTGATTTAACCAGGAATTTGTAAGATTGTGCAGTTAACACATTGTGTTTTCTCATGGTAGTTTTTGCTATTTATTCCAGGGACAGTAGTACTGGGTCTGTGGATATCTTGAAAAAAATCCACAGTGCCTTTAATTTAGAGCTCTAAATTATGGATCTGATTCAGGGCTTTGGAGTCATTGTATATTTGCTTGAGAGATTAGGGCTCCAAATTCCAATATCTCTCTGCAGAGGGAGAGAAATGTCTTCATCTGGACTTTTAGGAAGCCTGTGATACTAAATGGGACATACGACTCTGATGCCTCAGTTTAGCTGCTGTTTTCCTTGTTTCCTCATGTATACCCTCTGTCATATGCCATATGTCATTCTTATGTTTAGCAAACACAGAGCTCAAGTCTTCTTTCAAAATAGATGTCCTTAATTTGAATTGGGTTATGTTCAATTGAAAGGTGTCCCAAATGCCATCCTGGCTTCTTTGATGTCAGAGGGCAATATAGCAATTCATTTTTACTCTTCTAAGTCTTATTTGTTGGGTTGGATTTTTTTTTGGTTTCCCAGCAAGTTTCTTTCCATCTATTATTCTGTCCCATTGGACATTTATTACGGACTTAATCCACTCCTGGGCCAGGTCTTACTTACCTCTTTACTCCTCCTCAAGTATTTATTTTCTGCCTTTTTGCTGTTGGTGAGGAGTTAGGTTCGGTACAAATGGAGAGATGCAGATGCAGATTAGAAAAATAATGAAAAGGGGAAGAGAATTGATAGTTTAGGAAGAATGAATCCACTCAGAAACATTCCTGCCTACCTGTGGCTGACCTAGCCTTGATGCCTAAGTTTAAGTGCTTGCAGAAGCTACTTCTTAAAAAAAAAAAATCCCAGTCATGTGATACTGATCTTGAGAGGGGCCTATTAAGAAGGAGTCAGTGTTGATGACTTTTACCATAGTCACCGTTTATATGACCTTTATCTCACATAATCCAAATACATAGCATTATTGTATATTGTTTTCTTTAGAGCTCAAGAAAGCCGCAAAAAGTAACGAATACTTCTGTTGTTGGCAGATATGTGTAACCCTAGCGCATAGACACCCCAAGTTTGCTTAGAGCTCTTGTGGGCCAGAATTTAATCCTACCAGATCCACTACAAATATAAAATAGGCGTAGGATTTAGAGATTATGGGAAAGGTTAGACCTGTTTAAATAGCACAGGTATGGTGATTAAGGCTTTACGTGTTCTCCAACTCACAAATCTTTACACCATGAGTGAGAACACCAAACCCTGCTGTTCTTTCCTGATCTGGAAAAGAATGGAGAACCTGCAGTTTCCAGATGTGAAACCCCTGGGTTCCTGTTAACCAGGATGCTAATTTCAGGGCAAAAATCCTAGGACCTTCCTGTCCCTATTTTTCTCTTCTTTGTTAGTGACAGTTGTATTATCTTCCTGTCACATTGTCCTTGAGTGCTTCTCCTCCACCTTCCTCTCCAAAGTATATGATCCTATTTTATCTGGATTCTAATTGCTATATCTCTCTACTGTAACAGTCTCTCTATCTACATATCTGATTAATATTCACTACTTGCAATAATGCTTCAGTTTTACCCTCCCTATGGACTTTCTTTTGAAAGTGTTTACTTTAAGCAAAAGACAGATCATGCTTTCATCTTATAAAATCCTAATAATACTACTAAAAGCCTTAATAGACTTCGTAGTGTCTCATATTTTTAAGGAAGACTATTGAGTGGAGGTCCCATAGCAGTGATCTTATTAAAAAGGAAAAGTCAAATGGAAAATAAAGCTACCTGCGTTATTTAGAAAATGAGAAATGTCAGAGTCTTAATACAAAGGGTAATTGAGACTCTGTTGCAGTTCAGTCACTCTGGTGGCAACAGAGGGGTTACGGTAGTGTAAAAACAATCAATAGCATCAACAACATGCCCTTCGAGTGACATCGTATACTCGTCCAGATAAAATCAAGGTGCTATTGATGCACTGTCAAAATGTATCAGGAAATATGCTGGTGACTATTTCTGCACCTTTGAGAGTACATGATTGACATTACTTCTTGTATTTCACTTGGAGTGTAGGATTGCTGATAGGAAGTAGTCATGATCTTTTTTTTTTTTTTTTTTTTTAGACGGTTAATGCCTTTTACTTTCCAACGTGTGTATTACTGCAGTGCATGCTGTTGGTCAGCTTCAGCTTGGCCTGTCATGCCTCACTCTCTGTGGAGCATTTGAAATCTGATGGAAACAAAGCTTTGGTGTATAATATGCAACCCATTTGCTGCAAGGAGTGCGTTGCTGTGAACGTGTTACAGGGCGTTTGAAATAGTGCATGGGGTAAAGACTGCAGAGTTTGAGGGCCCTGAAAGCAGAATCATAACTTCAGAATCCTTCTTTCTGGGTCTGCGCACCTCCCAGCTGTGTGTACTTAATGCACACTACAGAGAAGCGTGTAGTATCATGGTCTGGTGCCTGCAGAGAGTTAGATGGTACATGGTCCACCACAGAGCCTGGGAAGACAGAGGGAGAACTACAGAAATACTTTATAGCTTTCTAATGGGCAGAGTGAGCGTGTACTGGCTCTGCGCGTTTGTCGCAGTGTGGGACTCCCACTGAGCCCCAGTGAAGGATTTTGCTTCATTCTGCCCCATGCTATTGTTCGCAGACAAGCTGAGAAGTCCTCAGAACCCCTTTGGCAAAACTGAGGGATGCAGCTGGGCCGTTGGCTCAGCATAGGCTGAGAGCATCTCCAAGGTGAATGTCTGGAGGAGCTTTGAGAACCGTCTGTTCTGCCTGCCTGACTCCAGTTTTCTACACAGGCACTGGGGTACCTTTTTTTCCCTCTTACTGTGTTGGCTGCTGTATGCAGTCAGGTAGGTCGCATGGGTGGTTATACCTGCCGAGTTGTGCTTTCTGACAGTTATCCAAAGGTCAGGCTTACATGTTCTTTTCTTATGTGTCTTGAATGTAAAAAAAATAAATACATTACAGAACAAAATCCCAAGCTACAAAAGTTCTGAGGATCTTTTCATCTGAAATGGCTCTTTATTCCTATACAAACTATTGCATAGAAGAATGCAGAGTAAACACACCAATTTGGCTGCTTTTTAGAATGATCTCTTATGACTGCCTCTGTGGAAGGGAACTGAAAGAAGCCAGGGCACCACTGATTGTAACACCTGATGTGACACCTACAATGTCTTCTTTAAAGGATAAGAAAGCTCCTCAATTGCTCTCTTCCATCAATGCAAGTTGTGTCAGAAAGCGATTTGCTACGTGCTGCCCAGAATTAATAACCCGAGCTATTGATGTAGGATCCAGGTCCCCTGCCTAAACTGAAGCATGGGAGAGAGAAGACTTGAGGGCAGTGTCTTGCCTGAAATGATTCTTTTCTTTCCATGCAAAAACTCTATTTTCTGTGGAACATAGATAAATCATACTAACTCTGCATTTGGGATAACGAATCTTGTTCTGAAGCCAAGGTTTCAGTGTATTAGTAACAGTATAATATATTGAGGCTGAGACTGATAATGGTACCGAGTAATCTTCCTTTTTAAAACAGGAATTACTTTGATGAAACATTAACAGAAATATCAGTGTAAGTACAGAGTGCTCTTACTACCATTTAACGTGACCTTCATATCGATAACAGCTCTGATGAGGTGGTGTTTGGTGGAAGCTGGCGATCGGCTGGATCTGCATGGCCACAATGCATCCTGGGGTCTGCTTACCTAAGCCTTTATCGTTTTCATTCTTTCTTTACAGCTGTCCTATATAATAATCATAACCCCTTGACCCGAACCTACTTGAGTATGCTGTGGCTTGGATGCCAGGTGAAGGGTGCTTTTCATGGCAGCGTTGGGTTTGCTGGTGGTGCCAGTGGGCTCTCGGATGGGGCTATCTAGGGTCCTCAGGGAGAGAAGCTTGACATGCTTTGAGGTTATGTACTCATGGCGTGATTCCACTCTGCACCTTTGTTAAATTTGTCAGATTGAGCTGTCATGTTACAAAAGCAGACCTTTCCACCCACCAGCATAATTAGAGCAAGAGTGGTTCTGAAAGTCCAATGTCTTTTTAAGACATGCTACCAGCTTGCATAAGCACGGAGGATTTTGAGTGATTTGAATGTCTATGTCACTTTTTCTTCCTTGGTTGTCTTGGCTTGGGAAGGAAAGTAAAAGTCATACCCATCCATGAATCTTTTGCAAGTTTTGGGATCAGGTCTTTTGGTTTTTTATTTACCTTTTCCTTATTTGTGGCATGGGCATACCCTCTGCTTCCCTCTAAACCCACACCAGGTCTGTGGCTGGAATTGTTGTTCTGAAGGTTTTTATGGAGTTAGGTCACACAAAAGTTAGGAAGGTTAAAAATGTGTCAATTCCCAGAGAATTGAGACAAGCTTTTGCATTAGTTGTACTGTTATTTCCCAACAGTATACTGTCAGGACAATTGTTCATGATTGTGAGATGTTTAAAAAGCGAACTGATATGGTCCATAAAAATACCTCATTATTAGCAGTGGCTTTAAAACATAATTATGAGTTCCTTAATACTTAAGGAGCCTTTAGGGAATTTTCAGGTCACGTACGCAAATTTTCATTGCAGCTATTAGTTCTAAAAATCCACTTTTTGTTAAGGAAAGTTGAGATTCCCTTAGGTGTTGATTTTGTAAAGGGATAAAACTCTCAGACAGATTCCTGATCATGAAATTTACATTAATGACAATTTTCATCACTGGTAAGAGTCTGCATAACATACATTTAAAGAAGTCAAGATTGAGTCTACAAAAATCAATGGGTTTTAATAGCAGTTAATAGCAATTACTGTTTAAAGAAATAGCCATGTATTTTTCTTTGCCATTATGGCTCTGGTTTAACAATCCAGCTGCTACGTCTCATAAACAGCCAAGTTTCTGATAAAAGTAGATGAGTCTGGATTTCTCCAGAAAATGCTGCTCTTCTGGGATTCATGAAAATAAATTTTCTTCCTTGAATGCAGCTAGGCATCATCTTTTATTTATCAGAAGGCAATCTGAAGCTGCCATTCTTGCTTTCTTGCGGTGCAAGGAGTTAGTAGGGCTTAAGGACAGGGATGCTGAGCATCAGCTATGGGGTAGTGTGTTTCTTTGGAGGGAAAACTGCCCCGTGGTTGTGAGCGCCTGTCACTGTTTTTGCCACATCTTCAGAAACCCAATGGTTCATAAAAACTCCTGCAGGTGAGGATTAGAAAAACAGACTTGCTAAAGTACCAATGAAAGAGGAAATACAGAATAACTCAGGTCCTACTTCAAGCAGTGTATAGCTTTGTCCTAAGTGGCCTCATTACAAACAGTTGCTTAAATGTTTTTAATGTTCAAGGTCAATAAGAACAAAAAGTTGGGCTTGTTGATCAGATGAGAACTTCAATACTTTATTTCAGAGACAAGGGCACATATCAAGTTTAGCTCTGAAATTCATGCAGTTTAAGGTCACAAGGCTAACTGGAGGGTTCAATTGGAAAAAAGAGAAAGAACAATTAAAAAAATCTGTTTTTAAAAAGATGGTAATAAAAAAAGATGCAGAAAGTGCTTCAGCTTTGAAAAGCGTTAAAGATGTGCAAGAAGGACTGATAAAAATAGTCATCATTAAAAAGAAAAAATAAATTAATCTAAGACATTATCAGCCCAATAATGCATAATAGAATAGTGCATAATTGAGCATGGCAGGTAGGGACCATTGCCCTCCTAGAGTTAAGGGTGCATTAGTGTTTCTGTTGCAGTCTGGGCTGTTTTATGAGCTAGAAGGTGGCTGTAGCAATTGGTTCCGGACTGAAACCCATATTAAGAGGTTGAGACCTGAGATCACGGGTTGTATTTTTAGAAATATATTCTGGGAATTACTTGAACTACTGTGGTTTGGTTTTGGTGTGCTGTGTTCCCAAGGCCCCTACTAAGGCCCAGAGTTGCATTTAAGGCATTTTTGCATGAACAGGCAGGTAGATGCAATTCTCAGAGAAGCAGTTGAAGGTGACCAGGCAGGGTCTTGCTGCTGTGGGGGCTGCATGGAGGATGGGAAACAAAGGCCAAAAAGGCCCACTGGGTTTTGCAGCCAGGAGCCAGGGCGTTTAAAGCATGGCTGAAAGGTAAACCAAGAACAAGGCACATTGCTCACTCTGTTCTCCCCTTGCTCTCGCCTCCCTGCACAGCTCCCAGCATCGTTTGTGGCTCAGGCTACATCATCTGCACCTCGTTTTGTGGTGAAGCAGGACCCTTCGTTAGGATGTGTCTTAGGAGGGCTGCTTTAGCACGTGCAGAAGGTGCCTCACAGAAGGAGGCCTCGTTCTTCTCTTGCTTTGGGTTTCATTCAGAGGTAGCTGCCGTTATCTTGTTGGGAGTTGCTGCTTGCTTGGGCTACAGAGAATTAGGCTCAGGTTGGTGTTGCCTGCAGTGGGGCATCTCCTGAGAGCTCCCTGTGTCTTGAGGACAAAGATATTCACTTACGCTTGCCTCCCGACAGCGTCATACCAGGCCCAAGTAATAGCCTTGGGAGCAGAGAACTGAACTTCACACTGATGTCCTTTTCTAAACTACTTTTTGAGCATGAAAATAGTTTCTCTTTCCATGGGCATGAGATGGTACTGCTGCATTTGGCTGGAGGTATTTATGATTTACTCCACAGTGCCAAAACCAAATTTATAAAGAGCTTGTTAGAGCCTCTGGGTATCACCCTGTTACTACTGGAGAATGATACCAGCTAGGAAGAGACAAGCACAATTTATATATACAGGGAGACATGAGTATGTGTTTCTATGTTAGACTGTGTTTCTGGAAGTGTTAGTCTTCTCATACCGTTGGAATGTCAAAAAGCTTCTTATGCTATGTATTAATTCTTGCAAATTGCTTGCCAATTGAATATCAGCAGCATCTAAACATTAAGTAATTGCTTATGATAATGAGTGCAAACTAATTTAGTGGAATATGTTAATATTCACAGTACACTTTAAAACAGCAGGGTATTCCAAAAATACTACTCTCTTGTTTAACTGCAACCTTTAGGTCGCACTGTTACTATAAACGATAGCAAAGTCATCCCAGACCCAGGCTCTCATTTCATAGCCATCTTGCTGAGCCTCAGCCGGCACAAGCAAGGAATATGTACTGTCCTCCGAGAACTAAACAGGATATGAACAAAGCCTTCTAGATGTAAATAATGATTCTTAATTTCTGATTGATGTTTATTGGATGAGCATTTGTATGGCAGACAGAGGGCCTTCTTCCTCATATGGACCATAAAATTTAATTTAGTAAATTTCAAGTCTACTTGTATACAACTACTCTTTTAGTCTTCGGTCATCTTTGATGGGTTTATTTTTTGTGTGAAATGTAGAAACTTCTGTAGAAACAGAAGCTCTCTGTGCAAATATGTGAGAAGAAGAATAGTGCAGGACTCCTCAAGGCTACTCCATTATGCCTCAGCTAATTCTGAAAAGAACCTTTTTAATGCGTTGGAGTCATTCATTTTAACCATTCATTTTATTTTATTTTATTTTATTTTATTTTATTTTATTTTATTTTATTTTATTTTATTTTATTTTATTTTATTTTATTTTATTTTTTGAAGCTTTTCTGCAAACTTAGACAAACGCTTACTGAAAAGTGGGTACATCTCTGCACAGAATAATTTTCTCAGTTCCACATGCTGCATTATTACTACTAATAGTATTATTACTAGTAGTTTTCTTCAGATCTTTTTATACGTTACTGTAGAGTGTTTTATTAAAGTAAGGCTTCCCAAACTATTGAAGGCTGATCTGCATTTCTGCAAAATAAAAGCAGTCATAATTTCCTCCAGCTAGGGCACTGGAAGTGAAGGGCCTACACAAAATCAATGTTCTAATTAGACTAGGTTAGTCTGCAGAGTGTGGTAACAGCTCACTTTCCATGTGTCCACAGATGAAGGCAGTCATAGCTAGTAGTGCTGGCATCTGAAATATCATAGTTGACACTTGAGTCAGTCCCCATTGAGATGAATGAATAGCTGCACCTCAGAGCCTTTGTGTCAGGTTCCTTCCAAACATCATTAAGGTAGCAGTGGTTGAGCCATGTTCCCTAATTGCTCAGCTATGTAAAACAAATAGTGAAGAGCATAGGATGCTTATTTTTCACTGCGGCTTTCCTTTTCTCTGAAGCTGGCAGTGAATTGTTGCTTGCAAACAACAGCATAAGGACTTTTCAAAGAAGAATGACGGCAATTATCATAATGGCAAGGCATGTTGCTTTTTTGTGCCAGACCACAAATGGAAATCTATTATGTGGTAGGATGGAAAGTAGTAGAAAAGAAGTGAATTGGCCCAACCTGACCGGCCTCCGTTCGCTTTTATTTTAGTGGCCTAATCACTCTTAAGATACAAGTACCACTGGATTTGCTTGTTCCTCTTTGTTTGCATGGTTTCATATATTAATTTGGGAATGCAAATAAGCCTGGGTGTCGCAAAATTGATCCTTGAGATAATGACTGGGAAGTCTTTCCAGGTGCAATATCACTTGTAGCTGATTCTTATTCCCAGTCTTGCTTTTGATCCAATGAGATATTTCTACATCATACTGCCTCTTTGCTTGATACTATTCAAAAGTCTGTGTATGGTTAATTACTGATGAAGACCAGTCTTGCTTTTAAATTTAGTGGATGGTTTATTTGTTATTACTCTTTCTATCAAATGGATCATGAGATGTGGAGTTTGCTCCCAGAGCTGCCAGCCAGACCCCAGCAGCAGCCGAACTGCTGCTGCAGTGCTGGATCCATGTGATTCACAGAGGCTTAAGCTATATTGGTTCAGAGATTTAGTATCATAATTTCACTTCTGTGAGAAGAATAGTTGCTCTTTTTGTAGTTCAGGGTGTAGCATAACTAAGAAACTACTCTTCTATTTTTATCTTCAGATATAGCCCCTATATATTTACTTGAAATGTTCAGAAATGGCTTTACTGTTCATACACAACACTGTTCTCTCTGCTAACTACCAATAATTAAGTTATTTATAGGAGAGTATGTGTGCTGTTGTACATTTTACTCTCCACTAGCTTTAACAAACTAAAAATATCAAACATGGTTGCATGTTGTCTGTAATGCAACTTGCTGTTCTCACTAGAGGCTCCTTGTCCACAAACCTTGCAACACTGACAGAGCCTTGTTTCTGCTGCAGGTAATTGTATCATCTTGTTTTAACTAAGCCTCTGACATTCTTGCTGTGCTTGTATCATTTTTTTTTCAGTGAATTTAACGTGCTAGTAGTTAGCAGTGCTTTTATTTTCTGCATGTTATGCATTTCTAGTAAGAAAAGATTTTGCTACTTTTGAGAACTCGATCAATATATTAAGATTTTTCTGGAGTAAATTATGAGATGCACAGTTTACCAAGTAAAATAATATAAATGTCATTTAAAAATAACTAACTGAATGCAAGAGTATAAGTAAGGAAGCCCATAAGAATACTTTTTGGATGAAACAAAATAAATAAAGCCTCTAGCCTAGAAATATACCAGATTTGAAGCAAACCTCCTGCCCATTTTAAGATCATAAATAACTTGTGACTGGTCTTTTGAAATGCTTGTATCTTCATTTAAATACCTAAACACTTGTTAAGTACTAAAATAGAGGGATGATTTTTCAAAGTTACCAGGAATGCCACTATACTTTTGAAAATCAGATATTTGAATAAGAATCTTCAGACGCAATTTTGCTTGAAATAATGGCATATTTGTGTTTTATTGTTATTATTTCTCTGAAAAGCCATCTCTTTTGATGGATCTCTATAGAGACAAAGCAACCTCAAATTAGTTTTTTTTGTGATGTGCATGAACATCTGTGTTGAGTGACTTTTGTGTAAGATCTGTTCAGATTCTGGTGCATAAACAGTTTGTTTTCAAGTTACAGGCCTCCCAGTTTAGTCAGCAAGCTTGGAAATGCCTTCCTCTCAAGTTAGTTGGCTTGCAGAGCTTCTAACTTTTGCCAGGTATCTGTTGGGTTTGTGAGGCCCCTGGACTGGAACCACTGAATGATTTCACATAGGCCACCAGCAGATGGTGACAACATTTGATCTCTTTCAACCTGGGTGGTGTTTGAGCTGATACCCCAGTTTCTCTATGCTGGTACAAACGCCCTCAGCTAACCGGTCCCTTGACTACATTCTTTTTTGTATATTGGCACAACTAATAAACCACAAGAAGCAAATCGGTGGACTGTGTGGTCCCATCATCCTACAAATGCAGGTACTATTTATTTTAATAGAATTTACTGTCGCAGTGGTTAAATTGCAGTATAAGGCCTTGACACATCCTAATGTCAGGAATATGGGGCCAAAAGAGTCCCACTGTCTTTCAGAACACTTGAGTTTACTAGTTTCATTGTTGAGTTTGATACTGCCTTTACTTTGTATCTATCCTAAAATATATTTCATCTCATGGTTTTCTCGCATGTGTTTCCCCAAAACTAATTTCCACTTCTCTAGATACTATTCAAGAAATTTATCTTTAACTACATGTTGACAAACTTGTAGGAGGAATAAAACCTTCCTTTATGTATACACATTTGGCTTTTAATATCCATCTGACTTTTTGGAAAACTTTCAGAGTCAGACATGTATCCTTGTTACCTTTAATAGGGTTATAATGGATTAAAATGTTTCATGTTGGCTGCAATATGACATTTAAAGTGATTTTTCATTTCAGAAATATATCATTTTCTAACCATCCACATTACATAAAGGTGTAAGGAAATAATGGGGAATTACTTGGCTTACATTTCATACAGAAATGTTCTAAATTAATTTTGAACAGCTATCCACGTTGAAAAAGTATTAGGTAATAGGCAGCAAGTAAAAATTTTTGAACTAGGAAATACCAGAGATGAGCAATAATGTTTTTTTTTTTTTTTTTTTTTTTACCAGTATCTGTCAGAATTACTTTAAAAAAGCCATATCCTTTCAGAAAGGAAATCATAGCTTTTGGCTAAATGAATATGATAATGAGGCTAAAACAAACCCAGAACATTTTATTGTGGACATTTCAAAGATGATCACAATAATTTTATAGAACCAGTGCCTAAATATTATCAATTCTATTGGCATTTTCTAAATTGACTCATATTTTCTTAATAAGCCAGATGAACAGATCTACATAATTTTAGCAGTCCCTTCACTTAGCTGTAGCTTAGACAAGGTCCTTACAAAATTACATTCATTTTAAACATCGTTGAAAGTTCTTCGATAGATATACCTACTCAAACTGAGTAGTACTGTACTCCAGGTAAGTGAGCCAATCTAAATCAATGGGGTCATTCAAGGTCCCATAAAATGCTGCTTGATTTAAAGGAAGATGTTAGAATCTCATTCCAGTTGGAAAATCATTTTTCCCCTTTGAAACATTGATTTTTAACCATTGATATTGTTTATGATGGTATGAATGATACTGTCTTGCAATACCGCTGTTAAGCTGGTTTATTCTGTACGGGTATGCACATCTGTTATGTCATCCCTACTCACTAGTTTTTGTTCTTTTTAACCCCATTATGTTTAGTTCTTAGTAACCTTATTGAAAGCAATACAGCTATATCTATTCACTACAGATAGGATACACACATTATATATTTTGGCTTTGTATAGGAACAAATTGTTCCAAGAATAGCAAGACTAATGAATATAAAATGCATACAAATATATAATATATCATTTTTATGGAAAGTTTCTTTGTTTCTCAAATGTTTCCCTGCAGGAACTGTAGTTTCTGTCTTCTCTTCCTTCCAGTGTTCTTGGTGGCTCTTGGGCTAACAAAGCACACTGAGTGCGCTGGCTGCCTCACCAATAAAAAGCTGTCAAATGCCCTACAGGCTGTTGCCATAGAGAAAGCACAGTAGTTGAGCTCTACTGATTTCTGCTTTATCCAATCACTGCTTTTTCATTCAACTGCTAAGAGTTAGCTGTGTTTGAAATTTCTACCTCATCCTCTTTCAAAATTGGCTGAACCTGGATTGCAAAGTTCGTGGGGGTTGAGCATGCACAGTGGATGTGTATTGCAACTGCGTAAGCTTCTTCTCCATAGAAAAAAACTCAATAAAAATAGGAACTTCGCATTTGAAGCTGAGAAATTAAAATTCCAACAGCAATTGGAACTGCAGTGGGGTAATTTTTCTCCCGCTTTCTTATGGCAAACAGTGTACAGTATAAATGATGGGATATAAACAACAAAGATACAAACAAGGAGGGTGTGTATAGCAGCTTTAGTGTTTAGAGGGTTTTAAATAAGTTTGACATTTTCCCTGCATGGACAAAGCAGTTCTGTCTTGCATTAGTGATATGTATTTGAAGAGAGAGAGCTGTGACATGACTTATTTAATGGTGAACCACTCTGCTAAGTTCTCAGCAAATTCAAGGTCTCCACTTGTAATCTCTTTTTCCCTTCCCTGCACTGCAGCCAGGCTGAAGAGTCTCTTCACTAATTTGTTTGATGTTTGAAAGCTGAGGCCCTAGAACCAACTTGGCAATAATATCAGTACTGGTGACTTCATATAATGCCTCTTACTGATGCAGTGATAAAGGAATTGAGATTTCAGTCCCTAATGTTTCAGTGGCCTCTGGCAGCATAGAGTGGAAAACTTTTTGATGCCTTGACTCAAATAAGAGTTTTAATTTGAATCAGACCGCGTTTCAGTTCAAGTGCCTGAAGGCAAAGGTGGAGATGCATTTTTGTTAGCTAGGTCAATGGCCAGTGACATGACGAGCACTCCTTTGGGTCAAGAGCCTATTTTCAGAAAGCCAAATTGTGGAAGACCCTAGGAGTCCTTATAGACGGGTGAGAATACTGTTGTGTCACCTATAAAGGATTTTGCAGATGATGATACCCTCTTAATCAGATAGTGATAGACTGGATGAAAGGAGGAGTAAGAAAGGGGGGGTTATTCTTGTTTTGTTTTTTTGTTTGTCCGGTTGGTTGAGGGAAGAAGGAAGGGAAAGACATAGTGCTGAGCTGCTTAAGCTATCTGTAGCAACTGTAGTGATCTGAGGTAAAAGCCTTGCTTCTGTTAATGGCTTGAATCTGTAGAAAATGTCACTACAAAGGCCAGGATGCTCAGCTTGACTTCAGACTGTGTGTTATTCTGTTTTTGCTCAGACCTGTATTTTGAGAGAATTCTTGGGGAAGACAGCTGAACTCTGCACAGCACTTTTTTTTATAGATCTCTCTCAAATTTGGATTTAGTGTTGAAAAAAAAAAAAGACCAGGTCTGGAGTGGTTTGGGTAGAACCCAATACAGTGCAATGGAAAGCTGTGTTGGCATTTATGGTCGTGGTACAGCGTGGTTTCTCTTTATCAAGAGTGGAAGGCTGGATCTTGTCGTTACCCTTTTCATAGTGGTATTGGCTGCTTGACAGTCAAACTGCAAGAAACAGCTGAGAGCAGCAATGAACTGAGGGCTCTTCTGTTTCAGCATCTTGTACGTGTTGGTGATACTGCTTTCTTGACTCATTTTGGTGAATTATTGTGTGGCTAGAGATTGAGTTAACTGAGCTCACATTCATATGGTTACTGTATGGGTAAAAACCAGCTTCTCAACCATAATTTTTAAATTATGTCCCATGATATGAAATAGACTCCAATTCTAGATTACAGCCAGCGCAATATTGACATACCCAGAGACTATAGCAGCCTGCACTATTGGAAGTTTGGAGATTGAGCTTGCAGCAGTCACTGTAAAAATGACGTGACCTCAGACTTGCTAAAATTCTGCTAAAAGTCTTGCTAAAAATCTGCAGATTGGCAGAAAAAATGAAATCTAGAACTTAGCTCTGGCACACTGAAATGTGGGTCCCGCAGAAAGGTGAAGATCGGCAAGTTGGCATTTTCAGTTGTCTTCATTTTCATCGATATCGTTATCTGAAGCAGAGATCATTAAAGAGACTATTCACAACCAGACCAACAACAGGTCTAGACCCATCTGGATGCGGCAGGATGGCTGAGGAGATCTGTCTGGGAAGGAGACACCATTTCTCTGTTCTTATTTGCAAATCTGCAATAGCAGTCCACAGTCCCCCACTTTTTTCTTTCTTTTTTCTTTTTTTTTTTTAAGCACAACAGCTCCCTTCGTCCCCAAAATGTGCAAGCTTTTTGGAGAGTTACTAGCAATGATCCCTTTGAAAAACTTCCACATCCCATAAACCTCTCTTGTTTTCAAGTAAATTGCTCTTTGACAAGCTTGATGTAATTATTGAAGTGCAACAGTTGCAATCCATATTCATGCTCCTGCTCAGGTCGGTGGGGAGAGACTCTACCAGGATGTCATTGGTGAGTGTTCAGTTGTGTCCCATCTTTAGGTTGAAATAATTCTTTCAGCAGCTCTTCCCATCTGCTTCCCATGGTTAATCTTAATGCCCATGCCCTTCTTATCTCAGCCTTGTGGCGTATATTTTCTGATCTGTTTAAATAATTAATAACACTTAAATTGGAGTCTAAGAAGAAACACAGTAAAGGGTTGTTTTTAATCTACCAAACTGTTAATTTTTAAAGATCCCCTCACCCTCCACCCCCCAGCAAGGTCATGTTTCAGACCTCAAGCATTTGCTTTTCTACTTACATCAAAAAATGTTTACAAATCTATGTATGGAAAAGTCTGTGTATTTTTCTGAAATCTCAGATAAGTGCAGGATGAAAATATGAAGATGAAAGAGTAAAAAGAGTTATTAAATGGAGATTCATATAGTCCCTGAACACAGGAAGTGTGATTAAAATACTCTCATACAGATGTTTGTGTGTATGTGTATATGGAGATTTATATTGCGAACGCTTCACTCTTGGTTATTAACAGTAACGGCACAAATAGTCTCACTGGGTTCAGTGGGTTTATCAAAGTAAGTAATTACTTACCTGTGAGAATAAGAGGGTTCACAATCTCTCCCCAAATGAGTGAAGTACTCGTAACATAGAGAAGGAAGAGAATTACATTATTGGATAATTTCTTGTTACAGCCAGTAATGTTTACCCTTTGCATTTTTATAATAGCTAAAAATAATTATAGCGTAATGAAAGGGCAGCTAACAGTGCTCAATGTTGAAATTTAAACACTTCAGTAGTTAGGTTTCCAGCAATAATCTGGTGGAATCATAGCTCATTGGGCTCTAGAGCTCAATAAAACCATCACTTTCACTTGATCAGCATTTGAAACCTACCATTTCCATGCTGAAAATAAACATTGTTACTAGTATTATAAGGGAAAATGGAATTAGATGCATTACCCTTCAGTGTAATATATTTTGAACACAAAATTGGGATGAATATGAGGAAGGTAGAAAGCTGTGGCTTTGTTGCTTGATTTGAGCAAACTGTTGAACTCCCATCAGATTGGACTTCAGAGCAATAAACATTGAAAAGCTTTGCAGTGATACACAATAATAGATACAGGAAATGGACACTAAACAAAATATTCATCTCTTCAGTACTGTATAGGTAAGCAGATGTCCTTGAGTTGCTGCCAGGCTGTGCTGAAATGAATACACTATTTCATAAAGATGAATTTTGCAAACAAGTAGGGCTTGAGAGACCCAGGCCATTAAAAACCATTACTGCATCTTGACCACTGGCAATTTGTTACAATAGGAGCTCTGCTTTCGCAGTGAAGAATTTCAAAGAGCTGCATGGACATTTTTCCTAAACATTGTATGGAGGCATGGACACGTAAAGAACTATGCAGTAAATTCTGGAACTGAGAGATATAACTGGCTTATTGCAAACTTAGAAGTGCTGTGCTGATGGCATTGCTATTCTTGATATTCTAATTCTGCTGCTTTCAATTCTCTTGAGATGATAAATCCCAAACAACACAGTGCCATAAGCGAAAAAAAAGGGGACTGGTTTTCAGTGGCGATGTCCTGAAAGAACGGCAGAGACATTATAAGGTTTATCGGAGAGCATAAAAGCCTTTGTGGAGCAAGTGAATTAGGTTTCCTCTGTTGTTTCTTAACCAATCTGAAACTGATAGTTAGCAGGCTGTTTTTGAACAATCGCGAAGTTTCTAACCTTTAATAGTTAATGGGAGGTTGGCCTGTAAGCTGAGATCAATCCCAGAGTAATAAATTTTACATTATTATATTTGTCTTTATTGAAATATAAACACTAGAGGACCTATTCTCAAATGGCTTCCGACCCACTTTTTCATAATTAATACAGGAAATTCAAAGAACGTGACTGCCCGAGTTGCCTAGACAAAGGCAAATCTGTATTCATCAACACAGATTAATTAGGCTGTTATCAGACACTCAGCTAGTATGAAGAACTACAAAATAGACAGTTATGAAGAAGGGAAAGCTTTGACCTAAGAAAATGTAAACCACATGTTGTTTTAGATAAAATATATATATTTTTAATTTTAATGTTGATTCCAAGTTGTTTAAGATCTGCAGCAAGATTTATCCAGCTCTGCTAGTATAGACCTTGGCATCAGTGCAGCAAATAGCATGGTATGAATTGTTCTTCATCTGCTTATTTGATGGGCAGAACTTGGCCAAAAACTGTCCAATATTAGCATTGCTTAAGAACATCAACAGAATTATTCAGATCTGGGGACTTGTTTTTGAGTCATTATATTCACTATTACTACACCACCACTTGGCAGGCTTTTTCTTTGTCGTCTTTATTCAGTAAATACATCTGCTGCAACCAAGAAAAGGAGAATTATGTCCTCCCACTTAAATCTTATGGACTGTTTTAACAAAATCATGTGTGACACTGAGGTGTAGAGAGTTGTTTTTTCCTAGCCTTCCCGTATTTGTTACTTACCAGAACCTCATTCATGGCCTCAAATGGTATTTTATGAAGTTGGGAAAAAAGGTTGTCACTAATTTGAATGATCAAGCCCTCAGTTTTTCAGGAACATACAGTAAACCCTTTTGTGAGGGATTTTAATGTGTCACTATTCAAAGTCTGTCCCTCCTTCTTTGGCTCAAGCTTTTAAACCTGTGCTAGGTAGCAAAGATGGAAACTTTGGGACCACCCATGAGGAGTGATGCTGCTGTCTTGTCTTTGTGCTGCACTCCTCTAGCCCTGGAGATTCAGCCATCCTTGCTTGATAGCGTGCACCGAAACACAGTGGGTTCCTCGGTGCTGTGTATGGAAAAACTGGGATGGGATGGGAGAGAGGGTGGGAGGGTAGTTGTTATCACATAGATCCCATAACCGTACATTATTTGCCCATAACCAAACCATTGTATGGCACAGTCTCTAGATTCACTGCACTTGTACACCTCCTTATAGTGATGGTAAACTCTTTGTCTGTAATGAGCATCTTAGATATCAGAGCTGTTGCTGTATTTCTCTTTGTTAAAAAAAAAAAAAAAAGACATTTTTCCTACCACACGTGCAGGTTGGCATTTTGCCATATTGAGAGAGAAACCAAGGGGTTTATTTGAAGCACAGTGCAATTATACTGTTGATTTAAAATGAGTTTTATGGTTGTTAAGTACTCTGCACAATACATAGAGTATTTAAAAATTGATGGTATTGGAAAAAAGAAATGAGTAGGCAGGTAATGCCACAAAGAAAAATGAGAATAGAAATAAATACAGGGTATCTTTTCAAAAAGACCAGTAACCATGTCCTTGTGTGGACATGGAAAGTATATAGTGAGTGTATTTGGTGAAATAAACTGAGTTACATGTAGTAAATTCATGGGTATCTGTAAGTCGAGCCAGCCTGGAACACCTTTTATAACTAGGCATCCATATTTACCATGCTCTAACCTCTTTCCCTAAGCTTTTTCCCAACTTTATAGAAGTGGACAGCCTTATAAATAAATGATTAAATGCATGCTTTACAAATTTTGAAATTAATATGTGACGATTTCTACTCTTGTAACTTGCACATTAGTATTAATGGCAAATAAGCCATTGCTTATTTAGCTGCTAGATCAATATCTTTTTGTCCTGACATGGCAAGAAAAGCGTGTTTCTACCCTGCCGTTTATTACCCCTATCTGTAATAAGCTGATAAACCTTAGGCCTTTGTAAGCTGTACCTGAATATATTTCTTAACGTCTTGCTTCGCTGGGTATGATGATGCACCATATAGTGTGTGGTATTTTCATTGTATAAACCGGGTTGATATGTGGAGCTACATTTGTGGGCAGTCATGGGATTACTGGAATTCCTTGATTTCTCCTCTGTGTGGGCCTAGCTTGGAAAGCACTGGGCTTAACTTTATGCATATGCTTAAGAACTCTCTTGAATAGAGATGTGTTGCTGAATCAGAGCCATGGCATTTTAAGTAGTTGTGCATGCAATACAGTATTGACTGCGTTATATAAAAAGCAGTAATATTTATTTTACTTCTAATTTTTAGGAACTAAAACCCCTTTAATGTTGAAGTAAAACCTTGTCCTTTTATTTATTTTTTTTTTTATTTTTTTAATCATCTGTTAAAAGAAAACTTCTTGATTTTGTAGAGCACATATTTTGCATTTGGTTTACGCCAATACAAGGAGCTAATTCTCTTTATTTCTCTTTTACAGCGGGAACAACATATATCTTTAGTAAAGGTGGTGGACAAATCACTTACACGTGGCCTCCTAATGATCGGCCAAGCACTCGTGCAGACAGACTGGCAATAGGGTTTAGTACTGTTCAAAAAGAAGCTGTGTTGGTGCGAGTGGACAGTTCTACTGGGCTCGGAGATTACTTAGAGCTGCATATCGTAAGTACTTCTAAAAAATGCATGCTATTTCTTTACGTCTCATGGGTACTTGTGGCATTTGTTTTGTTTTTAATCTAAGCACAGCAGTTTGTTAATTAACCTTTTAGGGTCAAGAGTGAATTAGATGATAATGGCTGTGGCATACAATGCTGTACAAGTTTTCAGCCATTCTCACAATGTCTCTTACTTGATATGGTGCTACCTTATATGGCTTTTCAATTAAAAGTCACGTTGTAGTACCTGTACAGATATAACAGTTTACTGCAATCTAATTGCATAAAATGAGATTTAGCAATGTCAGAGGAAGATGCATTAATTCTGGAGGATTTAATCTGGAGCCTGTTGGGGGAATTTCATTGTACCGCAATGGACTGTGCTCCTTCTTAATACTAGAAGTTATACAGTGATTTTGCCATTGCTGTGTGATGATAAATCTGAAGCAGAAGGCAAGGTTGTCATGCTGGGAAGTCTAAAAAAGTAATTTCAGCTGCCTTAAAGCAAATAATCAAAACTGAAAGCCTCTGGATTTTTATGGCGAAATAAATAAATGATCAGTTGAGATAAACTTAACTAGGGCAGTATAAAAATCTGTTGTTTAGATTAATCTCTACTTTGTTAATGTACTGGCTTGATTTTGATTTAAAAATCTTGCTACTTTCAGAACTAGAATAGTTCCTCTTGAAAGAAATTACTTATTGATCTATAACCAATTACACTCTTATTCTCAGAAAACATTCTGCTGTGATCATTTTCAAATCATAAGGACCAGCACTACTAAATTAGGTGGAATTATGGCATTCAGTCTTCCCAGGCTCCTTATTTCTGTAAAGGCGGTCTTGCATTGTGGTCCAATGTGATTTTTTTTTCTGACTTCAGTAAGTAAAGAAAGAAGGCCTTAAGTGGAATTTAAAGGTTGTCTATACTCTCTTTCTTTGAAATGCATGAAAAAAGAGTCTGGCTGGTATAGTACAATCTTAATTTAAAAATGGGAACCAAGCAACTTCTTCCAGATGCCAGAAAAGCTGAGAGCTCACATTTTTCAAGGCAAGTTTTGGGTTGCTGAAGAGAATATAAAAAATTGCTTTGCAAAGCCATGGCTGACATCAGGTGCCTAGTCATCAGGTTTCTTTGCAACTCAATGTGCACTGTGGAGAGCACTGTTACTTTCTTCTCACAATCTTAACTTTCCCAGGTACTTCGAAGAATGCTGTTTGTAGATTTAATATATCTGAAATTTTGTCAAAGCAATATATGTGCTTGTCAAAGCAATATATATTCAATATATGTCTTCTGTCAAAATTTTTTTTGGTAGTTGTTCATTTTAAAACAAAACAAACTGTGATCATTAATTTTGAGTTGGAAATCAAAGTGCAAAAGTCATTGCCAGGTCATAAGTGATGTTTTTCCCAGAATTGCTTATACTCGTGCTGTACTAACAGATGGTAAAAGTAAAAGAATAATTGAGTGTTTTCGGTGATTATAAACATTACCAATATAATAATGATAGGAAAAAAAAATGTAAATTATGCTTTAGAAGTCTTTTGAAACTTGTGTGAAGCAGGAAGAGGCCTTTGAACATCATGCTCCGTGAGGTGATCCAGGCCTCCTCCTCCTGTCTTATTAGGAGATTTTGGGAACCTGCAGGGAGCTCGCTGTGGTTTAGAGCAAAATCCGTAAGTTTGCAGAAATTTCCCTGGAAGTGAAATGTGACCTTCTGAAACTTCCTTCTCTTAATCTTTAGAATGGAGATACAAAAGGATTGATGTGAAATCCTGACACATTTGATTTTTAAGAGTAGTCAGTGTTAGATAAAGCTTGGAAATGCTGGGATATAATTTCCCAGAATCTATTTAAGGTAAGGATTGTAGTCAAAAGGAAGTTGGAAGATAGTATTTCCAAAGGTGCTTATGTTACCTGGGAATATACACCTTTTTAATTTCAGAGGAACCTGTAGGTACTTCTGAGAATCTTACCTGTGGTCTGTTTTAGCTCAGCATGATATTGTGAAACATCATGGTTATAAAAATGAAGAACAGCATAGAAGTCGAAAGACCTATCTATATATTGTGTTTGAAAAATAGTTTTATTGAAGCCTGTTTTTTTTCAGTAGCTGGCAGATTTTGTATTAAAATAGCTGTAATGAAGGTAAAAGGTAAATTGTATCACTCAAAACTTCCATCTTTCACCAATGTTGAGATATGTCTAAGAATGGCTTATCTATTAAATAGCCAGAAACATGTTTAAGTTCTGAGTAGTAGAAGAAAGAAAAACTCTCAGGAAGGAAAAAACTAATTCTGCATGTTCTTTTGCATGCACCAACTCGTATGTTTGTATGGTGAATATGCATGAGCATTTGCAGTAAATGCCTGTGTACATTTAGATGCACTGTGCATGGATAACTTAGCACTGTTTCATACCAACTATAACATTATAATTGATTCTTTTGTGTGTTACGGAGCTGCCATGTTACCCAGCTCAGATCCAATCTGATGGCAAAATTTGATGTGTGATGATGACAGGTTCAAATTGTACAGTGGCAAAGAACATTTGAAACTACAGCTTTCAGTTAAAAAAAACTTTAAATCATAGACCTCATAAAACCTCTACTAACCTGCTGGGGAGGGTGCTTATTCGAGATGTTTCAGAGCAGAGAGTAAGAGCTTCCTCTCAACCTTCTTCATTCCAGCAGTGGAAGAGGAAATTACAGGTTTGATTATGGTACTTTAATGCGTGCTTGCCCTCCTTATTATTCTGTTTACTTAAAGATGATGTAAACCTAATAATGAAATCAAGCTCATAACAAATTCTCATTTGGAAAATTGCTACTTGATCATCTGAATCACAGCTTTAGTGTTAGGTTAGAAACACGTTTATTTAAAGTAATCATTTAACCTCCCAAAATAGTCATTGTTAGTATGGGAAGCATGTAAAATAATGTGTACTCTGCATTGCTACCAGATGTTTTTACAGTTCCAATTCAAGTCTTTTGAATTCCAAGATAGATTATTATAAAACTCCACCTGTACTGTAGCAGCCTCGATGTAAAAGGGTGGGGGTGTGTATATATGAGGTATATGCATCTTCATGCTTTAAGAAATGAATGTTTATATGATTTAGGGATGCCAAGATACGGCAATTAGTTTTCACAGCCCTCACTTTCATTGTGGTATTTACTTCAGAAGTGACGTAGTTGCCTGTGTGGTCCCTGTTGAGAGAGCTAGGTGAAGAAGAGATAGATACCATGCCTAAAAGTCAAGCTCTCTGCTTTTTACTACTGCTTCCTTCTCCTGGTGATGGATAAAAGGACAGACCCGAGAACTACTGTAGTCCTGCGTTGTCTCCCTGTTTTCTTGGCATGGCCCATATCCATCTCCGGGCCAAGTGGGAAAAGGTAGCAGCTTATTCCTGCAGTGTTCGAGTAGTATCACATGCACTCCTGGGCTTGTTTTTTCACAGACTTTGAAACTTTTCCTTGAAAGCCCTTAGGCATTTCTGTCAGTGATTCTTGTTCCTAGCTCGGTTCTTTTTTCTCTTCCATACTCTTATCCCAAGTCATTAGACAGAAGAGCATGTGTGTGTCATCGTCTTCCACAAGCACTCTGCTGTCACAGCTCGTGTTTCCAGCTTTTCTGCGGTCAGGAACAAGGAAAAATTAGACAAAGACTCTGCCTTCAAGGACTGAAAACCTTACTAAATTGTTCTTTCTGGCAATGCTAGTAGTATAGCAAAGCCACATTCTCCAGTGTACCACAAGTAGAATTTGCTCTGCTAATGAAGACAAGAAAGGTAGATTTCCATCAATAGACTTCAGCTGCTTTTAGATACTGTTTTAAGTACAAATTACATCATCCTTTTTTCTTCTGTTTTTAAAATGGAAGACTATATACCGAAGTGCAGTATTTTGTGTGCATGTTGAATAGAGTCTACAGTTTCTGGATCTGCCTTATTTATGCCACTTGTATTGGAATCTAGATGTTTTCAGAGCACAAACCTAATGCTTTGCCATTATAGTTCATGCTGATTTTGAAATTTAGGTTGGGAAGATTTTTTTGGTGCAGAGGCCAGTAGAGCATTTTAGATCTTACATTTTTGCGTTTCTGGAAAAGACATTTCTAACTATGTTAGCTAAACTGAAGTAACTTGTGTTACAATCTCTCACAATTCATAGTGATGAATTTCCCATTAGACTCAGTTATGGATCTTATGGATCTGCTAAAAGGTGAAGCGATGAGGTGAAGTTTGTTCTGACAACAAACATCCATACGTGTCACTAGCAGAAGGAAGATGGATGTGGCAGCCAACATCGCCTGACCCGCTTCCCGGTGAGGCGAGGGATAAAATCCTCATGTTTCCAGTGGAAGAAGGGTGAAAATCCCACATAAGATAGAATACATGTACAACACTAAAAAAATATCACTAGACTCAGTATATCACTAGACTCAAAGGACTATTGATAGATATAGATATATATAGAGATATAGATATCAGTAGACTCAAAGGACTATTGAATGTGGGGATACCAGGGCAGCTGTTTTTCCACCATTATCTTTAATATTATCAGAAAAAATATTCTAAGGAAGCTGTAAGATGCTAAGATTATCATTGCGATGGGCAAGTGTGTTGCTATATTTCAAATATAGTAAAATAGTAATTACAAATGTATGATATGACTCCTTAGTCCTACACCCAGTACAAATATGGAAATCAAAATTAATCTGGTATACTCTGAGAGTGCAGTATTACTGGTGTGAGGGATATATCAATATTATACTTAGATTTTCGAAATTTAGATTTTCAATCTAAATTTAGATTTTCAAANATACACCCAGTACAAATATGTACAATGGAAATCAAAATTAATCTGGTATACTCTGAGAGTGCAGTATTACTGGTGTGATGGATATATCAATATTATACTTAGATTTTCGAAATTTAGATTTTCAATCTAAATTTAGATTTTCAAAATGTATTTGTAAAGCCTTCATAGTTAGATTAATAATTAGGTAAGCCAACATATAAGAGGAAATATAGTATACCTGATAGGAAATCGGATTTTAGACCACAAATAGATGTAATATAGAAATAATTGAGACCAAGAAGACAAACTGAATTTATTAAAATGTATCTTGATGAAAGGCATTATCATCTGAAATTTTTTTCATGAGAAAGACGGAGATAAAATTTGAATGAAAGCTTTTGTGAGTTCATGTCAACTAAAGTTCAAAAAATTCTTCATTTAAAAGTTAAGCTCTAAAAACAGTCATTTGCTTTCCCATTTATGAGTTTATTTTTTCTTAGCTTTTGTACATAATGTACTCTTTTTTTTTAACTGGGGAAATATTTAATATCTTCAAATTAATTTTGATTTTTGTGCTCAAAATTAATACTGCTATCAAGTGGTAGGTTTGGTTTTCATCTTTAAGTTTTTGGAAAATTCTGGAAAAGTCCTCTCAACATTTTCCCTACTCTTTTCCTTGAAACTCTTGGCAAACTGCAAAAGGACATTATTTACTGTACTTCAACTTCTGCCTTTCATTTATGCAGTATTATTATGCACGAGATTTTTAATAGCTATTTCTTTTAGATTTTGTTTTAGATATACGGACACTTTCAATTTATGCCAATATAATGGACTTCCTTAAAGCAAACAGAAATAATGTAAAGTAAAACCAGATTAAGAGTTATTACATTCAAAGTAAAACAAGATCAGATCTCTCTGTGTACAAAAAACAAAAAAATGCCAAGTCTGAAGATTAATTATTATTTTCTTTTGAGTACTTTACATGTCTTGGGCTAGATATCAATGGAAAATCAATTGGAAGATTCCAATTGACTTAGTTGTATTTGGATCAATGCCTGGAGAGTTCAATGTACCTTAAGCGGAATTCATAGTGAAAAATCTCTTTAATTTTAACGGTTCATATTGGAGCTAATTAATTTTTCCAGGAAGAGTTTCATAATCTTTAAAAAAATATTCCCAGGATAATGTTTCTTTTAATATTTGACTTTCAGATATGGAATTCCTCACTTTATACATGTGCAATGCCATGATTTATTAAGGCCAGTGATGGCTTGTGTATGCATGAAAAGCGAATGACTTTAAAATGCAATGATCACATCCAGGCAAGGTTAAAAAACAGGAGAACTAGGTTTCGGGGATCTAAAAGTGTGAGCAAGTTCAAAAACGGCTCAAGTCATGGAAGCTGCCTGTGTGCAGAACCTTGAAAATCAGGCCTATATGTTACCAGCTCCCTGGGTCTCAGTGATGCCTTACGCTGAAGCTCTGGAAAGATGCTGATAGTTAGCATGTGATATCTAACACTATCACTTTGATGCACAAGATTACTTAAGATTGATGTTATCTAAGCCAGAATTCTGCTAATGTTTGAGGCCGCTCAATTTATNTAGTTAGCAGCACTGTGATATCTAACACTTTCACTTTGATGCACAAGAAGATTACTTAAGATTGATGTTATCTAAGCCAGAATTCTGCTAATGTTTGAGGCCGCTCAATTTATTATGCTTATATGCATATTTAAGCATGCTTTTTCAATTTTATATATATTAGTGGGAAATTTAACTGTTGTGGGCAGTGAGTGTGCTTCTCTTAGGGGAACAAAAACCCAGGAACCAGGCTATGTGTTAATGTAGAAACTGTTTGAAGAAAAATTACTATGAAAGGTTTCTAGACGTGCTTATGGGTTTGAATAATGAAAAGAAGTGCAATCAAAAAAATTATTTATAAGACTAGATAGGCAGGTGAGAATGCAATTCAATGTATACAAATGGAAGTTAATTAGAATGGGAGGCATGAATTAATCTAGGGAATTTGTGCTAAATGGAGCAATCATTTACCTCACTGATGAGGTTAAAGATCTCAGTTTGCTGGAAAAAAATAAATGAAACAGTCAAGCCATGCCTTGAAAGTATGCAGTGAAGCTACTCTTTGTATTAGCAGAGAGATAGATTAAAAAAATCTAAAAAAAAAGGGATTTTACGATACAGGATATAGTGCCAAACAGCAGTAGTCAGTTCTTGAAATGAATAGGGCAAATGACGTGTTAGTTCTCAGTGGAACAGAAAAGACTGATGTGTTACTGATAGGTCAAAACGAGGAATGGATTTTGGTGAGTTGAGGGAGTTCAAAGGCTTGGCTGCGGCTGAGGTGATGGCATTCCAGCCCTCCACGCTGATGAACCTCTTGAGAAGCTTTCCTCTAGCCAAGCTGTGAAGCCTGGCAGAGGGTGTTTAGATACTTAAAACACTTATGTGGGTCACAGATTTAGGCATATTAGAATCATCCAACAGTGATACAGCAAAAAAAATGCACATGGTCACAGAGTCCTATTAAATAATCTTTTAGGCCAGATGATAGACTCTAGGATTCTTTCCCATCGTGTTTTTGATGGATACGCTGCCAATGAATACATCCATTGGTTGATCTGCTTAGGATCCAACATTTTGTCACTGAATTTGATGACAAATCTTACTTATACTCTACTGTTGCAAATTGTACAAACACGGGACTTCCAGTGCAACACAAGAGGATTACATAAATATGAAACTCCTTCTGGGAACTTGTAGAATATGATGCTAAAAAGTTTAAGAATAACTGGTTTGGGGGCTGAGTCATATTTTACAAGTAAGTGGGGAAAAAGTTAATAAGCAAAAAAAAAAAAAAAGGAATATTGAATCTACCATAAGCAGATACCCAGGAAAAACATACTTTTAAGGGTTGAAGTAGACCCATTTGGGAGATAAGCAGAAGAGGAAGCATATTTAATTAGAATAAACTTAAACTGACTCATGACCTCTTCATAAAGTAAATCTTATTTTTAACATTGTCATATATAAAACTCTCAAGTATCATATAGATTCCTTCCGGTCCTTCTTGCCACAGATTCTTTCTTTCTCTCCCTTCCTTTTCTTTTTCTAAGTTATTTTTCTGTCATGCACTCAAACACAAATTCATGGGACTGCATGTATTCTGTCTCTTGTTACTGCAGTCCCAGTGAATCCCAGTGGAAGCAAGTGGCAACCTCCAGGGCTCTCAATAATAATACACCAATTCTTTCCCAAAGAATGCTGGAGGAACAGAGAATTCGCTGTAACTGTAGTCACTGTATGGCAGCATCACAAGAAGAGCTTTCTGTGCAGGATCATTGACTGGTTCAGTTTAATTAAAGAACAACAAGAACAATCCAAGTAGGCAAGTTGCCAAAATTAGAAGATATATCCTTAGAATGTCTCTTGCCCAAGCTGTTTATATTTAAAAACACAAGAACATCTGTGACATACTTACTAACTTTCTGGCTTTGGAAGGGAGGACAGGAAAGTTTTTTAATGATGCACACATAAATAAATAGCCCATCTTTTCTCCGTGGCAGCAACTTATTCGGTTAACATTGTATTCTCTTGTTGATATTTTAATTTTCTCCTTGCTTTTTAGTTCACTTCTGTCTTAAAGGATGAAACCATAAAGTCTAATTACTTAAATAGACTCTACCTCTCTCAACTCTGACCCCAGCCTTTTGAATCCCAACATTTCTTGAGCTGGTAGTTATACAATATCATTGCATACAGATTTTACAGATATGTTAGTAACTTTGCCCTATCTTTTATAAACTTTGCAATGTATAAGAAGAGCTGATAAAAAATTTAGGAGACACTTTAGCAATTATATTAAAAGAGTGCTTGACTATTTGCAGTAGCGGAACAGTTAAGAAGATCGCCTCATGAAAGAAACCCGGCATCTTAGGAAATTATTTTAGTACGTGCTTATTTGAAGAATGAATGTTATATATCTTTTTAGGCATATGCTGGCTTATTAGGCTAACAAATTAGTTATATGCATGCCTGGGGTTGTCTAGGCTCAAAACCAAGTGGGATGTCCATGCGCAGTGTGTGTTAACGCCATGTGTCGGGAGCTGTTGTTGTGAAGGTCATCTGCATTTTGGACTGAGGATGTGTTTTTTGAAAAAATAGTGACAAATGCACTTTCAGAGGAACCAAGGAGGGGCTTTTACCTCTTAATCATAGCTTGAGTAAGTGAGAGTGGCCCTCAGATTGTTGTGAGCTGTTGAAGGAGGTCTAGGCTTGCACAGGACACAGTCAAGGTGCTTATTTCTTACAAATATAAGCCAGAATCACAGATCTGGTCCATTCACTTCATGTCTTTTAAATTTATGAGCTCTGAATGGAGGTTAGGATATAGTGTGAGGAACGGCACGTAGTACTAGTGTAGCAGTTTTTCAAGAACATGCTGGATGAGCAATATCATTTTTAATATCAGTCAGAAAGATTAACTTACGAATGCAGAACTGGCGTAGGGGTAAAACACGCCTGACACTTGAGCAGATTCCGATCCTAATCCCAGATAGTTCCAATCCCACTGCTTCCACTAGGAATTACTCTGAGGAAACTGCAAAAATATGAGTAAATATGAGTAGAGTCTGCACCAGGCTGGAAAACTCGTGCTTGAAGGTGAAAGCTGCAGGAGCAATTTTACAGAGCCTGCTGCTTTTTTTTCGGGCATTTGTTGAAGTAAACATTGCTATTATAGTTAATCATTTTGTGCTAATAAGGAAAGCATGTCTTAATGCTGTTCTGTTTTTGTGAGATACTACCTGGATTTTAACTCATAATTAGTTAATTAACCTACTTAATTCAGGTTTTGCCATGTGAAGCTTCTGTGTCACCACCAAGCTGGAGACCTGTCTTAACATTTAATGCTAATTTGCTTCTTGCCTCCACATTGTTTTAGCATCCCAAGCCTTTCTCACTTGCCGCTTGGACCACTGTGACTGCATTTAATCCGGTGTGGCAGGGAACAGGACTGAGCGTGCTGGGCTTCGTTCTTACTTCCATCCATCTTAGTAGCCAAACTTCTACCATTTCATTTCACCAGGGTCATGCCAGAAAGGGTGTCAGAATAGAGATTTTAATGGGATTTCTGGAAATTCTTCCATTCTGTCACCACTGTTAAGCCCTTTTGTTTTCTGCTTAAATCACACTGTCCCGCGAATTTCNTCACTTGCCACTTGGACCACTGTGTCCGTGGGACGCAGCAGAAGTGAAACCACTGCATTTAATCCGGTGTGGCAGGGAACAGGACTGAGCGTGCTGGGCTTCGTTCTTACTTCCATCCATCTTAGTAGCCAAACTTCTACCATTTCATTTCACCAGGGTCATGCCAGAAAGGATGTCAGAATAGAGATTTTAATGGGATTTCTAGAAATTCTTCCATTCTGTCACCACTGTTAAGCCCTTTTGTTTTCTGCTTAAATCACACTGTCCTGCGAATTTCTGCAACAATAGCAGATGTGAGAAGGATTTTATGAACTGATGTTGTCCGTTTTCTGGTGGTATAACAACTCAGCCAAAGAACGGTCAGGTTTTCCTGGGAAAAGCTCTTTAGAGAGCTTTACAAATCTCTGTGTTCCTCAAAATCCCTGTATGTTGCAGAGCTCCAGCGGATGCATTACCTCATGGAACTGACTCCTACCTCCCTTGCTTGGTGATAATTACCAAGATTACACTGAATAAGAGATGCTCAAGAACAGAGGGAAGGCACAGCGCCTTCAGTGCCTTCGGGTTTTGCCAGTCCTGGGCAAAAGTTTCCTGCAACCTTCATCACGTCACCATGAAACAACCGACAGGGCTTCAGCATCTTGTGCTAGAATTTGTCTCTGATGATCTATGCCCAGTCGAGGAGCAAATGTAAGCCTGGATATCCCCGTAGAACTGAATGCTGTGGACCACTGTTGCGTGTGAAACCCCAGGAATATCGTGAAACCTTAGGATGGGGATGTCCTTGTGCAAGGTTTCTTTTCTGACAGTGAATTGTCACATCAACAGAGAGTTCCTGGAGCAAAAGCTCCTAGCCTTGCGGGGAACATGTTCAAGACTCACTGTGGATGACATAGCCTTACCTCTTCCTTTAGGGACCAGCACAGCAAGCATTATCATCCGTGAAGTTACTTTACAGTAACTTCTACAATTAAAATAAAAAGTGGAGAGATTATGCTGTAGAGCCTTAATAACCAGTCAGCATATTTGATAATGTCACTGCTGTCGGTATCATATTCAGCACTGTGTTTAATAGCTGAGCAGATGCAGCTCACTAGAGCACCACATGGTACGCAGCAGCAGGGAGTCCCATTTGACAAGTTTTTTTTATTTCCTTCCTAGAGCATCTTCCCTGATACCCAAATTTTTGTAGTCTTTTGAATAGTTATTCAGCTAGCAGAAAATGGCAAAGGGATTCTGTGCTGCCTTTTTTTTTCTCCTCAAAGCAAGAGTTTTCTGAACTTCTCAGTGCTAGTACTGTGAAATTACTCATGAAGCTGACTGCAAGGAATATTTTAATGTAATGTTGTCAGCTCCTGATTTGAAAGGATTTGTTTTTAGCAGGTGGTGTGTATCTACGTGCCCATGTTCCTTGTGAGATACCAGCTTTGCTGGGCTGGAGGCGGTGGGTTGTCGTTCTCAGGGATATCGTTTTTTTACTTTCAAGGTGTTGTGTTTGTGTCTGCAAGCCACTTTGCTCAGTGAGCAATAACTCTTGGTGTAGCGGTGCCAGGGGATGCCTCAGTCGCTTGGTGCTCCAAGATCTACTCTCTGTGGATCAATTCTTAGGAACAGTTTTGTGAGCTACTTTCCACTCTTCTAATTGCTTGTCTGGAAAAACACCTGATATATACTCTGAGGCTAAAATAAGGTGGCTGCACACTTAATATATTCTAAAAAATCACAGGATGATACAGATTAGGTAATGAAACCCTGGAAATATGATTTGCGTATTTGCTTCCATGAAACATAATAAATATGGCAGCAAGACTATCAGCGCTGCAAGAATTATGTTACCCATCCCATATTACCTGGCTCATAAATAAATTGAGAGCCTTCCCATGGTTATATCCCCTATTGCTTAGTAATGTGATGATATAGTTGAGGTTAGGGGCTGCCAACAGCTGAATTCATGGGCAGTGGCTTCACCAGGACTGAAAACTGTTGCAGCTTTGATAAGTGATCACGCTGCTTGGGAAGAGACTGCTTAAAAGTCCTGTTTCTTGTCTTAATCTACCTTTTTAATGTGTTGCTCGCAATTCTTGCAGCATTGATTTTCTTTTTTCTGCCTTGCTTTTCACTGCATATTCTAGGGCAAAAAAACATAGGCAAGCCTCGTTGTCACAGCTGTGGTGCGGTACATGATGACACCAAGCTGTGCTGGTGTAGGAGGAGGGGAGAGAGGGCTTGTAAGCACTGTGGAGAACTGATTAAAATTCAAAATGAGCTTGATAACGTGGAGAGATAGTCTGAAATCAGGAAGATGAATTTCTAGCCCCAAAAAAATGCGGAGTTCTGCACCTACGATGGAAATATCAAATGCACAGCTATAAAGTGGAGAGTAATTGTGACCCAGAAACAGTTCTTCAGAAAAGACTTGGGAAGCTACAGCTGATTGCAATTTGCTGCAGAAAAGGACAGGCATCTTCTGGGCTCTGTTGGCAATATGTGGGGTACTCGATGCTGGGAGCTTGGCCGGAGCGATGTAACTCATTTTCAGTGCTATGCTTAGGAAAAAGAGGTAAATAAATAGGTAAATAAAGAGGGAGCCCCTGAAAGAAAATGAAAACTATGGTTTAATGAATGTATGGCTCGTAAGAACAAAATGAAAGAACTGTCTCTGTTCTGTTTATGAATGAGGAGTTGGGGAAGGGGTGACTGGACAAAAAAAAAAAAAAACAGTATTAATTTATACAGATTGGAGAAGACTGTGATTAATTTGTCTTGCCTCCTTGTTAAGATGAGGTAAGCAACAGTTGCCTTAGTTTGGCACCATGCCTGGATGAGGTTTTAAGGCAAACCTTTGCTCTTTAAGGCAAACCTGCTTTTTAAAATCAGTCCCCTTCCTACCAGTAGGATGGGGGATATTATGGAGAATGTTTGTTCTAAAGGGATGTACTTGCTGGTGCTGCTGTGTGAGATCCCTTCAAGCTTTGCACTCCTGATTGTGCTGTGGTTTTTCCCTGGGAGGCTTAGGCGAAGGAATGATTTTAGCACTCATGTGAAGTCTTGTTTGCAAGCCCTGGGAGATTCTTTGAGTATGTTCTTAAAGCTGTGGAAGAGGGACAAAATTAGCCATTTTTAGCCTTTTTTTAGGCTAATCTTAGCCTTTTTAGGCTAATTTTAGTGCTAATTTTATCACTTTCTTTCAACACCTGTTTATCTTACTGTCTTTGGCAAACTCTAGGATTGATGAGGAACTTTAATACTTTTAACAGAGCAATGATTTAAAAAAATTCTTTAGCTCTAAACAATCATCACAACTTAGTACTATACTATACTTAGTACTAATACTATAAAACCATATTATGCTCTAAGTGCATGTATGAGAGTTTTAGCTCTCTCATATATATATATATGTATATATATATCCTCCTCCTCCCAATTTGTGTCATAAAACTTCACCAGCTTCTGCGGTTTTGTAATCACAGAGGTAAGTCCTGGATTTGCTTCATTACCCCAAAATACTGCAGTTCTCCAGGCTGGTAATAAATGTCCTTTCATTCATGTGGAAGAAAAACAGTGAATAAAATCACTGTGGCGGGTTTCTCGCTTTATCTGGGTTGTATCAGAATTGTTGCTGTCTAATTACTGTATTCATCTTTGCTATTGCCTGACACAAGTATCATGCAAGAATAGCGATACATTGGCAAGCTCATTACTTCAGACCCTCAGAGGCATTGGTCACAAGCAATTTTGGTTTACTGGCAAAAGTAATTGGTTCCCTATAGCCCTTTTTTTTTTCTTTCCCTTCCTTCCCCTCACTGAAAATGTTGTTGAGAGATTCATGCTGTGTTTTTTCTATACTGTACAATAATGTTAAAAATCTAGACTGTGAAATGGCCTTGTCTGAATCATGTTCTCCCACACAGGTACTTTCCAGTGCAGTGATTATCAGAAATGTTCCTAGTGTTGTTAGCATTTTTTTTTTTTTTTAATGTTGTGGAATTAGGAACAAGATTGGGCTTCTGCATATGAATTTTGCACGTGGATATCCATGTTCTGGAAAGCTTACTGACTTGGAGCATTTTTTAATTGCTTCTTGAGTGTTAGCTTGTAAGAGTTTCTAATGACAGGCAAATGACTTACCTGTGGGGAGCCAGAGGATGGAGCCGGATGTATTCCTGGATCCGTGAATGCCTCTTACTGCAGCTGGAGAAGGCAGAGGAGCCACCCCGCAGCGGGACTCCCTGGCTCTGGGTGCTGCTAAATTATGGTTTCAAAGGGGAAAAAAAGAACAGAGAAGAGCTGACACTCATCCCCTCTGCTCTATTGGAGAGGTGACAGCAGTGTTTGGCACTTAAGGCATAAAATCAGCCCTCTTGATTTTTAGGATTTTTTTCTTCCCTGCCATCAGTCTGTTGGTTCTTTTGTTACTCTGTTTAGAGTGCAAGGCCAATAGGTCCGTCCAAGCATATGTACCTATATTGGAAAAACTACTTGGGGTAGAATAATTTTGCAAATCAAGGGCTTTCTGTTTAATGGTCGTGTGCTAAACCCTGTGTGTTTCTGTTCACTGCCATATACAAGATACTGAAAGATCAGTGGTGTGATCTAGGCAGCGGCATTGCATAAGATTGAAAATGTTGCTTCTCCAGTCTGGTGAAGAAGGGGAGAAAGAGTAGCACTTTATAAAATAAATGATTTAAACAAGAAATCCTCATTCATCAAAAATAGACTTTTTTTTGGTGGAAACAAATGTTNCAATAGGTCTGTCCAAGCATATGTGCCTATACTGGAAAAATTACTTGGGGCAAACTTTGCCGTGGTAGAATAATTTTGCAAATCGAGGGCTTCCTGTTTAATGGTCAAGTGTGCTAAACCCTATGTGTTTCTGTTCACTGCCATATACAGGATACTGAAAGATCAGTGGTGTGACCTAGGCAGCAGCATTGCATGAGGTTGAAAATGTTGCTTCTCCAGTCTGGTGAAGAAGGGGAGAAAGAGTAGCACTTTATAAAATAAATGATTTAAACAAGAAATCCTCATTCATCAAAAATAGACTTTTTTTTGGTGGAAACAAATGTTTTTAGCTGGAAACTTGAGTCTGGCAGATCTGCTGGATAGTACTTGTAAGCAAAGGTGAAGGGACTGTTTCCTCAGCAACACTAATGGATTGCTGCAGTGGGCCTGGGAGAAACCTGAGTGCAAACTCTTTCTCCAGGTCTTTGAGACTGGGACCTAATTCAGACTCCTGTGTTCTAGTTTGAGGACTGTTAGCTTTTGACTTGCCTTGGTAGGTCAAGATTTGTTGCTTCCTCTATTTCTTAAAATTTTATTTTTTTCTGTGCATAAAATAAGTCAATATTTCTCAAAACATTCTTTTTTTATTTAGTACTTATGAAAGAAATTGGTTTCTAGCTGAGGTTAGTGGTAATGAATTCTCTATATATTGTTTGAAAAAAAAGGTGCTAATTATTGTGTAAAAACTTCTCTTCTAGAAGTTGGCTGAAACATTTTAAGTAGCCTTTCCATATTTACCTTTTTTATTTGGTTAAAAGAAAGGAAATGCCCTCACTGTTTCCAGAATTGCTTACAGGTGCAGGAGGCACAGAACTTGGAGAAGATTGCAATAACTGTACAATATTATGTGTCTACTGTACATTTCCAAAGGCCAAAATCTTTTCTAAATCCCTTAATATCCCTGAATTTACTGCACCTTTTTAGCACAATTGAGTATGTCTGGAGATGTGGACAAGGGATGTGATGATTAAAGCACTGTAGTGATGGAAAAGACAGAACAATTAGATGAAACATCCTCTTGTACATTGTAGTTGGTATTTCCCTAGCTGTAAAAGTGGTTTATGCATTTTTATGACCTATTTCCTGGAATATTTTAAATCTGGATTTCATTTCATATATCCTTCATTTGTTAAAGACCCTGGAAAAATATAGGCTATGCAAAATGATTCTCTCTATCAATTATTTGTTATAAAACTTCAAAGAGATTTAGTAATTGTAACCCAAAATTAAACTATTAGATGCCATTAGAGCATATGCGACAGAAATGTTTTTAAAAGGCTTTTTAATAGTTAAAAATAATCTTTTAAAAGCCAGCTGCAACTCCCCATTTTATTTCCTGCTCATAATGAATTCCTGCTGTAAGTACTTTAAGAGGCTAAAATTGGATAAGAGAGCTAAGTTGTTGGGTTTGGTTTCTGTTGCCTGTAATGCAATTCAGAGGAAATTTGTGATGGCATAAGTGTAACTGGAGAAAACTTGTTTTACTGGTCATGCAAACCCTTCTGCCTGTGTGTCACTCTACCCTCACCTCACATTATCAGAGCAACAAAAAATACATGTGTATGGGGTCCAACTGAAGAGTCCTTTAGTGGTTAGCATTAAATGTGATGTAGTCTTAATAATTCAGAAATCTTCTTTTGATAGAGAGTATGCCTGTGATTTTTGTTTCTTTTTTTTTTCTTTCTATTTTTCAAGATAGTCCTAGTTCATTGTATATTAGGTGCATAATAAAAATGTTATTCAGAGCCTTTGCATATGTTTTTGAGTTTTGGATTAATATAGACGTTTCTATTGTCACTTGCATATCTGCATATCACTTTGTTGCATTTTAAAAAATAAATGGACTGTATTCTAGGACTAGAGCTAGATAATCCAGAGGCTTACCTGACCAACGTGCAGCTCCCTAAATTAATACATGTTCAGTAAGTTAAACGCAAATAACAAGCCATAAAATTGTGGGATTTTTTGGCTTTTTTTTTTTAATAATTGTATCCCTACCCTGTTCACTTCTTTTGAAAGGAAAAATTAAATATTAAAGCTATTACTTTTTTAATATAATAAAATTAGACTTTCTTGTTACTGTAAGCCTTCTAGGGAAGCAATATGCACATAGACCCAGACAGGAAACATTGTGTAGTGCTTTTTCTCCTCCTCATGTAGGTGCCTTGTTCTACCTTTTGTTTTTGCTAGGGTGAAGGGCAGTAGAAGTTCCAACAGTGCTAGATTAAATAAATTTAGAAGTCATACCTTGTGTCAGAAAGAGGTATATAGAGTTCTCTATATTGACATATGATTGGCATGAGATTTTAAAAATGTATCTACATATCATTTTATATTATTCTGATATTAGTGCCTCTGGGCTACATCTCCAATCTTTTCTGCAAGGTCGTGAACCCTAGGAGTCCACAAGGAGAAGGAAAACAAGGGGTTGCTGTTCTGGTAACAGAAGCAAAACCAGAAGTTTGTGGCAAAACTGTAGGAAGGGAAAGGAGCAGTGTCAATACGTCCTGCTGCCATTGGGAAGGGAAACTGGGCAGAGGAGGTGCAGGCACTGGCTAAATGGTTCCACTGCCAAGAGCCGTTCTTAAAAAAAATCTCCAGCCCTTGCATGTCTTTGAGGGTCACTCATTAGTACAAAGCCTACAAAGAGTGGGATGGTGCTGAGCTTCAAGTGACCTCACAACCTCTCTGTGAATATCCAAATTCAGAATTTTAGCTGGGCTACCCTTTCAGATTATACTTGTCTTGATACATGCGTTAAGGCTTCAATTTTGTCTCAAGTAGATGTATTCTTAAGATCCAGCCTGTGATTCTGAAGATGATCCACTGAAAAGGATATATGGAATTTTAATTTACATCTGTGGCTTCCATATTTAAGGAAAAAGTATGAGACTTGGTTGCTAAAAAAATTGTAACTGCTTCATATATCACAATATACTGGATGGCAATTTCTATTATTTTTACAGGGTCCATTCAGTTTAATTATAATTTACCACTCAAGTATATCACTCTCTTTATGCTAATTCTCAAGTTATTCTTGAGCTATTTATAACTCGTAAACTTGTAAAAACTACGTCTAATTAATGCTCTGCACATTGCTACAACTAAACTTTAATCTGATTTGATTTTTAGAATAATGTGCCACCAGACATCTTCATCTTTTGAGTTACAACCTGATAAAAAATTATTATGCCATTATAAAGTGCTCATTGGGGAAGGAATTTCCAATAAAGCCACTTTCTATAGCTCAGGCAAATTGATTAGGAAATCTGAAACAGCAGTGACAAAAAGCAATGTTCAGCCATGAGCCTAGGAGAAGCAATGGGAGATGTTTTGTACTAATGTGGAGATGGCAACATTCAATCAACTTATTTTCGTCTTCCTTTTCAGTTTACTGCATTAAGCAGTACCACTCATGAATGTTCAGAAATCCCCCTTAATGTTGTTCCTACTTGTACCATGAAACAGTGCAAACCCATCAGCTAGGCTGCAGCTTCTTTCCCAGTTTCCACTGGAGACCACTCGTAACCCAGGCCAGCAGCTAATTGTGAAAATTGATTCTCAAATGGACTAATAAGACTATCACAGTAATAGATGCCAACTGAAGAGGACAAAAAAAGAATATCTAAAGTCAGACTGCCAAAGTTTCTTGCATTGAACTTAATAGTAGCAGTTGTCATTTGAATGAATGATTAATGAAAGTGTTTTTCCAGAAGGTTCAGTCTCAGGTCATTGCAGTGGTGGTTAAAATATTCTGGCACATTTTGGATGTTCAGGGTAACACAGTTAGACTTGAGATATATGAAGCTGAAAAGAAAAATATTTTCAAACAGGTTGAAAATGCAGCTTTCTGATATTCTTGACCCAGGAAGCGAATGCTAGCGGTAGGAATATTAATACCTTGAAAGCTGCACTGTACGGTGGGGGGGATTAATGAGGTGGCTTCAATATGATTTCAGGCAGCTGACAAACCAAGTTTATAACTGCAGAAAAAAATATTAGTTATGTATGTAGCCCTTGCAGCTAAAAATAATACTGCATCCAGTTTTCTAGTGTGTGGGCCCGGTAAAGTGCGGCTGTGATATACATTAATAGACTCTTAGGTACAGCAGAAAATCTTCTACAATGCATTGTTTATTGATGGATATTTCTGTTGCTCAACAACAATATTTATGGTGATATGTGATGAGTGGATTATCTTTCATAAAATATGTGGCCATAAAAATGAAAAATAGTTGGGTTATTAGCAGCATTCAGCAGTAGAGAGGATGACTGTTAATGGCTTCTTCTTTCTCTAGTCATTATCGCTGTAGCTGTGAATTGCAGCACTACATTTTGGTCGATTCACTAGAAGAATTTGTCTAGATTAGAAATAATAATTAAAAAAAAAGAAATGGAATCATTTGTTTCTTCTTTCTGATGCTCTCTAGTAATTATGTGTTCCTTACAATTCTGACCAAGACACCCTGGAGTTGGCCTGGAATTTTTCACTCTAACAGATAACATCGATGGAAATACTTTAAAAAGAAACTGACTTGCACATAAATGAACTTATTTTGTAACCATTTTTGCAATCCATATACATGGACTCACTGAAGTCAACTGGTATTGTCAGTGGGCTATTTGTGTAAGTCTAGGTTACTTGCCTGAGCATTTTTGAGTCAACTTTTGATGAAACAGGCGTACTTGGCCAAGTAACAGTATATGATACAGTATTGTTGCAAAGATGTTAATTTTATTTTTGTCTGTTAATTAAGTTTGAAGTTGATTTTTGATGGGTCTTTAGAAATTGTCCATTTTTGTTTACTCACAAGTGTTACTATGAAAACAAAACAACAGAGACCAACTGCAAACCAAAAATGCTTTAGTTTGCAAGAATGATTCATTTATTAGTATTCCTAATGAATACTAGTTGGGAAATAATTTAAATACAGAGAGAGAGGTATACTAACCTCTTTGTTGGTATATATCTTGCTGGTTTAGTGAGTGATTAACACATCTGTTAATGTGTTAACCTTGACAATTAAGTTGCTCATGTCAACAGCAGGCCGCTTGGCCTACACTAGCCCCCTAGATGGGCCTCAGAGAGAGATGGCCATCACTCACATCAAGGCCTGGCATGGCATGTGTCCCCACCGCTCAACGCCTTATGAGTTGCAGCCAATAGCGGAGCTCAAGGTCCTTCTTGGTGGTAAACACAGAGGCCAACCCAGTCTTGCCCTTGGCTATGGTAGGAGGCACTTAGCGAGGTAACTACGACAGAAGGAAGCAATGCATTGAAGACGCCACCACGCTTGAAGCTCTCGCTCTTTCTCCATGACTGCGTCCTACGTGATCTTTCGGATCTCGGTGGAGAGGACGCCATTGTCTCCGTCTCAATATACCCACAACGACACTCTGCACCCACATCTGGGCCTGGATACAAATAAGAGCAAGAGATACATTATTTTGTTCCACTGTTTGATGACAGATTGTTGGACTGTGCAACCATCCCTGGGGCAACCTGGTGGATGTATATGGTCACCCCTGCCAAGTAAAGGCAAACTGATCCGAATGCTCCTCAGCAATGGGTCTGGTAAAGAAAGCGTGAGCCAAATCAGTTACTGCATACCAAGTTCTGAAATGCTTCTGGACTTTTTTTCTATCAAGGTGACAATATCTGATACAGCTGTTGTAAGAGGTGAAGGTATGTTTAATTAATTCTCTGAAATCCACAGTCATTCTCCATGACCTGTCACTCTTTTTGACGAGCCAGACAGGGTTATTCCAAGCTGTGGTAGTGGGTTTTAAAGCTCCTGCATCCACTATGTCTTCAATTGTCTACATGACCCCCCACCCCCAGAATCTTGCACTGTTTCATGGCCATCAATTTAGTTGTGGCAGGAATCTGCACAGGGGGCATTTTTACTTTTCTGACTGAGACTATCCAGGCACTAATATAGTTCTTTGTTCCAAATTGGTACAAACCATCAGAAAGATTCAAAGTCAGTCCTTTTAAAATATCAATCCCAATTATATATTCAGGGACAGGGACAATCGTAACAGTTGTTTGCAATCATAGCAATCGTTTTGGGAGGTTTCCTACTTTCATTTCTATTTGTGTTTGCACAGCTTCAATTTTTTGTCCCCCCCCGCCCCCAAACCAGTAATTACAGGTTGTCCTTTAATTTTGGGGGGATTTCTATATATTAAGGAGGCCTCTGCTCTGATATCAATGAAGGCTTTTACAATTTTTGAGGACCGTGGGTTTTTTTTCCCAAATATTTGAAATTCTGTGCCAAATTCTGGTCCTTCTGTGCCTGTTTTAAACACAAACAGCATAAAAATGATTTCTATTGAGTGGCACAACCTCGCCTAGCTATGTACCCCGCTAGTGAGTTCCACTATTTTGATAGCACAAACACAGTTTCTATCCAGTGGCAATACCTCACATAGCTGTGCACTCTGCTAGTGAGTTACAACAGTTTAATTGCCGAATCCCATCCTCATCACCAATTATGTATGGATGGGCTCAGGATTTGGCAATATAAGGACACATTTGACAAATAGGCTTAGTGACGCTAACGCCTTTAATTAAAACAACATAGATAAAAGTACAAATGAATACGAATCGGTTAGTACAAGCGAATACAAAAAAGTTACTTCCTGAATAATACTTGCCAGCAGGATTACAAGAGCACGCATCTCTCCAAGAGAGCAGACTGGAGGGGCTTGCAGGCTTTCAACTGTAGCGGGTGTCCCCGCGGGAGACAACATTGGCCTCGATACTGGGTGTCTCCATTCCCCAAATCTGCCCCTTGTATTTTATCCCCTGGGGCATCTGGTCACCAGGAGGCTGCCCAGGGGCAGGTTAAATCTCTGTCTTCCTATAAATACAACCCTTCTAAGACTGCACCTGCCCAGATTCTCGAAGGGGAGGTCTCATTCTTCAATTTGATGATAGCACTTTCCTTATCCTTCTCATTCTCACAGTGACTTCAGCCTTCATACTTCCTAAGACGGCATTTTGTAGCTAGGCTGGCAGCAAACCAGCCTGCACAACAGTTCTTGTTTCTCCTGAGATAAGGAACTTTGTTTGTTTGGATAACATGTAACGACTATGTGCTTTCCGTTTTTCAGAGATCCCAGTATTACCATCTTCCTTTGTTGGTGGCCTGTGCTGATCCTTATCAAAGTTCAATATTTTTCCTCTAAGGTCTGGATTTTGTTTCACACAGTAATTATTTAAGACTTTACAGATCATAAAAATTTCCACCTCCAATGTAATAACATCTTTTCCATCTTTATTACTCATGTTGCGTCTTATTTTGAGTAGAGGCGAGCTTCATTGTGCCCAGCGCTCTGGAGATGGGTTGAAACACTCTGTGAGGAGGTCCTCTGTTATGTATAGAACCTGCCTAAATCTGAGACGGGGAGATTTAGAGCAAACATTTTAACATATGCAAGTAGAGAGGGAATTCTCTGGCTGGCGCTAGTGAGCAGACATGTAGCAAGAGAGCAGGCTAAGAGTTAGGTGTTCACCTGAAGTACAGAAGGCAAAAGTTTAAGTTTTTCTTCTCCCATGTTCTTCATTCATATCCTCATTATCAAACTACTAACATGTCAGTCCCCTGTAGAGTTTTTCCTTATTTATTTAACTACGTAATCAAATATTAGCTTGAGCAGAATTTGAAAGTTTCCTCACTGGTCACTATTTCTACTTTGCAACCATGAATTTATTCTTCTGTTCTAATTAACAGCTTTAAACTTTGTTATTGTTTAATTTCATATGTAACTTAAAAAGAAAAGTTCTTCTGGAGTTCTGATTTTGTATGGATCGTCATTTGAAATGGGGAAGCAGAAGACCCTTGCACCATGAAAATATTTTTTTTCCATCACTGTTGCTCTTTCCATGGTGTGTTTTTGTTGGGGAGAGGGGGGTTTTGTGGTGCGCAGCAGCTGTGGTAGCAGCATGTCTATTTATTGATGTAAAATCTCAGGAGGAAATTGTGTGTAGAATAGAAAATCAGCTCAATTGAAGTCGGTGCTGGATAGCAGGAGACCCAACAGGGTCTGACTTACCTCTGCCTCTCCAAGGTCGATGTCGTCTCTCTTGGATTTAGGAGGAATTCCCTGATTCCCAGACACATGGCCTCGTCCAAATTAAAAGTGGTAGCGGCTGTTTTGATTTAGATTGCAGATTTACAGTCCTCGGTGAGTGCAGGCCAGCGGGGATTTGGCTGGAGTGACACTGTGTTGAGTCTTCATGTGTAGTTCATGGCTGACGTATTGGCTATGTCTGTGTACCGTTGGCAGCAGCTTGGCAAGACTTTTGGTGCAGAAGAGGTGATGCTGAAGGCCCAGAACAACACTGTGTGAATTTGGGAGACTCTTCAGCCTTGCTTTGGCCCACTCAGTAAACCAAGGGCCCACCAGTGACTGGAGTGCTCCAAGAGTGCATCTGCTAGCTTAGTTTCAACCAAAAGGAATCCTGTTTGTGTGCTGCGCATCTTGCTTTGGTTCATGTTGCAGGCCAAGTTGGGGAGTAAGGGAGATTTGCCTCCGTAGTGCCCCACTCGTGTGATGTGGAGCAGTAGGTGCCTCTGCTGCTCCTAAGACTGAGGAGCTCAGGTCGCCAGTTTCATTAGTGTAAACATGCTTTTATTACACGATGGGTATTCAGGGTTCTCTGGGGCAGAAATTGTCATTTTGACAGTTTCTTTTTTGACTTTGATTTTTGACTTTGCCCAGAGAGGTTGTGGAGTCTCCTTCTCTGGAGATCTTCAAAACCCGCCTGGATGCCACCCTCTACCATGTGCTCTGGGTGTCCCTGCTGGAGCAGGGGGTTGGATTAGATGGTCTCTGGAGGTCCCTTCCAACCTTAACCATACTGTGATTCTGTAACAATATATAACACAAAAAGCTCAAGTTTAGTGTGTTTTTATCCTCCTTCCCCTGACTACTGGAATGCTGGTTTGTCAAACTAAAACCTTTGCAGGTCTTGGAGGAAGGAGGAGTTTTTTCCCCTGTTTTATCATGACACCGTTGACTTTCAGCAAAGAATTCAACTCTATTCAATTGATTATTATCATTTGAATAAAGCAAATGGTAGCCTCTAAAAAGTTTGTATCAGTACAGGACAAGTGCTGTTTATGTAATTATTTTTTATGGCCCGTGGCAACTTCCTTTCTGACAAATTTTGCTTTAAGATTTTTGACAGGTCATCAAAATGAGGCTATCCTTAACACATGTCTTCCTGTATTTTTCAGGAATTGCAGTCATGACAATGTTCTAAACGCCTACAAAGATCAGGTGACATTAATGCTTTACTGTTTTCAGATATGTGTAAACTGGATTAAATTCCAAGTCTTTATTCAAGCAAACTGTATTCCTACGAGTATGGAAGACTGGTAGCAGTTTATGGGAGACAGAGGAAAACAGTTGCAGAAGTTTTCTAGAAGTTACTATTGTAGTTGCATACTTGAGATAACACTGAGAGAATGCTTGGTGAGTAACGAACTTAGCTAATAAGCCTTTTTCTTAATATGACATCATTGTTGGTGACATATGTGGAAAAATATTCTGAAAAGGAAAATGAAGTATAACAAACAAGCAAGGGGTAAGAAGGACCATAAAAATTGAAATGTACTAATGAAATTCTCTGTAGTTTGTTCATATTATGAGCAGTCAAGGATCATGCATAATTCAAGAGCACAGTTGCTAAAAGTAGGCTCGTATACAATCATTTATATTTGTTTCTCTGGACACGAGAAATTGATCTTTGAAGTGATCCCTGGTGACATGCTGCTTGGTCCCAGCAGCACCTTGGGAGGAGAGTGTTCTATTTTCCCTTCTTGCATCAATGAATATTTATGGCATGTAAAATAGGAATAACTTTAATTATGCATGTGGAGGGAAGTTATCTGCAATCCTAAGCAAGATACTTCATTGTAAAATCTACCTGAAACCTTCTCGGGTGAAGTGTGCTTATGCACTAATTGAACAGCCAAGTTTTGCTGCCCCTCTTTTTGTATCTGGACATATATGCATGTGTGTATCCTTAGAGAGATTTACATGAAAATCTTACTTTAATGATGATCATGTTAGCATTGCTCCTGTGTTAGGAGCAAGAGAATCCAGCAATTTTCAGTTTAAGTAAATAGAGACAAATTGTGGGATAAAGTGAGTTCTGTCATTTGTGTTTTTGGACAGAGAAGGGAATTTTGATCTTGTCTTGTATCACACACACCAGAGGGCTAAACGTCTTCATGGAGAAAATACTTTAGAAGTTTAGGAAGCCCTTAGTAGAGTCTATGGTCACAATAGTTTCAGCTGTACCATCTTCCAACTTGAAGAAATTATTCTTCCTTTTTTTTTTTTTAATCTAGAGTTTATTGTTATAAATGGGAAACTGTAGATTTTGACATAATTTCAGATTTTGGAGAAACATGATCAAGGATCCTCTGTTTTTGTTTTCATGTTACATTATAAAAATCTTTAACATTTTTCCTTATGAGCAATGTGCCATGTGCCGATAAGTAGTGATACGGATTTGAGTTGCACACACCAATTTGCAGCTGACAAATTAAATGAATTATACAATTAGGGCCAAACTATTAAGGGCATACAATGAGGGAAAAAGGTGAGTGTGTGTCATTTGATCTGCATTTTCTTAGGAAAAATACAGTAGCATTTTCTAAAATTATTCTGAAACAATCAACTGACTTATTTGATCTAAATACCAAATCCTCTTGCAGAGGACAAAAATCATCAGGTTGTTATTTATGCAGAAGTTTAGTGTGAATCTTTTGCATATTGTTTTTCAGTATGTCAGTATGCTGTGGGTGCTGAAAAGCTAGCAGAGACTTTTCAGGCATAGCATGCAGCATGTGAGAAAATTGAATATCCAGTGAGTCAGCAAGCACAGCCTACTTTGTCCATGGCCAAAATGCATATGTCTGAAAGGTACAGTGAGGGGGAACCATGCTTAACAAATTACTACTATCATTTAGCCATGTGTGTCCTTCAAGCTTCATAATACTGGCATGCTGCATCCTGCAGTGGTCATCCTTCCGCGCCACTAAATTATGACAAGTCACTTTATCTTTAAAAGTAATTACCATGTCAGATGGGTTAGGAAGTGCTGTGTGACCTTTGGCATGTGATGCTCTTTTTCTCTCTCTCTTCTTCATATGGGCACTTTCTTATGTGCTGTTCAGTGCAGTGGTATGCAGGGGTTTGTCAGCATTGATGATGCTGGGTAGAGCATGGGACGTGCCAGGCAGGATGCTCTTCCTGGCTTGGACAGGGGCTTGTGCTGGACCTAGCTTAGAGCCTTCCTTAGGATGTCCCTGCGTGCTGTCTGCAAAACGCTCTTGTTGTTTTAATGTGTTGTTGTCAGTACACAGCAATTAAAACCCCATAAGAGAAAGCGCAATCATTGGTATTCATTATGGAAGTAGCAGTTATACGAAGGACCGAAGCGGGTTGTTTAGAGCAACTGCACAGCTGGAAGGGAAGAAACAGACTGCAAGAGAAGTTTATAGTGTGGTGTGTGTGCCTTATCCTGCCCTGTCCGTGCAGGGATGGACACGAGTGGAGGCCTGGGGTGCCTGGTGAGCCTCTTCAGTCTGTCTGCGTCTCGGGCAGCGCTCGCTGAAAAACACGGAGGCGCCTGGGCTCACGTACACAGGCCTCCAGGGATGGTTGGGATACAGCGAGAAGATGTGTGTGTGCTCATTTGCACAATGTAATGGATCTGTGGGTTTTTCTTTTTTCTTTTCTCTTTTTTTTTTTTTTTTCCTTCTAAGGAGGGCTGAAATACAAAGTAAAAACATTCCCATAAAAAGTTAATAAACACAGACACTCTCTTGTATTTTTACTGCCTCAGTCTGCCATCAGTAACTGAGCATGTACTTTAGGGTTTGTTTTGTTCCATGTAATTTGCATGATTAGTGAACTGAATCACTGTGTTTCGGGGCTAGCTATAGTCTGTATTCTTCTGTATTCCTGGCAAGTCTTAGCAGGAAAGCATAATTTAGTTTGCCTCTGAGAGAGGGACAGGAAAGTGGGCTAATTCTGTCCTACTTTTCATGAAACACAAGGAAGTATTGGAAGGTGAAGTGATCTGGCACTGCTTGTAACTGAAATATCATGTGAAGGTAGCTCAGAGCAGGCAAGAAAATCCTGTCCACATCACTGTGCAGTTCAGTCTACAAATACATTTGTATTTTCCTGTGCAGCCTAAATACTTTTAATATAGTGGACTAAAATTAAAATATTTCATTTGCCGATATTTTCATAGCTGCACAGAAAACGCCACTTTCAGTATTTTCAGTAATATCTCGTACTTTATGAACTTCGACAAATCAGTTGCTAACAAGGGAATACCTTCAAATTTTTCATGCACAAATTTTCACTTTTATTTTATAACTGATGACTATAATAATAATATAGTAAGAATATAGTTTTATAACTAAAGTACCATTATGTGCAAATAATGCTCTGAAGCACTGTTCTTCTTGCTGTGAAGTAAAAATGACTTATACATGGCAAAATATTTTGCCAAGCTAGAAAGATGTAGACAATACTGCAATAGTGATTGTGTGACTTGCATGCAAGTGTTATTCCTAACATACAAATATGTGCTACAAAAGACTCCAGTTTGGACAAATACTGATTAATGTCAGATTAAACTACAAAACAAACACCAAAAAAGCTTTCTCCAAAAACCAAAACATTCAGAGCTTTTAATTCAGCCAGAAGTTATGGCTCAGCATCTTCTAGTGGAGATCCAAAGAAGCGACAAAGGCTGGAAATGGGACGTCCCCCAGGATGGAGATTTGAAATTTCTGCTTATGTTCTAAGACTTTTTTTTCCAAACGTAAGTAGCCTAGCTGTATGTAGGAATCTTGTTTATAATAAGATTTTCAAAATTTCTGAATGAAAATTTCATGAGTTCAATGTCAGCGATAAGTTTGAGAAACACCGTGCAAACACCAGCTAATTAACCTGAAGCACATCTGTGTGAGGTACCCTGAGGTTGGCCGTGCACTACTGTGAGACAAACCCTGCACTGCTTGGACACTTGCATCAGGCCGTTAACTGTAGGGCCTTCACGATCATCGTGACACTTCTTCCTTTGAAGCAGAGATGCTCTTATACTTAATGAGGGCATTNACACTTGCACCAGGCCATTAACTGTAGGGCTGGAGTCCTTCACGATCATCGTGACACTTCTTCCTTTGAAGCAGAGATGCTCTTATACTTAATGAGGGCATTCTGAGGCAAAGATTTGAAACTGTAGCTGCTGAAGATTAGATTTGCTCAGCTCTGCCCACTGAGTTGATGACAGAAAAGTAGAACTGGAGCTTTGCAGTTTCTGGTCCCCAGCTGCATGTGCTCTCCCCTCTGAAGGGGAAAGATGCTTCTTTGCTTCTAGTTGTCAGTCTGGCAGGTTTTAGACAGGTGGTGGTGGTGTTTATTTGTTCTTAATGTCAATATTGCTTAATTGTACAAAAGAGAAAAGGACGTGTACCAATGAGGAGAAAGTAATATTTCAGTCAAAACTTACGCTATAGATACCATATAGGGACATATAGTTCACATAAGACTAAAACAGAATATACTTTTTTAAGAAAATACTGCAGATTTGCAATCATCTCAGATGTTTCATCTAAGTCCCAAAATATTTGCAACTTTTCCTCTTAAAATGCTGGTGAATATTTTATAAATGCAAGAGAAAATAACAAACTACTGTAATGTGAGCTAAGGACAAAATTACAGTCTGTGTGGTGCAAGTTTTCAGGAAATGGCAGGAGAGGAGAGCTGTACAAAAAGTCTTTTTAACAAGTAAGATTGCTTCTGAGGGCCTGTGTTACTGCACCTTTTAGTCTTTTGTTTATTGAAATGTTCTAAGAATTTAGTCTGATGTTCAGCTTAACTCAAGACTTCTCCTGATCTTTTTGTCATCTAGTTATTTCAGTAGCATTTATTTTGCCTCAAGAAGTGCCCTGAGAACTGAACTGTTTGTGTCTAGTGGATTTCTGTGGCATTGAGACATGAACATGTGAGAGAGTTTCCAGTCAGCAGCTCAATTTTGTTCCTACGTGAAGGGGCTGCATAGTAAATGGAGGGTCTGCATGCTTTGAAAATCACAGTTCATTTGGTGCAATAAATTTGAACATAAAAGGCATGCTTGGGAAAACTTTTGGTTTCCTTTAAACCTTTGAATTCCAGTAGACATCCAAGAGTAAATACGAATGGCAAAATTTGCAGACAGAAAGTAGAGGATTCGCCAAAAGCACATAATATTTGTCAGCCTTTTACTCTCTGGGCTTTGGGCAAATCATAAGTGTGAGGAGAGCAACCACAACTTCCACTAACTTCCTGCAATTATTACCACTGCAGGCAATGTAACTTCTGGAAAAAAATATATATATAAAGGTCTGATGACAAAGTTGCAACTAAAGCAGCATAATGTAAAGTTCTTAAAATCGTTCATTTGCAGGGAATATAATGAGATGCGTCTAAGATGCAATGTGCTGTTGCCTGATCTCCTTGAAAAGGACAGGATGTGCATATATAATACACAACTGTAAATAAATAAAAACCAAAAAACTTGGGATTTTGTGCTTTGTATCATCCAGGATCCGTTTGTATAAATAGGAATCCATTCCTATCCAAAGTGACATACTGTTCTGGCCCACCATGATGCAGACATATTATCTTCTTATAATATATATCATGTCTATGCCTTATTCTCGGGAACAAAAGTGTATTAATATATTAAACAAAAAGACTGTTGAGAAATACCAGAATAATAAAAATATATTGCACAGGGAAAAGAAAAAAACTCAAACTGTTAAGACAAATGGCACTTAGGAGACAAGATATGTAACAGAGCAGAATCTCTCTTCAGCCTCTTTATCTAACTATTTTCACAGGATTAGAAACTATGATTTAAGGATTAAGACACCCAGGCTTAAAAGATATCATAAAATTTGCTCCATTTACAGAGGATTTTTTAAAAAGTTTTACATAGTAGTAAGTTTATGGGATGAAGAAAAAAGTCAAATAGAATCTAAAAAGCTGTAACTGTTTCTTTTTTTTCCCTCCTTCCTTTTTCTTACCATTTCTGTCAATCAAGGATTTTCTGTTCTTGGCAGTGGAAGATCTTCAACGTGTCTTTGAATGTGAAGGAGGCAGAAGCTTTTCTTCCATCTTACCACATATGTGGAGTGACATAATGTTGTTTCCCTGCAATTTCTTTTAATGAAACATCTGGAGCGGAGTTCTTGCAAGATAGTACTGTAACCTATGGAGTGCTATTGTGGAGTGCAGCAGGTTTCTCCAGACTTGTGCAGTGCCCTTTACATGGGTCTACACGGATGTCCCTGAATCACCGTTTTGTTGCAAGCTGGCTTTTCTGTAGCTGAGCATATTCAGTGTATCTGTAGGCACCCTGGTGTATGAGATGGATTAAGTATGTCCATTGCTTACCCAGGAAAATGGAGTTGTTCCTCTGGATTGGTCTATATCCTTTGCTTTGTTGAGATGTACTGTTATGAACAAGTCTTGACAACTGCTGCAGCTCCATTCAGGGTAAAGCTTATTGGTTTAGCCATATCTCAACTTACAAATCCATGTAAATATGATTTTAAAGAGGAAATGCTGACACTATTGTGACAGCATCAGTTTGTTACCATATTTTTAGGTTGAAATATTTGAGGGATTTTTTTTTGGTAATATTTAGGTTAAATAACTACTGTATTCCTTTTTGGTGTGGGTTTGTGCAGTGCCTTTTTTTCCCCCTATTTTTTAAGTTTAGAGTGCTGTGGATTGGTAAATAAATTTTGATTTCTCTGTAGTCTAGTTTAACTAAGACTGAAAAATGGTTTAGGAGTTCCTTTTCGCTAAATAGGGAACGTAGGTATATGAGTCTTGGCGAAAGAAAGACTTATTTTAATACACTTAAAAACCCAAACGGCAACAACAACAACAAGCGAAAAATCAAGAACCAGCTGGCCTTCTGGCAAGCAATTTTTTTTTTCTTATTTCTGTTGCAGTTGTTGATAGCATTGACAGCTTCTAAATGTAAAACCTAGTAGTATAATAAATGCTAGCAATTCGTGTTTCCATTGCCAGCTCTTAGCCTGTGTGTTGTAGGAGAAGCAGGTGCTCTTAAGAAACATTCAGCCCTGTAACAATCGTAATAACAAAAGTGATATCTTGGTCATTATTTTTATTCTTTATTCCTATAGATATCCCTTTAAGAGATTGTTCTTCAACTGGAAATGGTATCTTCTAAAACGTTACATAACGTTTAGTTTAAAGTCTTAGGCTGGTTGAAGGAAAAGCTTTACTTGAGAGCTTTATTTACTCTGGAACAATGTAGCATGATTACTCCCACTTCATGACTGATAAATGGGGAAGATGCTCCCTTGTCTGGGACGAATGGCAGAACTCCCACTATCTTTAGTGGTGCCGAAATGCCCTGCCTCGTCCATTAGATGTTTTTGGTGGTGTGTCCCTTGATGGGTGGTATGTTTGGCTGTGCTAGGCAGGTGATAAGGAGCATGGGGAAATGGGAGCAATCCATTCTGCCTTCTATTTTGCTAAGCACAACTGCTCTTTTTCAGCAACAGAAGGTTTGCCTTTTGTTCCTTATCTTTACTTAGAATAGAGGTGTTTTTCAACTTAAAGGATATGTATCTCTGAATCTTTGCTAGTCTCTGCTGCTGTAACAGATTAGTAATACAGGTTCTTTGCCTGGCTTCCTCCCAAATGTTTTTTTCATGGGGCTATTATTAGCTCTATTGTCCACCCTCAACGTGCTTCACTGGTTCCATCAAAATCAAATGTCACCTTTGTGTGCTTCCCCCTCTCCTAGTCCCCCTCGATGTGGGGGGCATAGGACGGGATCTGACCACTCAGAGGGGCAGTGTTGGAGGGAGCAGAGCGAGCCCAAGCTGCTCTTGGCTCAGCAGTAGCCATGTGAGATGTCTTTCTAAAATCATTGCTTTGAAAGGTGCTTCTCTATCTGATGTTAAGATATGCAGCGTAGTAAAACACACAGGATTCCTTCTGTCACTTTTTCAGCATAGGCACGCTTTCAGGTATGTTGCTGGACAAATTTCAGCACGATGGCAGTGCTTGAACATGCGGTCGCTTGATTTGATAACAGTTGCCGTGTGACAGCAGTGCCTTCCTGTCCTGTGGACTTGGAGCTATGCCTGCATAGCTCAGAAAATGATAGTTTGTGCAAGGATTAGATAGCTTTGTATTTCTAGTGCAAAAACTTGGTAGTTTTGTTGCTGTCAAATACACTTGCTTTAAGGAAGCAGGCTGAAGTTCATGGATGGTAAATGAAGCCTCTGAGAGAATCTATGTGGTCTTCTCTGTATATGAGTGTACACGTGTATGTGTACAGTATTGTCTCATAGGTAATTATTTTGGGTGGTGTTCTCAACTGTTGACGCGGGGAGCCAATACTGTGACTTTTGGGAACCCCCCTTTTTTTTAACCAAAATGAATACTCTCACAGGAACATGTAACCACGTCTTGACAGTGTCTTTGCCTGGAGGTTGTCAGAGCATCCCCGTTGTCTTCCCTTCTGGCGGGTCTCCCGGTGTCTGGACGGGGTGCGGGGCTCTAGGCGGGGGAGCAGCAGTGTGCACGGCCGCTGGCTTGTGGTACGCTCTGCCACGCGCTTGTAAGTTCTCCCGCCCTCGCCTCCTCACCACTGCGCTGGCTCTTACGTGCCAACTTTCTTGCCTACGGCTTCCCTTAAACACTTGTGCCAGTGCTAGGGGAGATGACAAAGAGGAGAAAGGCATATGTAGCCCAAGGAAAAGGAGGCCACATCTATTTCATATGCCTGTGTTTCTGATGTTCAGGGAATGCAGTCTGGATATGCTAGTGGTGCTCTATTTTGCTGGTTGCACCTCATTATGGTCATTTTCACCAGTAGAAAGCAAAAACTGAAGTTTTAAGGCACGGACAGAGTGGAAGTGTTTGTTATTTCTGCCTCGCCTATGTGTGACTACAGCATGTTGAGTGTTAAAACATTTGGTCTTCTGCATAGCATCACTCACCTGTTTCTTCTGCACAGGTTAGAGTTGAGCAGAGTCTCCAAATGAGATAATTATCAGCTTGAAATAATGTGTGACTTGATGCCTGCCTGAGATTATAGGAATGCTGGGGGATTCAAGTCTCTTACTATGTAGCCCTTCTAGATGGTAGAGGTGTCTTCATGGTAGTAGATGTGGGTTGACCTATGCTTTAACGGGGACTTGTGGCCTAGAGAAGTCAATAGCAGGCAGTGTGTAATCCCCTGCCCATTGCCATTAATGACAAGACCAGTGTGTTTCCATCCTGATGCCTCTCATCCCTGAGATGATATAGAGTGCTCCTCGCAGCGGTGCTCTGAGGCAAGCCGGGTTGCACCCCACAGCAGCCTGGCACACTGCGGTGTCACAACCCTTGCGACTCCCAGAACGAGACAGCAAGTTTCCTGCCCATTCAGAGAGGCTTTTATTCCTCTAAACCAAAAACCATTTCAAAAAGCCACTGAGAATACGTGAGCCGAAAGCCATATATCAAAGGTTGGTGTGGACAAAACACTCTGCATCTGCTTTGAGGAGTTCAGTTTTTGCTGGTGGCCACATCACAAAAGCTGAGGAATATCATTAATAAATGTGCTGAGCAAACAGGCTAAACTTATTTTTTAGCCTGTTATCAGAATTTTACAGCAATTCTTCCTTTTTATATAAGAACTTCATTACCTATATTCTGTGTAAACATTTTGTTATGAACCTAAGGCAATATTTCAGTATTTCTTTGTTAAGGGGTGTGATCTTGAGTTACCTTGTGCAAGTCAGTGACAAATTCATAAAAGGGATGTCTGACTGATGGGGGGAATCATGGTCACCCATCTGTTTCTAATTAATTTCCTCAGTACTCTCTTTATAGAGAGGAGCATGAACAAAATATGTGCATATTTTGCTTCTGACTTTATAATTTAAGAGGGGGAGAAAAAAAAAGCTAGTTATCCAGCTGGCAGAGAGACTTCAACAGACTCACACGACACTGTAGGAGAATGACAAGAACCAGAGCAGTGCTTTAGAAATCATTTTATTTGTTCAAACCAAAAAAATGTTGCTTGGGTAGGTAGGTTAGGTGTGGAAAGAGTTGGGAAAAGAGTGGAAAGCCAGGATGACTATTTTAATGTATAAAATTAAAAAATAAAAGAAGAGGTGAGGGAGTAAACTTAAATATAGATGATTGAGAGGGAGGGGTTGTATCTCACATTGTCAGGTAGAAGGTCAATAATAATAATAGGAAAAATGTCACTGCTTTGATGGAATATATTAGCTTGAAGTTGTTGTTGTTCATGGCATTGTTTTCAGTTTGACTTCTTTTTTTAACTTTTTATAGGAAATTGATTTCAGTATCTGCTGTTAATAACTGATTTCTATGAGGAGCTTGGTTATTTGAGGTATTTCTTTTTAAAGCTCCAGCTTCTGAAGTTATGGGACCGAGGAGACATTTGCCCTTAGAAAAGAGTAAGATCTGTTTTTAGTGTATAGTAAGGTATGTAAGATTGGAAGGTACACAGAATTCAGTTAAGACGTTTTCTTTTAAAATATATAATTAGTGTTGTATTCAATTTTTTAAATTCTTGGTATTTGCAATAAGGGCATGGTTTAGATGTACAGTGCAATAAATCAGTAAAAGGGGCATGTACAGCGCAATAAATCAGTAGTAAATGTATTCAGCATGTATTTTGGTATGGTGGTAGGGGAAAAATGACTACTACATTCCCTAGAGATAGGGCTGAGGGGTTGGTTCTGTTCCTGAGAATGTGGTAGCTATGCTGGCTAAGTATCATCCTTGTAATATAAAGAGGGGTCCAGTTGGCTGTAGAATTAACAGAAATGAAGTAGCCTGATGGTTCTGGATCATGTTTGTATCCACAAGTTGTAAGAGTGGATGAATTTCTTATATCCCTACTCAGGAAGGCAAAGCAGTGACAGCATTTTGATGTCCTTTGAGAATGCTGAAGGAACCATTTAACCCCAAAAGTAAATGCAGCTTTAAATCTGCCTTCCCAGCAGGAGTGAGTTGCTGGGACCTGTTGATGTTGTGGGGTGGATGTTTGCCTGTCTCTCTGTTCTGCCTTGGAAGCTGGAATGGCCTCTGACAATAAGGATCTGCTGTTTTGAGCAAATTGTTTTTGGTCAGGATGCTTTTATTGCAAATTGAGAGAAGAAAGCCCCAGGGAAAAGAGATGAAGAAAGTGTTGTTGATGAAAAGTTATTTATCTTCTCCAGGAAATGAGTTTTACCTGTTCACTTTCACAGGGATCACAGCACTTGTTTAAAATTTGGTAACTGGTTATATGCTTTCCTGAGTTAGATTTTTAATTTCTTAGTGTAGTGAGAACAATAAGAATTATAATTCCAATGTCCTTGAGGCAATGAGGATATAAGTTTTTACGAATCTGTTAGGAAAATGCTATACTGATATATAGCAAACATTGCTGTGAGAGCAGGCATGTGTACATATTGAACTGTTCAAACAAATAACTTAGTATCCTCCTATTGTCAGGCAAATGTCAAACACTATGGAAACCTGGGGAAATTGTGGAAGTTGACTTTTTTTCATCTTCTAATAAAGCAATGAGAAAAACATGCTGATGTTTGATGTAAAGAATTCCTGCGGGGGAGAAATGGGAAACAGTTGTCATTGAGCAACTTGATAGCTTTATTTGTGAAAAAAATAGATGCTGGAAGTTAAAAATATTGATGGGAATTGAATTGGGTACTTGACAGAATAAGAGAGAGAGTTCTGAGCACACTACCCCATCTTCACCTGGCTTGAACAAAACATATGACTCTTAAACTGTTACTTAAACTGTTTAAGAACAGATTGAAGAGTTTGAGAACTTAAATTCTTAATAAATGATATGTTTGGTTTAACATAAGCATAGTACAGACTGCAGAATGAATCACTGGTGTGCCTGGCTTTTTCCATACGGGTGTGAGACAGCTTACCTGGTAGAGCATAACTTGGGCTTGGGGAAGGAGGTGAGAGCAGAGTCTGGTCTCAAGGAGAGCTAGGCTTTCTGCTTTTCTCACGAGCAAGAGTTGGTTGGTTGGTTGTTCCCCAGCAGCCACTTCTGCCCTTCACATCAGCAAAATACCACTGAGAGCTGTGACAGCCATCGCCAAGTTGGTCAGTGACCAAGTTGGTCAAGGACTGAGTGATCCTTTCCCTCAGAAAGATGGATTTTACGTGAAGTGGCAGGTGACTCTAGCCTGCTATGAGCTCAGGACTGAGTTGGAGCCGTAGCAGTGAGTTGGTGGCACCAAGTCCAAGCAGACCTCACGAGAGGGGTGACTGCATGCCTGCTTTGTAAGTAAGACCGTGGCATAGCGTGTGCTTCTTCTTCTAGCAATGCTTGAGATCTAAGAGCAGATCTGGCTGGCAGATGCTCTTTTTGGTTCAGTCCGAAGCTAGCTAATCTTCACACCGATAGCTGAACTGATTTGAAAACTGCAGTTTACTACTCAGTAGGCCATCAGATGTTGAGGGATCCAGTGCCTAAAAGAACGTATCTAAATGCCATGGTGAATGTCCTGGCATATCTGGCCCGGCTTCCAGCTTCTGCTCCGAAAGTAAACAGACCTTTAGATCTGATGTCCTAGAGAGCTACTGCAGCTTGCAGATTTAACATGCAGTGTGCCTCAAATCTAAGGCCTGTGTTTATGCTATTGATCAACTCAAAGTATCAAAAATACGTAAAATATTTCAAAGCAAAATAAATATATTAGTTTTTCTTTCTTCATTGGGATTCACTGAAAAGGCAAAGATTTAATGCAAGAGCTGTTATTTTTTTGGAATGTGTTCTGTTGAGTTAAATGGATGGGGTTTTTTGGTGCGAGTATGATTGATTTATCTGTACTTTATTAATAGGAAATAGCCTTTCTAAAAATATATTTTTTCTAATGTGCTAAAAATTTTTGGGCAGCCACATAGCTTTTCTTTACTTGAGATCAAAACCCCTGTGACAATGAGAATGCTTACAGAAGAAACTGGTGAAATCATTTTACAGGATGAAATTAGTTTATAGTTCAGTTGCAAATAGCCCACATTGTTGTTCATGTCCATACATGTTGTATAGCATCAGCCTGCATTAGTTTTCATCATATTTGCACTTGTGGATGGTGCTTATGACTAATTTGTAGATTATGCAGTGCCATATTGATTTAAGTAGACTATATCTTAAAGCCACTATGAGCATTTTTTCTAGTAAAAATCACTTAATTATACTGACATTTAATGTTATTACAGCAGATAATTGACTTTAGATCAAAAATGTAATATGTTAGAGCTACCCAGAAGGTGCACAAAGTCAATTCGCTCAGCATTCAAGTTGCTCAATGTACTTATTTAAAACAAAGTGCAGATCGGGGAAAAATGTTCTAGTCTCTGCTTGTTTAGTAATTGCATGAGTTATAAAAGTTCAGTCTGCCTATATCGTATTATTATGTCTCCTCTATTGCATTTTTCATGGATGTATCTTGGGAGAAGACTTAAGTCTCGAAAGGCACAGAGGAAAAACTTGTCTTAAAAAATTAGGTAGAGTGAAGCCACTTGCCAGCAGCTGCAAAGGGATGAATTCTTACCTGTTAAACATTTCTGTAGGATTTTTACAACTCCTTCCATTATACCATACCAAAGTAATAAATGACCATGAGGTTCCTGGATGAACTTGCACTGAGAAAATGAGTTAGGTTTGAGCAGATTATATGATCCTTTCTTCAAAAGTGGATATGGTACAATAGGTTCTGACTGTTTTAACCTTAGGTTAATAGAAATGATGTGATAGAGTATGAAAGGAGCAGTTTATTATGAGATAAAAACGAATATCCAGAATAATCTTGACTATTGATTGATAAATTCCTCAAATGGTTTTCTTCTACAGCTATCACTTTATTTACAGATATGGATGAAACTGTTGTTACCATAATGATGCCTTTTTTGCCTAACCTCTTCTAAGCATGTATCCCTGCTGTAGCATTGTGGGTTTCATTCAATATATTTTGGCATATTTCAGACATATTTCATGTTGTTTGATAAGATTACATTCCTTCTATCTCACTATTGATAGCTACAGATTTGGTAGCTGATTATCTAATAATCCATATCCACTCGATTTATTCCTCGTCTTTGTGCTCCTGGCTGTCCCTGGCTGACCAAGTTGAGCATGATGACACAGGAAATCGGACCTATTCACTGGGCTTTAGCTTCCAGTGAAGTACATGGAATGAGGGAGATATTTTCTTTCTCCTGCTTGCTGGAGTAAAGAACACCTCAGTTTTAATATGAGGTGAAGAGTTCCAGCAGCTTTACCTTGACATACTCCATAGCCCACCAGCTTACGGTTCTGAAAAATAAGACGGTTCCCATCAAAAGGTCAGAGAATTCAACCTGCGTCTCTACTCTCTGAATAATTGCCCCAGAAAAGCTAGATAGCAGTAGTTGTTGTCTTATCAACTTCATCTTTTCCTTCTCTTTCCCTTTCATATTCTCTCTCTCTCAAAAAAAAAGTCAAGGTTCAGGTCTTATTGAATGTGGTTTGGGAGTGCAATGAATGAGGGGTTTTGCTTTGACTAGAAAAGGTTTGTTCATTTTTGTGTTACACATAAGAAATAACTTAAAAAAAAAAAACATTCTTTACGCCTCTGATAATAGTTTTCTTCCAACAGAATTGGTTTAGTTTATCTTTGTTCATATAAAAAAGGATCTTTGCTGGGGTAGAAAATTTGCCCTCATCCCTTTCCTTAAAACTGAGTGTTGCAAATGCTTCCATTCTGTTTCCCAATATGTAGGAGAGCTCTTGCTACATGTTTCCCACTGCATTCAGTGAAGCTTAAGTAAACCTGGGTCGGTGTAAATTGGATAGAAATGTCATTAGTAAGATTTACCTGAAACTTAACGAGAGCTGCAGCTTAGATGTCTAGGAAAGTACGTGTTCAGAAATCAGAATTGGCCTGACCTGAATAAATCTGCCTTGTTAACTTTAGTGTATAGGATCATTATTCAAGATGTTCCTGTTTGAAAGGTTTACAGTTTGGAGAAGATGCAGAATGCTGCAGGAATGAAGTTATTCAGTGAAGGGCAGCTTTTCCTACTGCAGCAGCAGTTGAACCCCTTGAAGAAGTCCTGGAGACCTTGGTGGCTGAGCAGGGCTCGTGGCTGAGCTGGCGCCACCCCAGTCTTGCTGCCACGGGGTGGTTCAGTGCAGTGGAGTCGGGCTGTGTTGGTACCACCAGCACAGCCGGTCCAGTCCAGGCCACTCACTGTCTTATGGGGAGCCCATTAGAATTTACTCAGATCTTAAGGTTAACCCTTTCACTAAAAGAAGGAATAAATCTTTTCATTTCTATATTATTTCCTGTGCAAATCCTTGCATATCGATTACATCAATGAGTTGCATCAAAATGCATTTTGAGTAAGTATTGCGCTGGTAAAGATGTGGAAACTGAGTTACTTGGGCACTTTGCTGTGCCACGTGAACACCAAAGGTGTGGCTGAGAATTTTTTCATCTACAAGCCTACCTTTCTGCTTCCATAGAGGAAAAAATACCACTCTAACTAAAGAAAAAGAAAGCAAAAGGTTGCTTCCCCGATGGATGTAGCATCTTTTTTCTCTCTGATCAGCATTGGCAGCTGTTCATTTTCTGCCCGAGTGAATTCAGAAGAAGTCATTTACCTTGCAGGTGATGAATGCTCTGTGACACTCGCTTGTCTATAACTTCCAGGAGTTTTTGTCAGGCTGGGTCTAAACACTATTTCTTTCCAGCTTTGCTGGTAATATTTCATTGAACTAATTATTTATCATGTTTCCGAACGGGGTCAGAAAGCTGATCATCTAATAAAGATGGCAAAGTTGTTATGCCACACACCATAAGAAAAATAATATCCAAAGCAATAATGCTAGTGTTACTGGAGAGGATATCTTAAGATTATAGCAATAAATATTATTAGAGAAAAATATTTTTCTGAAACACGTCATCTTTTTTTATTGTATTGCAACTTAGTATCTTTTTTCCCATTTTGAATATATTTCTCAGTGAATAAAGAATTTGTTTTTTGTTGATTTTCATTTCACACTCAACAAGTATTCTAAAATAGAAATTAAACACATTATTTTTTGAGAGGAATAATGAGGGTTACTGTTTACATGCTAGTTAAGAGAAATCTTTGTTTTTGTGCGAATTTGCAAAGCTGCGTCAGACTATTCTAACATAATTTCATTTTGATTGATGCTTTCTGTACAGTGTGTTTGTGCATTAGAAAGTCAGTAGCTTCTCTGATAAATGTGTTATTGTGAAGGAATTTAAAATTAAGTATGTTCAGTTTTGCACTTGGTAATATGTGCTAGGAACATTTTCCTCTCTTTGGCCCTGGGGAGGCTACACCTGGAGCACTGTGTCCAGCACTGGAGGGAGCCTCCCAAAGGGCTGCTGAGATGGTCATGCGAGTGGAGCAATCTCTCATATGGGAAAAGCTGGGAGAGCTGGGACTGTCTATGCATGAGAAGAAAAGCCTCAGGGGGTGACTTAGCAATGTGGACAAATATCTGTTGGGATACTCCAAACATCTGTTGGGATGGGCCAGATACTCGCCACTGGTGACGGGAGGGCAGGCAACGGGCACATCCTGAAACACAGGATGATCCCTCTGATGCCAGTAAAAACTTGTTCACTGTGAGGGTGACCAAGCACTACAGCAAGTTACCTGGGGAGGTGCTGCGATCACCATCCTTGCAGTTGTTCAGTAGCCACCGGGATGTGGCCCTGGTCAACCTGCTATAGGTGACCCTGAGATTGGACTAGACTCTTGCCACAGGTCCCTTCCAAACTGAACCGTTGTGTGATGTGCAGTGCTTTGGAAGATAACAAGTGCAAATACTAAATAATAAATATAGTTGGTAGCATGCAGCAAGCACTCTTAAATACTGTCACTACCATAAGGGGGGAAAAAAAAAAAAAAAAAAAAAAAAAGGGAAAAGATGTTACCAATAGTATGGAAGAGTAATAAAATTGTAAAATATCTTGGATAATTGTTTTCTACTTCACGTTTGCAAATATTTGGTACTAGCATTTGAAATAGAAGGATTTTAACCAATGGAAACTATCAAGAGGTGAATGAGCACATTACCCAGTCAGCATTACATGTGGGGCAGTTTTTAATGTAAACGGACATGACTACACTGTTGACAACAGAGATGCACAGAATTTATTGCAGCTGAGAATGTCCTCTTCCCTCCTCCCCCAACTTCCTTCTGTCAAACAAAAGGGTTTTGTTCAGAAAGATTGGGTAAGATTTGGATGTGTGTTTTGTTTTAGCCTCAGCAGGGAATTCAGGTTAAAGGCAGAGTTTACTGCAGGTCATAAACTGAGGCTCTATGTTGTTCTCAGCCTTAACCCAAATGCATAGGTGTGCAAATCTGCCATGCACTTTGAACCAGCAAAGTTATAAAAAAGCATACAACCTGATATATTCTTAGGAATATATTTCTCTGCAAGGTGAAGAACAGTGCACTAGTCTGATAGGTGGAGGAACAGCGGCTCCTGCCAGCTGCAGGAGTTGCTTAGTTGGCTTCTAAGCATTTGCTTCAGGGATGGCATGTCCCAATGACAAAACCCCTTCAAAAGCAAAGGAGGCTTCTGGTTCCTGCTACAAGTCACAAACCTCAAGAATGATGGATTCTAGCCTGCCTTCCTGTCAGTACACCAGTCTGTACCAGCACACTGATGGATTGACCTAGGGCATGCATCTTCTAGGCTTTTGGAACAGGGTTATATCAATGGTAGCATAGGTTTGTGGACAGGAAAAGAAATGTTTCCTGCTTCTCCTTCCAGGCACCCTCATCACTGGTCATAGGATGTCTGCAGCTCCAGGAAGGATCCTCCATCTAAAGTGTCTGCTAGGCTGATGTCAAAGCAAGGAGAGGTGGAAAAGACTCAGCCCGGCATCGCTGGCTTTCTGTGACCTTAGTGCAGATAGGGCAGTGGTTGAGCTGGTGCGAAGGCTCATGCTTCCTTAAAGCACATGCTGAAGTTCATCTGGTGCCTGCATCATGGTATGTTGCCTCTGAGGTGCTGTGACCTCCCAGCATGAACCAGGCTGGAGGCACCTGCATGGGCCAACAAGGGACACCACAAGTAACAGAATGGCATGATCTGGCAATGACATTTTGCTTTACACAGTTAAAAGCTTCAGCTTTGTAGAAGTCTGATCTTTTAGCTTATTAAACTTTCAGTGTGGGAAGAGCTAGCATATTTATAGGCTTTTTTCTTTTTTTCTTTCTTTTCTTTTCCAAATCTTTTATTCAAAGGTGTGTGAAAGAAAAGCCAGAGCAAGTACTATGGTCAGAGTTCAGAAGGGATATTAGTTATAAATGGAGTGACTTGGTGGATGAGGCACATCTATTGCATATTTGTGATGTGTGCTCCCATGAACAAGGCTAAAAGGGCATTAAAAAGAAAGGAAGGATTTTGTGTATTCTCTCAAGGTATTTCCTTCCTCCCTGGTTGGCAGCAGTGGGCAAAGTCATGCATTTCACCTTGTAGGGGTTTGCAGAAAAAAGTCTAGGACGCTGTTGGTCCTATCAATCTTGCTGCTGTTATCAGTCAAATTATTCTTAACACACGAGCAATGCACTTGCAGGGTTGTTACACATGTTCAGTGAAGTTTTCTTGGATACTCAGGACTAGAAAGTGTCAGAAGGATTTAGGGGCTGGGTTGGGGAGCAGCGTTCAGCTTAGTGTTTGTTCTTGCACAAAATGCTTTGCTTGGGATGGTTTGCAGAAGCATCCAGTGTATCTGGTTTAACTCATCTTCTTGGGAATGGAAAGTTTTCTTGAAAGCCAGCAGAACTGAATGCAAAGGGGGAATGGTACTGTTTTATTTACTAAATATTTAATGTGTTATTTTCTCCTCAGTTTTTTTGTTTGAGTTTTTTTTTGTGCATGTGTGTGTGCCTCAGCATTCTCTCTTTTCTTGTTTTAACTCTTTCAGCACTTTCAGCACATCCCACAGAGCCCCAAATTGCCCCAAATTAGAATCATGCAAAGTTATGGCATCTGAGCGTGCATGAAAAGCTCAGATAATTATTGTATGTTCAATTGCCTTTACTTGTGCTACCTATTTGCTCCAAAGACCTTTTGAAATTCCTCATATTTTCTCCTCATTTTAATGTAAATAGGTTTGTGCTGTTGTGTATATTCTGTGATCATATAGTCTGTTTCGTGGCTCAGTTTTAAAGGGATGTATTTGACAGTACTGACTGTTGAAATGATTTGCCATTGAGTCCTCTTTTTTTTTTCTAGAATACAGCCATCAATTATGCCTTTTCCCCCTTTCTTTTAAAATGTTATTGCTTCACAACTTGTTATCCTTCACTTCCCGACCCTACCCCCTCCAAGTAATTTCTCATGAAAGACCTTTCCCAACATTTAAAAAAAGAATCAATTCCGATGTAGCTACAGGCTGCCACTTGCTCTGCTGTTTAAAAGCACCTTGGAAGAGTGGATTGCAAACCTTAAGCTATCTTTATAAAGCTTTACTCCTTTGGTTTGTTTAGTATATATTTATCTCATCATTGTATTATCCTATCTCTAATGCCTTTGTGCTGGTCTTGCAGGGCTCTTGCTGAAGCTGGGACACAATTTGTGTCCACACCAGCCAGCTTGCTGCCCTGGGGCTAAGGAGAGTACTGCACAGTCACAGTGTAGGGAGCATCTGAGCCTTAGCTCTCCAGTGGGGACTTAATTTTATTCTTGTTTTGGAAGGTGAGCTACCTCGAAATGACCTTTTCTATCCTGACTCTGCACTTTTTTCTTCATGATCTTCGCACAGTCTTCAGGAATCTGAAGAAAAAATGTAATCTAAATGTCTCTAAGTGATTTATTTTTCATTTAACATTGTCTTTTATTTCTGCTTTTATCATTGGTTTCTCCTGTGGGCTTTTTGTCCTTCCATATGACACAGACCCAGACCTTTGGGCCATAAACTAACCTTGATATTAGGCAATGACTTATGTTTTAATTTAGCGAAATAATGAAACATTGTTAATGAAAGGAACGAGGAAATAGGAGTGCTAGGATACTATAGCTCTGGCAATCATCTTTATGGGACTTGGCTGTCCATGAGCTTGAATTGAGACTGATATCTACAGCTCCCTTAAACAACATGCATCTCAGCCCATCCTTAATTGTTATGAAATGTGATCCTTTTCATCCCGTCATGCTCCGCTAGACGTTCTCATCATATCACTGACACATGCAAACACCAGCCTTGCCACGTTTGGATCTCTGCCACACTTCAGAGTTTTGGCCTGAAAGGTAACATATAGCTGGAGTCAATGAGATTTGCCAACTTTGACCCATTTCCAGACTTATCATAAGCATCTGATTCTTGCTAGATTGTATCTCTAACTAAATACTCAAATCTGCCCAATAACAAACACTTTTAATATCCCAGCTCTTCACAGAGCTTAAAAAAAAGGTTTCAAATTGTTCTTTTCCACAGGTGTGTTTTCACAAGGCCCAAGCCTGTGCAGTTAGACTAGCCATGTTTGGTGCCCTCTGTACTCACGTACTGAGGGAGGAGGGCTTAAATACATTCTCTCTATTTCACAGTGTCTTTGTGTGCATGTTATTCTGTGATTTTTTGTTTGTTTGCTTGCTTTTGTCATTCTTGAGACAGATTCTGGTTAGCTCAATTATAGAAATAAAAAAATGGAGAGGCTGACAAAGGCTCTGTCACCCAAGCGCGGACAAGATTTGGTTTTGTCCGGAGAGATCAAGAGGGAATAGCATGAGAATATCCTGAGACTGGAGAGACACCAGGGCTACCCTTGCGGCTTATTCATCAAAACAGCAGAGCAGGCAGGCTCTGGGGTGCCGGGAAAATTATCCCCACCTCAAGCAAGAGATACATCAGTGTGAATTTGTTTAGGAGTTACTGTAATAAATACTGACTTAGTGAGAATGACTTTCCTCCACTCAAAGCATCATATCATCCTTTCCACATGCCCAGCATTACTTCTAGCCCACAGTCTTGGTCTGTTCTTTTTTTCCTTTCCTATCTCCTTTAACAGACATCCATTTGTAATCCACTCTGTAACTACTGGGCACGAATTTGATTTTTAAATGATTTATTTTAGCTCTAGTGACTTCTTCTGTATTGCTTTGATCTTGCTTGTAGTGTTTGTTATGATGTTAATAAGCAGCTTCTATATAGCTATATATTTTATAGGTATTTATAGACACTACAGCTATCTGCTGTTTGTCTCCCTTTAAACAACCTCCAAAATGGTTTGAAGTTTAGGCATTTGAAATTCATCTTAGCTGATTGCTGTTGGTGCTTTCTTCTTTTTCTTCCTGTTACTATTTCATGCACAGTGTTGCATACTTGCTACAGTCTGCTGTAAAGAAAATCACAGTGCCTACATATTACACATGCTGCAGCTGAGAATAGTTTTCTTTCTTATATGCTGTAGAATTCTCATGCAGAGTGAATACTTTCCCGCAAACTGCGTTCAGTATCTTCTTTAAATAGCCTGTTCTGGGAAAGATGGTATATGAGAGTTTTGGTAAGGTTTATCAGTCCATCTGAAGCTAATCCGTCAACAGTATGAGCACAAGGCTTCTTGGAAAAGTTGCCGCTTGCAAAGTCAGTGGCGTGTTTCTAGGAAGGTAAGGAATAAACGGGCACTGAGTGACAGGCTTTGCTTACTGCAGGCTGTGTGGTGAGCAGAGGGAGTTATTTCAGGCTGTGATTTTGAACATTGGCATGGCTGTGTGCAAGAAGCTTTCATAACAGAGTAGCAGACTATTCCTCCTCCATCTGGTATACTCCTGTTTCCATGATAATAAATAAAATGTGTGCTTTCAAAATGGGAAGCCATTTGAATTAAATTATGTCTAAATATTTGCAGAAGTAAAATGCATTTTTCAGACATCGAATAAAAAGTGAATGAAGAAGTATACACGATAGTGGCTGAAAGAATTATACCATTAACTTCATCTGTAAGCTTAAAAGTGATTTTTGCTCTCTGTAGTTTACTAGACTGAAATATGTGGGGGTTTTTTGTTACCTCTTAAAATCCCCTTGTACACTCAGATATACCTGTACCAGCCACTTAAATAAGAGAAGAGTTAACATTTAAATAATCAATAGTTTTCTTTTGTTGCAAGTATTAGAAATGGCATCTCAAAACTAAAAGAAAACTTGCATTTCCAAGGATAAAAAAAAAACAAAAAAAAACAGCCGTGCTTACAGACTGGGGTCTATGAAAACAAATAACATCTTGCAGCAACCCCTGCCAGTGCCACTATCTAGGTGCTGCTCTGCATTACCATACCTGAGTTTATGGCACAGCACTGGCTTAATGAAATCTTTGTAGCACCTCTATTCTTGAGCTAGTCAGGTGTACACAAAGATCAGGCCCAGGACTTTGAAGTTGATTATGTTCTTTTAATTACCTTATGATGCATTGCTTTCCCTCCTCTTAATTAGGCTCAGGTAATCATGAAATCTGGTTGACAACTGTACTCTACAAGCCATCAGTCTGTTACTCGTCTGTTTGATAAATGGACCAGTAGAGGATAATTAATTTCAAGGTCCTTTCACTAGTTCTTGGAACTGAGAGAACAAGGAAGAAAGAGGCTATTTAAAAAGCTGTTCTAGAAGATGATTTTCTCTTCTACAAAATTGTGGTAACAATCCAATCAGGACTAATAGAGAAACTGCGTATGTTTAAATTTGCAAGTTAAACCAACAGCCAACAAACTCCAACAAAAAAGCCCCACAACCTGACATGCTATTTCAATTTTCCTCACTTTTGCTCTGTGAGAGATCACAGAATCACAGAATGTTTAAGGTTGGAAGGGACCTCTGTGAGAATATTTTATGGACCGAGGAATCCCAGTCCCTTCGGGGTGTTGAGGGAGGAACCACAGAATGAATTCTTCAGATTTGTTATTGTTAGCTGGTATAGGGCATGAATTTAATAAAATCATCATGTATTGTACCAAATAACACTATGCTGTGTTTAACATTTACAGTAATGATTGACAGAAATGATGGAGCCAAGTCAAGCAATTTCCTTTTGTGCTGTTAGAGTGACATCAATATTAAAATCCACCCTGTGTCTCATGGCAGAGAAGGTGATTCCCACAGGACCTTACCAAAAGCCAGGCATTTTGCAGTACTTTTTATGATGTGAGATACTTCTGTGGTTCATGATCTAGGAGTATCATGGTATCCTTCTTATGTTCAATTTCATTTTCATACTTGTATGAATACTTTCACTACAGTGAAGTACTACTGGTTCAAGGAAACTAAATTCAAAGGAAGTCTATAGCATGACCCATGTAAACAATGTCATTACTGAATGCATCAGTTCCTTGTGGAAAGTCGCTTTCGAATGACTTAGGGGTAAATATATTAATAGGTGGGGGAATAATCCTGGAGGATTTAAGTCGTTGTGAACTTAAATATCTCAAGGAGTGGCAGCAGTTTAATACAAGGCAGAAGATGAGCAAGGTTAGAAAGCTTGCAAATGTGTTAACTTTGTGTTTTGAGTTTTGCAGGCCTTGTACACACGCTAGGCTTGTGTGAGATAAATAGGCAGGATGTTTCTTACTGCAATTCACTTAGCAATGATAGTAAATATTGTGTCAAGGGCTAGAGTTCTGCTTCACTCTGTATCTGCATAAATATTTTGTGAAGAAGTAAGCATTTAGAAAAACAACTGTTTTTCTTCTTGCTGAGTTGGCTCTTCACCATTTCTTTACTGTGATGTTGTGGGTCACCAAGGTTGCGTGACAGCATTTTTAGCTATTAAAGGATTAATCCAGTCAAGAAGTTTTACAAGTTCGTGTTAATTTGTAGTCATAAACATTTCATCTAAGACAACTCTTCCTGGGCTAGGAGAAAGGGGAACCCAAACTCGAAGCATTTCAGAAGCATAGCAGAGAGAAAATGATGACTTCTATTTGAGACACAGTCAAGCAGTTCCTTCAGTCTTGCTCCAGTGTTTTTCCAGCTCTGGCTTGCTCCTACCTTCGTGCAATGGTTTAGGTTGCCCCAGATGTATTTATAGGCTGCAACAAACAGGCTGGACAAATCTGTCAAGGGCTGTTCTCTGTCTTAGCTTGTCAGTGGCTGTTTCATCACTGGTATTGACTTTTCTGAGTGATATTGGTTGTGTTTTAGCATCAGGTAAATAGATGTTTGCATGAATTCAAATCCATGTCTGCGTGGATTTTTAATATCATGGAAAAACAATCTTACTAACTTGACGTATTTGGAGGAAATTTTTTGTTTTTGCCGTTGAAATGTTCACCCAAGTCTGTCTATCCAGACATGCAGGGATCCTCTACGATCTTTTTAACTTAAGCTTCTAGGCCATATTCTCAATGCAAACAGTCGCATTAAAATATTAACAATAAAAAAATCATCTAGTACATCACTTCAGTAGTTCAAAGTTTCTGTCTTCTGTCTCTTGGATAACTGATTTCACTGACAGTCTTTGAAAGGATGTACTTTTTGGTCCCTTTTGGCCTTTCAAAAATGTCCAAATGACCCTGGAATCCCACTGGGAAAAACCAGCATTTCCCCAGCAAGATACAGTATTCCTTGAGGACCTCCACGGAATACATTCTCTTTCATCTGTCTCTTATGAAACTTAGACCTATAATTTATAGAGCTAGTTTGGGAGGATTTTTTTTTCTTTTTCTTCCCTTGTCTCACAATATTTTTCTTGTTCTGAGAGAACAAAACATTGTTTCCATTCTTCCTGCTTCAACAGAGCAAGCCTGACTTTTCAAGGACAGACCATTAATATTTGCTGTGGTGTGTTACATTCTGTATGCCAATACTACAGAACATTCTAATTGAGATGTTTTGGAATCCTTTTCTCAACTATCCCTGAAGAATTCAGGAATCATTTTCTTCTATAGTTCAATATAATTCATTGTTTGTTTGTTTGTTTGTTTATTTTTCTTTCCTACGTATTTTAATCTAATTGCTTATCTTTTTTTCTCTGAAGAATCAAAGCTCCCATTCCTCCCCAAGTTTAACTACCTAGAAAACCTTTAGTGAATTTTGATTCCTAGAACAGAGTGTTTCCAATATGTATTTAATATTTCATAGCTGTAAGTGATCCAAGCCACAATTTTGTGAATGATTTCCTGGAAGGAGCTACTGAGCTGAAATGCTTTTGATGCTGAAGGCACATGGCTCTTGAAACTAGATGGATATAAGCAGGAGGAGGATTAGATAACCTGTTCAATAGCTTGACCTGTCCTGTCCTGCTGTGGAGGGCCTGACATCATCTTTTTTAGTAATTATCTGAAAACAGTTGTGGAGAAACTGCACAGTTCTGTAGCATCTTCCTGTTAATCCATTTTCCTTCTTTATGTGCAGTGCTGTTTGATAGTGAGAAAAGTCATCTAGATGTTTCATGTGTGTGTGAAACGTTTCAGTGCTTGGTTTTCCAGGGAATTTGAATACCATGGTTCTCGCTGGATTCAGCTTTGCAGTTGGGAGCACTGGACTTTAACCATCAGGTTGTTCGGGCCTTCATCTCTCCTTTCCATTTTTATTTTTTATATATTTGCAACATCTGCATATGGAATAATCTGTCACATAGAATCTGTCGAGAGTCAGAAGAATATTAGCAATGAGTGGTGATTTTTTTTATGAGCTATTTATATTAACATATGTGAGGAGCTTTTTTATGCTCAAAGTCAGATGTCCTTTTCTAAAAAGATCAACTGTATTACATTAATGCTATTTATTTTATGCCTGGTTCAGAGATGCTTCAACTTAATCTCCACACAAAGGGAAATTTCTTCTATTAAGACATAAAAGACAAGCTGGGTTTGCTTTGCTTTACTATGAATAGTTCTTATAGTCAGATTGAACATACGCCCACTATATGTGTTTCCTCAAGAGTCCCTTTTGAAAGGGCTTGCTTGTTTCTGATGCTCACTCATGGCCTTTCCACACATCTCACAGAATCTGATGCTTATATAAAGTCTTGGTTCCTATAGATACGTGCCCAAATGAAATCTTAGCTTTCATTTAGAGAAGAGTGTTGTATTTCATTGTCCTTATCATGGAATGATAATACAACTTTGGAAACATGAGCCCTAATGTCCAAAAAAGATAAATAAATAACCTAATACATTTTTCCAACCTTGTAACTGTGTGTGTGTGGTTAGTGTATTACTATACTTGTGAACACACTGAGGATAGTGGGAAGTCTTTATTCATTGAATTTCTTTTGTACTGATTATTATGCAAGACTATCACTTTTTTCTTTTTTTTTCAATTTTTTTTGATGCAACTTTCTATCATCAGCCACTGACTCAAGTTGTGAACAAATGATAATTACAATGACACCAGAATTATTAACAAGGATGAAAGAGAAAACAGTGGTTTACCTCAGCTTACTCCTCTCTGTGGTTCCATACCTAGACCAAAATTGAAATTCTGTTCCATTCAGCCTCTTTCTTCTTAAGCTGTATCACCGATCCCTTGTTTCTACAATGTAAATTTTTGCTTTTGTTTCTTTTGACTGAATTGAAGAGATATTTATAGAACAATGTGAATTTGTAGGACTGCTTTCTGAAATGGATGTAAAAACTTCTCTGGTGGATGTGTAATTAGTATCGTCTTACACACTGCCATTTTGAATACAGATTCTGCATTTATTTATGGTGAATGGTAGTGGAACTGTATGGCTGTTGCTCTTCCTCCTGTAATTATTTGCAGCTTTGATAGTTCATACTTTGATCTTAAAAGTCAGGATGAGGTATTATAGTGTTAAAAAAAATCCATTGCTTATCTAGTGCTAGCCAATATTCTGAGCTTCTTATATAAACAGAGAAATGTAAGTTTTTGTTATTGCTCATATAGAATCTCCAGCTGCACTAAAGTAAAAACAGCAAATTTCATTTTGAGTGGCAACAATTAGAGACTCTTGACTTGCTGCAGCATGGGGAAAATTCACCTTAAGATTTTGGCTGCTTGAGGTTCTTTAATTGTTCCTTTTCCATTACCCTGGCAAAATACTTATTCAGCCATATTATGCTTATTTTCCTTGGAGAGGAGGAAATCACAACTGTTGGAGGATGCAGGATCTGAAATGTGTCCATGTGCTGCGTTCATCTGAAATTCTGCTCTTCCTCTCTCAGGCAGCCAAGAAGTCGGGCCAGTGGTGCCAGGGGAACTGCTCAAATGTCGCTCCCCAGGTTGCCCAGAGCAAAAGGCAGTGCTCAAGTTGCACATTTCTGGAATATCCCAGGAAACGCTGCAAACGGGAGAGGAAAGTAGATCACTACGCCTGGTATTCCGCTTCATATAGTAGCGTACTGGATGCAGGCAGATTACGGGATTCTGGATGGTGTCTCTCGTAACACTGTCGTGCAGACCAAAATCCTTCTGTATTGGGGAGGCAGGCATGAACCAGAAACTACAGAGATCAGATAGCCATCCCTTGTCCCCCTTCTAGGGTAGATTTACTTGTTTCCAGACCATTGTTTCTAGATGAGAATGTTTTTAGCCTCCAGGATGCTGACTATTTTAGAGTGCTTTTTTATTGATTTTTTTTATTTTTATTTTTTAGTAATTCTTCTAATTTTTCCCTTTTTTACCTTAATCTTGTTATTTTTTGTTCTGCCCTTGTTGGCTGATTCGAATAATTACCTTATAACATTTTTTTCTATTTTTTTTTCCAGTCTTCTTTTTGGGTTTCTATTCAGTCATCTTTTGTCTTGATTGATCATGGGTAGTGGTGCAGCCTTTCCTTTTATTTGAACTTCAGGTTTTGTACTTCTTGGCAAACTTTGGCTTCTTACATTTCCACCTCTCCTATTTCTCCCTTTTTTAAAAAATATTTCCCAGAGCTACAGCTAGGGGCTACTTCTTCTAGGCTGATGTAGCAAAGCATCTGTGCTTTCCTTGTTATTGCAAAATCTATCTGCAATGCAGGTAGATAGGCCCTTAAAGACAAAGTTCTGATTCTGCAGCTAATGGTTGCAAGTTGGAAAATTTGCATTTTTCTTGTGTGTGATTTATTTTTTTCCACTACACAAGTGCTTGTCTGAAGCCCCAATTTGGATGACTCCTGTAAAATATTCATTAACCAGAGGCACAGAGGTGCTGTTAAGTACAGCAGAGTTCTTCTGAAACTCTATTTTTCCACCATGCAAGAAGAGCATTTTTGATTTTTACAGACAAGGAGGCTAAAACCTCTTGTTGCCTCTTTTGCTGGTATGTCCAGAATAAATTCAAAGCTTTACAAAATGCCCATTGCTTGCACACTGACCCATTGTTTCTTGTCTGTGGGTCCCACAACTATTATTACCCAAACCAGAAATTCACTTTGCTTTGGCTTGCTGTAAGCTACAAAATTATAGAGCATTAATTACAACATGCATTGTGTTTAATGAGAGGGAGCATTAGATTAACTTTCTTTTCAAAACACATGCGGTATCTAACATGAAAGGCATATTTGCCTAGAGCATAGCTGGCACTAGTAAAAATAACAGAGCAAATTAATGTCAGCTCATAAAGTTAATGAATGTGTTCTTTCCAAGTGGTAAAACTACAGTATTTTTGTTTTGAATCACTTAGACATTATTCCAGATCAGAAGACCTAGCTGGTGTGACCATCAGAGCTATTATGTGCTTCAGCCAGCTGTCCTAGAAAGCACATGTTCTCTTCACACAATCCAAACTCGGGTTTAGGCAGTTCAGGTTGATCTTGTCTCTTTTCTTTGTTCTCTATGTTGTTTTATTTCACTATCATTTTTCTCTGAATGTTTTTAATCTCAAAAACAAAGACTTTTTGTTGTTAATCAGTTGGGTTGATCTGTTCCACAACCAGGTTTGCAGAACCCCATTTCCTAAGCATTTCCTAACTTGCACACTGGTGCAATGCAGTCATTTGGAAGATCTGGAAAGCTTTTGAAAGTGTTTATTTTAAAATTTCAGCATTTATGCAACTGATTCCCGTCCCATGGGATGAGTTACTGTAAAGCTAAGAATACACTTTCCATTGCTGTAGGGTAAATGTTGTTGTCAAAGCCTCAGGTTCCCAACTACACAGTAGCCAAAAGCAAAATTCCAGCGGAATTGAGGAGGCATCATTAGCCCAGCTCAAGGCTAAAATTGCTGGTGTGTTAGCTACTGAACATCGCCAAGTATGCAGGTAGGAAGAAAAGTCATGAACTCGTATCAAGAGGAGGAGAAAACAAGGGAAGAAAGTGTGTTTAATCCTTAAGCAGTGGCTAAGGGGAGAGGCAAAGAGCTGCAAGAGCAGTAAAATTGTGGCCTCTGTCAACATATAAGACAAAACAGTACATGTTTTGTCTGCCAAATTGAGAACTCTGAATAGGAAGCTTCCTTTGGCAGACACAGTGCTGAGTGCTGCAGGAAGGACAACATTTTAAATGAGTTTAAGTGTTTGTTTTAATTGGGAGTGTATATTGTTTTACACAAAATCAGAAGAACAACTGTTGTAGAGACTTTTGTTGGATCCATTTGTACCCAAGGTTTGATGGACCTTATCCATGATGACAGCTCTGCTGATATTGAGGGGTTTCCCATGAATAAGATCTCTGCAAAGAGCTGCATGCAAAATATAGCTGATTAAAGGCTTTAAGTGATTTCAGCAATCATTTGAAAACCTGTGGCCCAAGAGGTGCAGAATCAGTCTTCAAAGGGTAGTGTTTCAGGCCATGAAGGAGACTCCCACACTCCCAAACAATAGCAAATTGTTGTATATAGTGTTTTACTGTTTTGTGCAGCATCATCTCCATGCTGTGTTTCTTTGCTGCTGTGGAAGCAAATTTTTAAGGTGTTTTTTTTTTTTTTTTTTTTAAAGAAATATGGTGGGTTAAATTCTATTCTGATGAGTTTTCTACCTCCAAGTGTAGAGGAAGAGGGAGACAGAAGAGTGACAGGGCAAAAAGACTGTGGATTCTCAGGTAGCCAGTTGCATGCTTTAAAAGCTTTCCTTGCATAAACAACCTACTGAGAGCCTCTGGTTTTTCACTTTTTCTTGGGACACTGTTATCTTATACAGCAGAATTGTCAATCCTGTTTGCACTGCTGGGTGTTAAAAGGCCCAACGCCAGGGATCTCAATTTTCCATGCCCAGTGCAGGTCCTTTGAATAGCAAGGTGGCACTTGGAGACCCCCCCAAGTCTCCAAACTGTGTGCCGGGGATGTCCAGCTCTGTGGAAGCCAGAGCAAGGAGAATAGCTCAGTATCCCATTGCAGGACCTGGCATTGCTCTGCATTTTATGAAAATAGGTATACATTTTATGAAAATCAAAAATTTTCTGTGAAAATTAATCTCAAGGTGCCCTTACTTCCAAGTTGATCTCATATTTGAAAACAAGTTCTGATTTTCATTTTTGTGCTGGGCACAAAAGCTTGCACATTCCTCTAGTGTGATTTTTCTGTTTGATGGGTTGGTCTGTTTTTCATGAAGTTTATTAAGTGCGTAGCTATTTGGGCAGAAGCCAAGGCACTCAGGCTGCTGAAACATTCACAAGTGCAATATCACTGCAAACGCGAGCTAGCTTTTGTGTGCCTGCTAGTCACTTTTTCCCTTTGTTCCTCAAAACTTAATGCATTGTTTTTATTTCACTGAATATTTCAATACAGTCACCTTCTGCAACCTGCATTTATTATCTACATTTCCTCTCCTTGCATCATGTTTAAATCTCGCTTTGTTGATTTTGCTTTGTTTGAGATATATTTATTTATTTACTTATCTAAGAACCAATTCTGTTAAGCAGCCTGCCACTAAACCAATAAATGAGTAAAGGAAAAAATCTCTTTAAAGAAACTCTGCACTGTGATTTATGCAGAGAGCGCTGACTCTTTCAGGTTCTTAGGAGTTGCATCCTGCCTTTGAAAATGACAGACTTGAGCAGTGAACTGATTTCCTTGATGGAGTTGACCTCCAGCATCTCTCCCATCTCAACTGCAAGAATAAAAACTTTTCTTAGTTTCAAAGTTTATCTTTTTTCTTCATTTTTCTTTTACTAAACCTCTCCTGATAATGTAGAAGACTTGAGACCCTAGACTAGTTATTTTTTTTTTTTTTTACCATTTTACTTTTTTGTTATACTCTGGTTTTGACAGATTTGCTAGGGAACTTGAACTACCCAAGCTCCCTCCCTGCATGAATCATTTTACCTTATTGAATCTCACACTCTGTTCTGCTCTATCCCTAATCATGCCTTTCAGGAATAAAGAATATGGCAGTAAGGATGGCTTAAAAACATTATTCCTGAATGTTATCTGTTAAAAAATATACGTACAGCTGCACTAAAGCTCCACTCTGAATCAGCTCTGACCGAAAGATGCTTTGGAGCGCAGAGTTGTGCCTTTCACAAAATGGGCTAAAAGGAGAAGTGGGAAAGAAAAAAGCTATGGATGCTTCAATTCCACTTGCTTCTTTCACTCCATTCATAAGGAAAACGGCTCTCTACTTTATTTAACCAACCTTTTGGCAATTTGGAGCCAACATAAATAAATGGGAATTGCTGTAAGTAGATCATCATTCAGCATTATGCAGTTACAATACAAATAGGAACTGAGAAAGTATTCAAAATGCAGGTGCAAAAAATTCAGCGCTCAAGAGCCAGAGTAGCATTTCTATTATTCAGGCTAGCTCCTCAATCTCCCGCAAGTGCTCTGAGCTTTTTCTCAGTGCAATGATTTGACTGAAAACCAATTGGAGAAATCATATATAAGCTACGCTCCTGCACAGAGGTGCAAAACACTACAGACACCAAGAAACTGTATATTTCTCTGGGATTAGACTTCCCAGCCTTGAGTTTCTAACAAAGAGTTTTCCTTTTTCACTGTTTTTGAGCGAGCTGCTTAGACAAGGGATTCAGCAAGAGATACCCTGCCCTTCAGTTGAGGCACTTTAACAGTCACCTACTTGGATCAGAAATATTGGATGGAATAGTACTGCATAATTTTCTGGTAAAGAAGCATCGTTGAACCCTGTTAAGACACTCTGAACTTTCAGAGTTGACCTGAAGGGGCAGGATGTGAGGAGTGGCTAACAAGAGCTCCTCTGTAGCAGCCCAGGTCTTAGCAGTGCATAGTCTAGTTTGCCCCGTTTGACATCTTGAATAAGAGATTTTGAAAAAGATGGTGTGAAGGAAAAGTTGGTGAAGTTGTACTGAATGGTTCTNACCTTATTGAATCTCACACTCTGTTCTGCTCTATCCCTAATCATGCCTTTCAGGAATAAAAAATATGGCAGTAAGGATGGCTTAAAAACATTATTCCTGAATGTTATCTGTTAAAAAATATACGTACAGCTGCACTAAAGCTCCACCCTGAATCAGCTCTGACCGAAAGATGCTTTGGAGCGCAGAGTTGTGCCTTTCACAAAATGGGCTAAAAGGAGAAGTGGGAAAGAAAAAAGCTATGGATGCTTCAATTCCACTTGCTTCTTTCACTCCATTCATAAGGAAAACAGCTCTCTACTTTATTTAACCAACCTTTTGGCAATTTGGAGCCAACATAAATAAATGGGAATTGCTGTAAGTAGATCATCATTCAGCATTATGCAGTTACAATACAAATAGGAACTGAGAAAGTATTCAAAATGCAGGTGCAAAAAATTCAGCGCTCAAGAGCCAGAGTAGCATTTCTATTATTCAGGCTAGCTCCTCAATCTCCCGCAAGTGCTCTGAGCTTTTTCTCAGTGCAATGATTTGACTGAAAACCAATTGGAGAAATCATATATAAGCTACGCTCCTGCACAGAGGTGCAAAACACTACAGACACCAAGAAACTGTATATTTCTCTGGGATTAGACTTCCCAGCCCTGAGTTTCTAACAGAGAGTTTTCCTTTTTCACTGTTTTTGAGCGAACTGCTTAGACAAGGGATTCAGCAAGAGATACCCTGCCCTTCAGTTGAGGCACTTTAACAGTCACCTACTTGGATCAGAAATAATGGATGGAATAGTACTGCATAATTTTCTGGTAAAGAAGCATTGTTGAACCCTGTTAAGACACTCTGAACTTTCAGAGTTGACCTGAAGGGGCAGGATGTGAGGAGTGGCTAACAAGAGCTCCTCTGTAGCAGCCCAGGTCTTAGCAGTGCATAGTCTAGTTTGCCCCGTTTGACATCTTGAATAAGAGATTTTGAAAAAGATGGTGTGAAGGAAAAGTTGGTGAAGTTGTACTGAATGGTTCTGCTCAAGAGTTGTTGGGTAGGAGCAGATAAAAGCGATGTTATGTGTAGGTATACACTGTGGGCTGACAGAGCTCTTGGTCTTCAGTTTTCTCATTGTGGAAAATCCTGCTTGTGGGACTGACGTTGTTCCTGTTACTGGGGAAGGACTCTTTAGGCTTAGTTATTTAACAGTAGTGAATTTTCTTTATTGATAATAGTCTCAGCTGGGCAGTGGTAATAAATTTAGGTTAGGACTAAGTACCTGAGCTAGTAATAAACTACCAGAAGGCTGATGGAGCTCCTTAATGTGGGATTAAAAAAAGAAATCAAAGCAGTTTGATGCAGATTTGAGCATGCTTATAAAACTGAACTCCAGAGAGGATTTAGGATTCAAAGGTGCCTCATGTCAGAATCCAAAATATCCTCATGTGAAGGTACTTCATAGAAAGAGGTGAAAGTCAAGGTGATTTTTAGCACATAGGGAAAATCTGCTTGAACCATTGGTGCCTCAGATGCCAGATGCCTTAGATGCTTAGGTAACATTTTCTTAGTTATTCCTTTGAACTTTGGTGCCTCAGTGTATCGTCAAATACCAACTGAGTCAATCCTACCCTCAACTGAAGTACCTGTCAGCTGTTAATTTCAATGGTCTCTTTAGCCTGGATTCCAAGGCACTTCAGCAGTATCTCAATTAATGTCAAAATTAGTAGCAAATCTTGTGATAGTCTGTCTTTAATCTGAGATCATCAGTACCTGACTCTTTTCATGTGCATACTTGAAAAAGCTTCAGATGATACTGCCTTTTTCCTTTCCTACTTTCCCCTCTGTTGGATAAACCAGAAACTAAAACCAGAGGATGTTCTGTATTCTGCACATATCCCATAACCAATCGCTAGAGCCATCTTGTTCCAAACTATAGTGTGTTTTTAATGGATTTATTGTATCAGTTTCTCTTATCTAAGAGTCTGTCTTTTAATGCTTTTGGTAAGCTTTCACAGATTATATCAACTTCCATGGTTGCTGGGGAGGGGACAAAGAGTATCCAAACTGTCTGTAAACACATTGCTTGTAGGTCAGGAGGAAGCATAGGTAGTTCTGTGAAGCTCCTTTTCAGCTGATTTACTGAGCTGACAAGTCATGTGGCTCATATAAAGCTAGCTCTGGTATCAATATATTACATTATAGTTTGTGGGTACATATCCGTGAAAAGGAAGTAATTTCTCCAAGGTTTGTTTTGTAGACAAGCACTGTTTTTTTACAATTCATTCTTTATATTTAATCCTAATATCATAAAAGGAAGGCTGATCTTGCAGTAAAAAAATTCTGATCAGGAGCTCTGAGTTTGCTATAGGCTTCTTGTATAATATATCATCATATATCTCTGCACTTGGTTACTACATAGGCATTTTTTTTTTATCTATGCCTTTCAGAAATGCTTAAAGAGTATATTTTGAAGGTGTATGAGACATTCAGCTATTGTGTAGCTGAGGCCATTGAATACCTAAATGACAAATGCCTATTCATACTGTCAGTAGCAGTTGAAGGAAGGGCTCACACTCTCCTGACCACAAGAGAAATTGCATTCTAGCTTTTGTTCTCCTCCAGTCATTGTTGGTTTTCCACTTATCCATGAGGAAAATGGTCTTAAGATCCAGTGAAACAGAAGAATTGCTGGAGTATGTTCAGAAGAATATCATTTTTTTTCCACATCAAAGCAGTCTTATTGTTTAAAAAGAGAGAAGTCAATTTTTGTAAACTGGTTCAATCTGTCTCCACTGTAAAGGTGGTTTGTGGTAGCGTAGGTTATTTACACAAGAACATCTGTGACTCTATCTTCTTACCTGCCCATGTTAAACCTTTTGGAATTACCTCTATTTGTGTGTGTGTGTGGCACTTCCTTTAGTTGTTTGTTTTTACTACACTCCTACTCTTGCATATTCCTCATAGTAAAATACTAAGACTCTACTCTAGACATATCTGTTCTCCCCATGTCTAGAGTAGACTCTTAGTATTTTAAGAGGCATGAGGACCCTGGCAATAAAAGATAAAATTGAAAAATGAGAACATCTGTTTCCTTATTACGGGAGACAATATAAAGTCTGGAGTTTAGGCAAGAACATAATTCTCTGAAACCTCTTTTCAAAGATACAGTACAAGAGAACATGCACATAATGGTACTGTGGGATCAGCTGGCATTTCTATAAACATTTTTCCATGGCTAAATTGTAGCTAAATTTGGTGAATGATTATATTTACAGTCACTGAAATTTTATAACTCTTAGGCTTCTGTCAGTCTTCTGGAACAAGGCAATAGGCAGTGAATACGGACGTGTGTCTTACCCCAGTTTATACTTTAATTCATTTGGGCTTTTGTAATTTCTTTATTAAAAACAAAGTAGCTTTCTACTTTTTTCCCATGAAAAGAAATTGCTGGGTGATGTGGGGATCCATTTTGTGCAACACATTACCAGTGGCTCACCACAGATGATATTATATTCCCTGATACTACGGCATTGGAAAATATTTCATCAAACTGATCTTAATATATTGTAATTACTTGTTTTCTCTCTGAGGAATTTAAAATTGGGAGTGGTAGTGCTGATTTAGAAGTTCAAACTGCTTTGTAAAGCAGAATTTCCATTCTCTGTGTACCGGCTTCAGTTATGGGCAGGCACTTTCGGTCCCCTGCAGACTCCATGCAGGAGGCTGAAGATGATGGGCTGCGCTCATGTCCGCTGCTGGTTAATCCGCTATTAGCGGTGGCGTTATTGGAGCCACAGCGGCGTTTAAATGCTTCAGTGAAGAATGTGATCTGTGTGTGCCCGGGTACCGGGTGTGCAGATAATAGGGAATAGTTTTGATCAAATGCCTGGCTGAGCAAGTAAGCGAAGAGTCGAAGTTTTGTCAGCAGTACGGAGGCCAGCGATTTGAGAAAATATTAGGAGGGCTGTGATGAAATCCCATGCACTGCTCTGGAAAAAATCGCATGCAGAATCACAGCAGGTGTGTTTTTTACTGTTTTATTTTCTCCATGTTGACCTTGCAGCACTCCCTGAAAATGTCTCCTTTTTTATGGCATCCTTTGTTACTGTTCTTTGTTCACCCGCTTCCCATTGTGCCCCCGGTGGGTAAGCGCGCCAGGAGCGACTGCAAAGGCTGCGGAGGAGAGTGCTCACATTTATATTTATTGTTAATCATTCGGGCTCCTGGCAGGCCGCCTAATTGCCAGAACAAAAGGAAGCTGGGGAGAAGCACGGCCATAGCCCTGGCCCAGTGACTTTCAGTAAGATACATGGCTTATAAGAGCTTACCATACACGGGGATAGTAAACATTATTGCTGCTTGAGTGTTCTCATATGATTCTGAATAATGGATTTATTAAATATAATTCTCAGCAAAACATAATTTAAAGAAATGAAGCAAAATGTGTTTAGCAATTTCCTTTCATGCTTTGTTCAGGGCAGCCAGGAGAGTAGCCAATATATCTGTTAAAAAGCTTCTGGTTCAGAGACATCCGCTTTGCTCTTCAGGTACATAATTCTCATTAATGTTAATGAGCTACCTGCAGATGAGAGACACAGAAGGGCATATTCCGAAGAAAGAGATTTGTACATATTCACGCCATTTGGCTTGCTCTGTGAATATTATATTACGTATCTTCTGTCAGAGGGCTGGAAATGGTTTTCCGCAGCAAGCCAAGGACCTGCAGTATTTGTGGGGTCTGTTTATTTTTAAATATAAGAAAAGAAACCCTTCTCCTAACGTGTTTCTGTACTTGTTTTCTTTCCTGTTGTTGGAATTGCATCTGTAGCCACATGAAATGCTCTGAAAGTGCAGTCTGAGTAGAGAAAGGTTTGTTAAATATTCAGGCATATACTTTTCCAAAGAAAAAGATGAAAGAAAGAAAAAGAAAGAAAGAATGCTTGAGCTTACCTTGTGATCACTACTGGGGCAGAAAGATTAGTTTTTGATTGCTTGCCCTGCCTACTTGCCAGTTTTAATAGTGAATTTATTGGATAAAAGGGTGTATCATTAAAAACGTGTGAAGGGGCCAGTTTCTGTGTTTGGAAGGGGAACTGCCCTGCTCTTCCCGTTGCTTCAGTGTGGGTGTCCCTGGAGGTTGGCAGCCCCTCGGGACATCCGTCCCCACAGCCCCGACGTGCCGTGACCCCAGGGCCGGGCCCCTGCGTAGCCCGTGGGGCACACGACGTTGGCAGAGCGGAGCCTCGGCCGTGGCTGCGCCAACTAGGCTTGTCGTAAGGCAAGGGAGAACAGGGAAAGGACAGAAGTCACCACTATGTGTATTTTATTTATTTATTTATGGTGGCATCGATGTTACTCATTGTTGATTTCGGGTACATAACACAGTTTACTGCTTTCTCCTTCCCCAGAATACAAATGAGGTTCTCATTAAATTTAGAGCTCGTCTGTGATGGAAAATATTACTGAAGTCGGAATCTTAGCTAACAATCCTTACACACGAGAAAACATTGACCCTGCCTTTCCCTGCTTACCTGGGAGCTGCCTCCATTTAATTAAAGCCCTTTATGTGCCTTGGCTGGGAGAGCTGGTTATGGTGCAAAGTGCTGTCCTTGGTGTTTGTATGTTTGTACTTATTTATTTATGTCCTTCCTCGCCTCCCTGCCTGGCCCAGGCACAGCGCACACCTGGGCTCCTCGCAGGTCAAAGCGAAACCAAGAGCCATTTCCCTCTGAAATCCAGCCCTGACCAACGAGCTACCGGGCACCAAGGGCCGCGCGGCGGGCAGAGAGATGCCGGTTGCCTCGGCAGTTCGTCAGGCTGCCCTGGGTTTAGACTCTCTCCCTGCTTTGAACAGCTGGGGACAGAAAAAGGCTCCGTAAAACTGTGAGGAGCAGCAACAGAATCGAGTCCGTCTGCTGATGCAGGGAGACATTTCACAAAAATAAGTTTAGTTGAAATGTTATCCAAATTTTGCAGTAGCTAGTGCTATGAATTTATTCACTTTGCAAAGCAACTTTTCCTTTCTTCATAATTTTTTTTTCCTCAGGCATCTAACGTGCTTTACTTCATTTTAGCAAAAGAATTTGCATCATTACATCATGGGTTTCTATGAAAGATAAATTTGCAACCCGTTTAAGTTCCTCCTATGGTTTGCACTTGAAGCTGTAATTTTATGCTTTTATCCATGTTTTAAAACTTACAGAGGAGAAAACAAAAATGTTGATTTTTTCCATTTCGTGACTGTGGGGGTAAAAGCCTTAAAATAAAAGGCCAGCTACTATGTGATTCTCAATAAACTGATAGGGGTGAGCAACGTAACCTAACAGCTTCTTGCTTTGCAAACTGCTCTCTCTGTTTTAAGGTACAGCTTAAGTCTCCTTACTCAGATGTGATTTAGAGGTGTCCTTCACTATCGATGGCAGTCTGAAAATGCTCAGTTTCCCAGAAACAGTTGCCCCATCAGATTATGGAATACAATACGCTTCCAAAAGATCTCTTCCTTTCTCCATGAGAAAAGAATATCTGCATTAAAAAATATATTTCCCTTGAATGGCAACATGAACACTTCTGACCAGGCAAAGAAGAAAATTCTGTAGGTCGGTTAAAGTAATCGTGCTTAAAAGAAGCAGTATCTTATGAAAGGAGGACATCTTTGTTGTTATAAGTGTTATGTGCTGATTTACATAAAAACAGCTGGCCCGGGCATGTTGCAGGATCTTTTATGGATCCAATGGCTTCTGCCAGACGCAATAAAAATGCGTTTGCTGTAGCCGGTGGCTAAAGGGAAGTGGAGCGCTGTGGTCAGGCCGGGTGATGGCAAACGCTTTGGTGAATGACTGTCATGCTGTGGAAGACGCTGTGGGTAGGTAAAACTTCTGGCAGTCGTTGCTGGCTAATTAATACAGCTGAATGTTTTGCATAGCCGTGCTCCTCATTAGTGTGGTTCCCCAGGGAGAGAGCTTTCTACTTGGGGAGAAAAAGCATCTTTTTGCTCCAGTTCTGCTTGATGATTTTATGTGAGCGCTGAAAAGGCACCTCGCAGCCTCTGGCAGGACTCTGTAATTCCCCGTTCCCACCTAGGGTGCTGGCAGGGAAGGCACCTCTGCCTCCTCGGGAGAGACTCCTCCCCAGCAAGTGCCAATCGGCTCCTGTAAGCACATGGAATAAGGGGCAAGGAAGAAACCCAGCCCTCAGAAAGGAGGGCTTAATTGGAAGTGCGTTTGCACCTTTCAAGCCATTTTTAGTAGGCTCGGAAGGCAGAAAGTTCATCTAATGCAGCAGAGTTGTTTATGAATATTGAGCAGCAGTGCTGCTTTCTTCCCTACAGGTTTCAACTCGGATATTCCCTCGGGAATAGCTCCCTCTGTTTATCTAGTTGGTGTTTTCTCCTTTCCAGGTAATGCTACAAACTGCCTGTGTAAAATGGATCATCCAGCTTCATTATTACTGACTTCTACAGCATCGCAATCACAAATTGGGTCTGCTTTGCATTAGGCTTTTTCCCTCCCACGAATATCTTTAGCTCTTCCCTGTTCCTGAGCAATAACCATATATTGAGTTGAAATTAGTAGAAAAGATCCATGCACTCTGCCCAACCCTTCAACATACCGACAGTGCATTATTATTTGTGTTTATTGTTTTTTTTTGGACCCGGGTGTCCTCCTATGTTGTTGTAGGTGAGATCGGCATTGGCTAGGTTGGCCCCAGCCCTCTTTGGGCGGCTGAGGCTGAGGCTCTGAGCGCTCCTCCGCGGCGCTGCAGTCACTGCCTTTGTGCACGGCTTCTCCCGGGAGACTTCTGCAACAAAATGAATCACCCGTACATTTTTCATGTGGATTTCAGGAACTGTGCAGAGGCAAATGCCCCTGTTCTGTTGTCGCGCGCTTGCCAGTCGTCTGAAATCTGCTCGAAACAGTCACCGGGAAGCCACAGTTCATTTTGCTGTCACCTAATTGCATGCACCTGCTGGTGACAGCAGTAAAATGTGATGTCTCTGACATGATGGCAGCAGATGGGGTGCTCAGAAGAGCTACTTCCATTTTTCTTCCTAATGAGCACAGTCTTTTTCCCTCCTTTTGCCATTCTACTGCACTGGTAAGATACAGAGATTCTGGGAAAAATGATGGATCCAGTGGCAAGTCTTAATGTGACACTGCTGCTGCTTTCATGTTTTTCCTAGTAACACATTAATCATATATTCACATATGAAACTTTCTTTTTAGTGGAATTAATGGATTGAAGAATAGACCTTCAGAGAAGAAATCCTCCCAGAAAATCAGTACCAAGGGTGGTGTTGTCATCATAGGGTACATAGATGCAAAAGAGGCAAGTTTATAGGGAGAGACAATCTCACTTCTTTTCATCGCTTTTTGATGCTCGTGACTAAACAAAGGTTTGTCAGTAGGCAAGTTTGTCTCCTTTTCCCCTCCCTTTCTCCCCCTTTCCCCCATTTCAGTTCCTCTAATGGGAAAAAGCTCCTCTCCCTACATGCCCTGACCTTCTGTAGCTCATTGGCTCTTGTGCAAATGTTTAAAAAAATTAGACTTTGGTTAACAGTAATGCATGAGCTATGCACAGTTGCTAGAAAGATACCAGTGTAGCCAGCTAGGTGCATTCCAACTGCAAATATGGCTCATCAGGAAAAGAAGCAGTCATCAATATTCTGAGAGACTGCTTTTAAAATGCGTTGACATCAGGAAGCAGTACAGTTTGGAAATGAATCCCCTTTGAGAAAGAGCAGGTCTGAAAAAAATACCTGTGTGTGTGTATATATAAATATATACCTAAATATATATACTTTATAAATACATATTTTTTTTGGTGGGAAAGGGATTTAACCAAGCCAAAATTGACTACTAGAAAAGGAAACATCAATTTTGAACTGTGTAATCATGCCTGACTTCTTAAATTTATGTTACAGTATCATTCATGTCCTAACAGTGCTGTTTCCCCATATAGTCCCAGGCACCAGCAAAAATTTCTTCCTGCATAATATCTCTGCAGCAGAGCAGAAGATCTCGGGTGAAACGCTGCTTCCAGGGTGGNTAAATATATACTTAAATATATATACTTTATAAATACATAATTTTTTGGTGGGAAAGGGATCTAACCAAGCCAAAATTGACTACTAGAAAAGGAAACATCAATTTTGAACTGTGTAATCATGCCTGACTTCTTAAATTTATGTTACAGTATCATTCATGTCCTAACAGTGCTGTTTCCCCATATAGTCCCAGGCACCAGCAAAAATTTCTTCCTGCATAATATCTCTGCAGCAGAGCAGAAGATCTCGGGTGAAACGCTGCTTCCAGGGTGGTCGTTTTAGCAAGTCAGGTCAAGACCTGGTTCCTTGTTGCTGTTGCCCGCGCTGCTGCGGGACCTGTGACCGGAGCAGCGGCCCTTGTTTATACAGTTAGCAGGGCTGCGGAATAAGCAGGCTGTCCATGAAGCTCTCTGAAGAAGCTCTTGAGAGAGGTATTTGAGCTCCTGTGAATAGATGGGGCTGCACATACAGTTCTGCTGAATAATGCGTTTTTTTTTTTTTTCCTGGTATAAATAAAAAAAATATATTTTTGCTGAATTTGTNAATAAAAAAAAATATATTTTTGCTGAATTTGTTTGTATTTTATTGGTTTTGCAATAAGGATCATAGAAACTTTCATCTAGTGATTCCCTTTGAGCTGTGGTTTGCTTGGGAGTTTTCTAAAGCACTTAACTGGGGAGCACGGATGCCATTAATAGCCACTTAAGCACTTTGGAAATGTCTTCTCAGCGTTCGGTCTGTAATTGCCACAGACACATGACTTGGGTAGTGCTGGATGTGGAAAGCTTTCTAAATCTGAGATTAGAACTGTTTGGTAAGTGGGGGGTTTGTTAAAGCATTCAGCAAACTTTGCTGCTACATGCTGATCGGCCCAGCTGGGGGTGCAGATAAATACACTGTGTAAATGAGCCAGTATGGGCCTCATCAAAGCCAACCAAAGGCCATCAAAAATCTCCCACTGCGAAGGATGTTGGCTCAGAACTGTAACAGATAAATATAGGGAGGGGAACAAGGCAAAGACTTTGAGCCACCCTTTATTCTTGCTGTTGGATAATTGCACTCTTTTATTGTTAATTATCTTGTTTCCCAGCTCTCTGCCTCTCCTGTGCGCATACCTGCCCTTCCCTCTCCCCGAAGGCTGAACGCAGTCTGAGCTTTCCAGGTACATTGCAAAACCCTGCTTGGAAAAGAGGAGCCTACAAGTCATGTTTGGCAGGAGACAGCTCAGTTGGACAGTTCCATGGAACCTGCTGTTAAACTCACAGCCAGTTCCCAAGTTGGCTGTCAAAAACTACCTAAGAAAGGTGTCCTGGAGCCCTGCTGCATCTCCTGGCTCCACATCTGGCCCTACCTCTAGAACTGGTTATTTCTATGGCAGTAGGGTTCTTGGCAGGGCTAGAGCTCTTGGTTTCTGTGCATCCCCTGGCTCGGCTGCTGCGGGTTTTGTTGAGCTGCAGTCGAGGCACTGGTGGAGATGCATCCGCATGATTCATCGTTTTCTTTTTCTCTTTAATCACTCTGTAAATCTAAGTAAATAAATATGTAGCAATAAATGTTCTCTGGTATATTTGATAAGATTAACACTCTTCTAGTAGTCTAACAGCTCATGATGGTCTTTGCTGTCTATGTTCCTGATGTGAGGAGAAGAAAAGTTTGGAGAGCAAATTGTAAAGTGTGGGGGCTAGTAAAGTCTCTGTCATAAAGCTGACTCTTGCTTCTTCGCAATCTCTTTCTCTCTTTTTTTTTTCCCCTAGCAAAACTCTCGGTATTCCAAAACTCAGAAAATAGAGCCTTCCTCTCTATTTTTTTTCAATAACATGTTAAAAAGAAAACAAATCGTCTAAATGCTTATTTTTATCAAGTGTATGCTTGGAATAAGTTAAAATACAGAAGTACTCAAACAGGCTATTGAGACATTCAAAACCTAAGTTTTCTTTTGGATCTCATTTCTACTAACAAGGTATTTTTAAGCTTAGATCAGTACAGATTTTCATGGTATTTACTGTCATAACTCCTTTGTCTTCATGATACAGAAAATACTACTTTTTTAAGCAAACAAAAGGAAAGAGATCAAATACACCTTTCCACATCTTTGTGCCTGCTGTTTTATGTAATTCCCTAAAGCCATACATGTATTCAAGAGATTATTAGGAAGCCCTTATATAAAAAAAAAAAACAAGCTTTTTATTTCATTTATTCTCACACACAGTAGAGGAATTTGTGCCTGCAGTTGTGACCTATGCTTATAGCTGAAGAATAAAAATACAATTCATACCTCCAAACCCTCTTTGTATACATACAGATACGCACTGTTGACTTGCAAAGAAGCCGGGGATAGAGAGCAAGAGTTAGTCCTGGGGGCATCTGCTGCCCCATATTTATGGGCAGCAGTAAGACAGGCAACACTTCTTGTAAGATCTCAGTGGGAAATGCGATTGCAGATGCAGTTTCTTCTATGTGTTTTCCCTTCTATCTAAATATATTCCCAATCCAAATCTAAAAATAATATTTCAAAAAAAGAGATGACAGAAATGTTTTCCAGATATAATGTGAATGTTTTCGATCACTGTGCTCTGGGATGGTACACATATTGCATATGCTTAAAATTCCCGTGGAAAACACTCTAGGATCAAATAGGCTTTTGCTGCATAAAAGAAAAAGCACAAACACACACACACACAAATCATCTTTCTTTCCTGAGTCTTGACTTGCACTTTGCAGAGCAAGAGGAGTGATCAAGAGATATTCAGATTTTTGCCAATCTCTGTGGTTTTACTGTTGTATTTTGGGACTAGCGCCGTGTCCGTGCATTCTCTGCAGCATAGTAAATGTTATCCCTGTTGTACAAATGACAAAGTAGATACTGAAATAACTCTGGAAGTCTGTTGCACTAAAAAGCATTAAGACTGTGTCTTTTAGCCATAGTGTNTCCTGAGTCCTGACTTGCACTTTGCAGAGCAAGAGTGATCAAGAGATATTCAGATTTTTGCCAATCTCTGTGGTTTTACTGTTGTATTTTGGGACTAGCGCCGTGTCCGTGCATTCTCTGCAGCATAGTAAATGTTATCCCTGTTGTACAAATGACAAAGTAGATACTGAAATAACTCTGGAAGTCTGTTGCACTAAAAAGCATTAAGACTGTGTCTTTTAGCCATAGTGTTTTGTCTTTTCTGCATTCTCTGTAACAGACACACAGGTGTTGGCAGGTGCAGACAAGTCCTTCGTACATATCCTATCTCTCTTTTTTTTTTTATTTTCCGGGGTGGTTTGTTGTGAAATTTTATCTAATATTAAATAGCAGCAGTTTACTGATGCATGGAAGCTGTCATGAGATGTTGGAAATACCATAGCAGGAGACTGAGAAATCTTTTTAAAGCACCCAATATAGTTTAAAATAGTATGTATTGTATGTATTTTTCTGTGTACATGCTGATACAGATAAGAGCAGTAAGGCCAGCATGTTAGGTCGTGATAGTAGCCACTAGATTGTACAGCTTTGTTGCCTTTTTTTTTTTTTCAAGTTTATTTTTATTTTTTTTTAAGAGGAGAGCAAAGAAGAAACTCTCCCGAGGAGGACTCTGGAAAGGTGGTTGTTGTTTCCAAGAATGGCAGCAGTTAATTTAAATGTGGGATTTGATCCATACCTCATTTAGGAAGTGGTATGAGCAGCAGCTGGAAAATGGGGCAATTTACAATCTCAGCATCAGGGAGAGCAATAGAAGGCTCTGGGAATCTTTGGAGCTTCCCATCTCTGATATCATTTAGATGATGTGTTGTTCCAATGTGAAGGGCAAGACGGAAATTCCAGAGAATGGTTGAATTTTGGTGAGTTTTACTGTGTTTAGCTGCTGTGTGGCTCTATCCAGACCAGCTTGCCTTTGATGTGGACTTCATGTGTTTGTGTATACACATACATATACACACACTCACACATATATTCTGTGGTGTTGGTATATTCTATTCACTTTGGTTTTATAGAATATTGGCTGGTAGGGATCTGTTTCTCAGCAATGAAAAGAAATACCCAGGCCATTTCTTCTTACTGTAATTTTGTTTCTGTCAAAATCTGAAAACCTCAGTGTTGATTATTGCTTTTGGGAAACGGCAGTGTTATATTTTATTTGATCCAAGATTGGTTGGAACAGTTTGGAACTTGACACATTAAACTTGTGAGTGTCTCCACCTGTGGCCTTCAGTCCAGGCTCTTCCTGCAACAGCTCTGCTCGCAAGTGGCACTAGGGCCTTTTTGTCATATTTCGCTAGACATTTAGAACTGAAGAAAGGCTTTTTTTTTTTTTTTTTTTTTTTTGGAAAAAAAAAATCAATAGTTTTTCATAACTGCCTGAAGCTTTATGATTTGGCTCACTGGGTTGGTTAGCATTGTTCCCTGAAGCTCTTCTGGTGGTAGCAAGAAGACATCAGTCTATTTCTGAAGCAAACGTTATCTGTGTTTAGCTGTTTTTTTTTTTTTTCCCCAATTCTACATAATGCAAAATGATTTTTGGAAGCCTGTATAATCATCCAGGATGTACTTCTGTGTGTTTTCTCCTTGTTTGCCTTTGTTATTTTGCAATTATTTGCTTTATTTAAATTCTAACAGTAGTAATGTCCTTAAAAGGATCGGGGGAAAGGGGAAAGGGGTAGAAAAACTGTTAATGCTATGTTATACTCAGTACTTTTATATTCATGTTCTTCAGAAAATAGCTTTTTTGGAGGTGCAGATATGCTTTTGTTGGGTATATGTGGATTGCTAAACGCAAGAAGAGAGCAAAAAAAAAAAGTTCAGAATCTCATACTGCCAATACTTAGAAAATCTTTTAGAAACACACTGCATGAGGTGTAGTTTATTTTCATCATCGATACATTTTCAAAGATCACCAGTGTTGACACCAAGCTCTGCTGACCTGGCATGTTCCTGTTTCCTTCATACGGGCATGGGGATGGGGATGGGGAGTGAGCTCGATCTCCACCTTCTCAGACTGGATCACGGAAGGGAGATTTAGCTCTGGAAACTTGGTCATGTTCAAAGAAGTGATCCCAAGCATTCCAAAGACAGCTGCTTTCTCTTGGGCAGGAAGTGCTCTAAGATAATCTCATCGCTTTTCTTACAGAACGTGTATTTTAAAATTTCGCCTTTGCCAGGAAAACTAGGGAAGGAAGGTGGGAAGAGGAACAAGAGGCTATGGTTGGGAGTAACCTTGAAGATTTATTTTGTGCTTGCAGAATCCTTACTGAGGGCAGCAGTGGGAACCCCTGGATAGGGTCTGCCTAAGGTTGCTGGAGTGAGAAGTATTCCATCTGAGAATGACAGTATGTGGGATAAGATCATAGTGTTTCATAAATCTAGGTCTAAACAACTTCTGTTTAAAGAGCTGCCCAGATGGTTTTGTTTGTTTACTTGTTTTATGAGCTTTTCCAGGAGCTCTGAATATGCAATTCAACAATATGAATTGCTGAATAGAAATGGCCAGAAAGACATTTCTTAGATTATCGATTGTGGTTTGAATCTTGGAGGTTGAAGGCCACTCCTGCTGCACTGCTCTTAGCTCCTTGTTTTTCCTTATCTTTTCAAGCAAGCCAAAGTCCCTTGCCCAACAAGGATGTTAACGACAGAACAGACACTGCATATGAAAGCTTTGCCTCAGTGTATCAGCTTTTGGGTTAATCCTAATGTCAAAAACCTGTGAAGATACAAACGGCTTTATAGCTTTTGGTCATGTTTTTTTTTTTTCCCTTTTATGTATTTCTATATATTCATAGCATCTTTCTCTTGTGGATTTTAGGTCGTGTCCGCATGAGTTGCATGCTGTGGCTTCATAGTTATGTTTTGTTAATTTCTAGTACAGAAAAACTGTTCGTAAGGAAAATATCAATTTTCCTTACGAAAAATGTCAATTTTTTTGTCCTATTTTTCCCTCCTAGTTATTAACAGTCAAACCTGAGTCGTGTTTGTACTAGTACTAGTAGGTGCATAAAGGTAAGCTTAGTAAGAAGTAAGTGAGAGTTTTGTAATTTTAAACACTCAATCCATGACACTTTTTCAACTACAGTTATTTCAGCAATGTGTCAACTGGTGAGATCATTTTTTTGGATCTAATTAAACTTTCTAAAGAATTCTTCTGAGGATAAACAAGAAAAAAAAACAGAATCCAACTAACCGGATAAGCATAGACAAACATCTAGCTGTGACAGCTCAGGCCTCCACACTCGTCTTCCTGAATATTTACCTGCCTTTCCAGACAGGTTTGGCAGCCTGTTACTGATTTTTCTGTAGTGCCACAGCTGCTGCTAATATATGCATGCTTGGGGTTGTCTGTGCTCTATATCACTTTCATTAATGACTGCAGAACAGGCGCACCTTTAGGTGCCTTTTTGAGCCGGCACATTGCTCAGTGTTTTAGCTTCTTGCTTGCTAGCTCTGCAGGGCACACAGTAAAGGATGCCTGTGCTTCAGCGAGAGGCAGGGCAGCTAGCTGTTTCACCAGAGCTAAGGCAGGTTAGAATCACAGAATCCCTGTGGTTGGAAAAAGACCTTCATCGAGTCCCACTGTGAAGCTGAAGTCCCCACAGAGCACCTAGAGGACCAGGGAGCACTGCAGAGGTGGCGTGTCCGGCTAGTTATCCCTCTGGATACTCATGCCACAGCTGCACCTGCATCAGCTCCCGAGCTCAGCGGTGTTGGGGCCAAGAGATGCCCCGATCCTGCTAGTTGTGTTAATTCCACAAGAACTGTCTTGGCGAGATTAGTAGGAGGAAATAAACAAATCATTTTAATTACTTAGGTCAATAGGGTCTTATTCCAAACATGAAAGAAAGTAGGCTTACTGATTTTTTATTATTATTTTTTTAGAAGCTCTCATTTTTGTTTAGATTTCCTCAAAAAAAAAAATTGAATTGAGCTGTCGATCAGTTGCTCTGTAGAGAGAAGTGATTTCACAAAGAAGTTAAAGAATAAATTAAGTAACTTGTCTGGCATAGAAGTTGGCCCTAATTAAGGTCGATTGTTCTTGTTAAGTAATTAATCAGAAATCCTGATTGTGGTTTGCTATGTCTGATAACAATAAACAGGGTATTATTTTATTTTTATGGTTAGAATAAGTCTTTTAATTGATAGCGTTCTGCAGGAGGAAAACATCTATCAATAGTGCAGTTGATGCACTGAGGACATTTTAAACTAAACAGCATTAGTAAAGCTAGACAAAGTGCAAAACTCTGCAGAGCTCAAGAATGAATGTACGTCTGTGAACTTCACACTCCTGTAATTTGTTGCTTTAGTAGGAAAGCGTGTTGGCTGCCAGTAAATGAGGAGTCGAGGTCTTCACCTTCAGGTGATTACAAATATTATTATTTAATATTATAGTTCTGTTAAATTCCGGTTCAGTACTCTGCCCATCATCGTAGAATCTGAACATCCTTCAGTAGGGACAGTGCAGTGTGACAGATAGGATTTGGCAGGCTCGGCGGTGCCTCCGTTCTGAGGGGCAGGGTCCGTGTGCGGCGGTCTCGGGGTGTGCGGAGCAGCGCGAGGAGAGGGGAGAGCTGCCCCCACAAACGCCGTTCCCTTCCAGAGAGGCACGTTCGCTTCCATAACACCCTGGTGTATGGGCTAAGGCTTATCCAGTCAGCTGCAGCTGCTTACAGGGGAGTTTGCTGCTTGGTGAAAACCACCCGCCCCCTTTGCTGAGGTCCATCAGTAAGGTTAAAGCTGTACATGTGTGAAAGCGTTAAGAGTTGCATGTCTGGATTGTATTAAGCTTCCACTACGCTTTATCTTGGCCAGTAATACCAGAATTTTAATAAAAATAGTGGAAACAAAAGAGCATTTTAGATAATGACGTATTTTGCAATTTTGCCTTAGTGGATGTTGTCAAGCAAGTATTTATATGCTGTTAGGGTTTTTTTCTTAAGGATCATTGTATTCATGAGGACAAATAAGGTTGATCCTAGTACTGATGTTTAATACAACAAAATTCATGCCTGTTCTTTGTTTCAGACAAACATTTAGATTCTGACTGCGCTGGCTCCGTTATATGCAAAACTCCCTCACTTAAATTTTTAGTTAAGGGTTAAATTTTGTTTGATTTATTTTGGGTTAGCCTTTTCAAATGCATGCCAGGTTTATTTTAAGTACAATAGTACTTTTATTTGCAAACTTCTTACGTTCTGAAGAGCATATTGTTGAATATGCTCGTGTTATTTTGCAGTGCTCCATTTGAAGATTTTTTTTCTAATGGAAGTTGTCTACAACGACTTAAAATCTTCTATACACAGACCTGTCAGAGCTTCATGGCAAAAATTGCATTCTCTTCCTCAGTCCTTTTTTAAGATGCCAAAGCAATGTCACTCAAACCTTGGGGGCTGCTAGCAGTAGTAGCAGAAGAGATCGTGGAGGTAGCGATCAGATTGTGCTTTTACCCTTCCAGCTACCGGTTGGATTTCACAGTCCAGTCAACTAACACTGTTTGATCACTTCATGTGCAACATGTATTCGGTGTAGGAATTTTTACAAGCTCTGCTGCATTAAGTGATCAAAAGAAGCGAGATCCTCTGTTGTAGCATTGATAATAGGATACTCGGCACTGTGCATGTCAGCACAGCACCCAGTGAAACTGTCAGGTTCCTTTTGATTCTCAAGGATCTTCCCCATGAACCCCATAAAGGAAACTCTTATTGCTGAGAAAATATACATAATATTAAAGCTTGCCATTGGCTGACTTCATACTTGGTGATAAGAGAAAGAAAGCTGGCAGAAGAAAAAGATGGGAACGCTCAGAAAAGAAGAGGCTACGATTGGAACTTGCTTTCCTGCAGATGGTGAGCGCAAGGCCTGATTGCAGCGTGCTGGAGCTCTGCAGTCTGGTAAACAGTATAGCTGTGCTTCTTGGACTGAGTCCTTCCACTTCTGCTGTACATTTGTCTCACAGAAGTAATCCATTTTTTGTTGTTGCTTTCTATTTCTTCTGAAGCACTGCAGAGATATGAATCATTTACAATATACAGAAGGATTCTGAAGTGAGAATATCATGTTCTTTTCATTTTACAGATACCTGATAGAAGGCAAAAATATTTATTTAGGTCTACTATTCAGATGCCCTGCTTTTGAATCCCCTTGTGGGCTTTTTCATTTCTCTTTGGCTTTATTTTGTGGAAATGCATAGAAATAACAGTTTATCAATCCAAAGCCAAGAGAAGCACGCTTCGGGGTCAGTTCTTGAAATACATCCGTAGACATCTAGTCAGTAGAAAGAAGGTCTGCAAAGTCTACATCAAAAATGTAATTAACGATGTTTTTGCCGTGTCTATTGGAGACATCTGAAAATATGTGGGAGCAATGAAGATAATAGTTAAAACTAAAGAGAAGCCTTTGAAGGGCCTGAATGCCAGGTAGCAGTTTTCAATAAGGCTCAGTAGAAGTTATATATCTAATGCACTTCTTGACTTGTAGTGACTTTCTATGGGGGTTTTAATATGAATAGCCCTTTGACTCAGTTTTTTAAAAATGAAAGTATATCACTAATGTTTTCAGGAATATATGTGTTGATCTTATGAATATTAGTCATCCATCATGAAAGTCTGTTTGAGAATTTGCTGATGCTTGGCTTCTGATCCTAGCTAAACCTCCTACTGGCTCTGGCTTTATCCCAGAATCGCAGAATGGTTGAGGTAGGGAGATGTCTAGGGATTATCGAGTCCAACGCCCTGCTCAACAGGAGCGCAGGAACATCTAGCATCCAGGTGGGTTTTGAAGATCTCCAGAGAAGGAGGCTCTACAGCCTCTCTGGGCAGCCTGTGCCAGTGCTCTGTCACTGTAAGAGTAAAGAAAATTTTCATATACAGATGAAACTTCCCGTGTTTAAGTTTTGGCACGCCTGTTCTAGCCCCACTCCACAGAGGTCTCTAGACCTTCTCCCTCCCTTAAGCCTAACCCTAGCCCTAGGCCTGAGGTCGTTAGGCCTAGTGCTAGCTAAACGGCAAATAAGATTCTAGCACCAGTCTGGATATGGCACCACATTTCCTTCCGCATGACCTTTCTAGCCTGTCCGCAGGGAGCTCTAGGCTTGCTCTATCTCTTAGCACTAGCCCTAGCCCTAGCTCTAAACCTGTTTGTTTCAGCCAGAGGTCTCTGGGGAAGATGCCTGTAAGGCTTTTCCGAGCACAGAAATCAATATCCTTTATACAGCACAATTTCCAGTGTGGATTGTATTGTACTGCTAGTAAGGTGCTATTTTTTTTCTTTTGGTAAAGATATTTTTACAACTATGGTTGGCTATAGCCACAGTGCCAGGAATATTCCTTTACCTGTTGTAGTGCAACATTGAAGTTTTGGCCCAAGGAAACCTAGATCAAGTTTTCAGATGTCACTTGGTGCATCAGGAAGCCCATTTTGATGCCTGTGAAGAGAGCAGTTGTGTTTGACCTCAAGGAGCTGGGGTCCAAATTAGCCGCTGACTCTTCAGGGTGGGCACGCTGTGTTTGAGGTGCACGTATGTCTGCCAGCACAGCAAAGCAAATGTGTAAAAGAAAGGCCAGACATGGGAGTTATCTTGGCCACTACTTTAACAAAATCCTCCTCCTGTCTGCTTCTAATTACACAATTTGGTATAAAATGTCTGTAATTTCTTCAATTTACCTATAAAAGCTCACCACAACTGAGACACTTTGAGTGAGATGCTGGAAGGGTTAAGGGATTTCCAGGCTATATGATGTTTTGACAGAGAGTGCAGTGTTAAGGGCTGACTGCCTAAATTATTCTTTACTGCATGTTTTGGCAAGAAAATTTAATTTTGCGTACTGCAGTAATGATGCTGAGTGGATAATAAGATGCAGTGTGCTGCTGCGGGCTCTACACCATATGTTTTCCTCACTAGTGCATTTCTGGGGCTGGTTGTTAGGGTAATTGTATCATCTCAGTAATTCATCATCAAAATAACTTGCAATAATGCAGCTATGATATATAGCACTAAGAATTACCCCATTTAGAACTAACCAGGAAAAAGATTGCTATCTGAGAACTGAAGTGTCAGAACTGCAATTTTATAAATATTTCTGTATTTTCTGCTTGCTGAGTTTTATGTGTAAGTTGATTTGTTATAACAACATTTAAAATAGTCTGTAAGGGCAATTATTTCAAAGCAGAAAATGATAAAAAAAAAAAAAAGTTGTTTCATAGCAGTGAAGAGTAGTTGCCTCCTGTTCTGCTGTGCTGGGATCGTGAATGATATCCTGATGTTTTCTTTCCAACCTTCTTGTACAGTGGTCGCTTATGGTATTTGTGACCAAAAAAAAAAAAGTAATTTTCTCTTTTCTCCACCTAATAAGCCACTTAGGTATTGTTTTTTAAAAAATGCATTTGCTGTAAATTAGTGTCATGGTAGGCCCGTTTTCACTTACCTGTTTATGCCTTGATTTTTATATATTTGCTTACATAATACTGTTAAGGAGATAATACATTTTCTTACATGTCAACCATGGGCATCTGGTAAATAGGAAATTTGTATTATCATTGTATTGATTTAGCAAGTATAGATAATTTAATGACATGAAATTGAGATCATTTAAAGGTTGAGCTGAATGATCTCATAGAGCTTCTGAATAAATATGAGAACAAAGTAAGTATCTTTTCCTTTTCTTGCTCCATTTCAACAAAATACACAAGACAACTGATAGAGGCTGTCAAAATTAGGAGGAAAAAGTTGCATATTTATAATTATGGATCCGTTTTCCGAGAGCATAATGTTTTCCACAGCATTGTGTTACCAAGCTGTCATTTAAAACTAGATTCCTGTGTGCAAATGGATATTTGCGCTTTTGTCAGATTTGGGATTCTCACTGCAGTTCAAGTCAAGCAATGATAGCCTTCAAATCATGAGAAAACATCCTTTTCCTGAATGCAAGCACAGCATATGGCAGTTTTCCCAAAGGCCTCAGAAACCAGTGCAGGGTCTGATAGGGGATATGAAGGAGGAATGGCCAAAATAAGTAGGAGGCTGGGCTGAAGAGAAGTACTACTTTGCCCCACATTACACAGATGTGTACACAGGTACCAAGTACCACAGCGTTTCTTCCTAGTAAATGTCTATTTCCAGCTTTTGGGGAAAGCGGGAGAGTAAACAGCTTCAGGCTTGTCAGATGCCAACCTGTTAAAGACTGAAGACAAGATGACTACACCTCTGCCGGATACGAGCAAAAACATTTGCTTTTTACTTTTAAGTGTCCACATATCATTGGTAATTTTGGCTTATAGCTCTCTGATAAAAATTTCAAGCCCCTAATACCTTTTCTACAATAAACTATTGTTGGTAAAATTTAGATTGAATATTTTAGCACTTTTCACAGACAAAAGCAGTACCAAAAATATATTACTTCAATTTTTGAGGTTAAGTGAATGATGTAATACCAGAAAATTAACCTTTTTCTTTTGTTTTCCTTTGAAATATAAAAGATGGATTCATTCAAAGAACTCTTCCTAGATGCTTTTTATTTTTAGGTCTTTTCCAAGAAACACTTGATCTCAGACTATGTGGTAACAAGAATATGTAAGACATGCATAACTGTTATATTAATCTTGAAGTCAGCATCTATATTCTGACCCTTAGGTATCCGTCCCTTTGTTTCTACAGCGAGCAGTACCCAATTTTGCATATGTATTTCCTTACCGGGGTTAGAAAATCAATAATTGTAATTATTTCTGTATACATTATATATTACATAGTCTGTATACATTATATATGTATATATTACATATTGTATATTATATATAACTATATATGTATATATTATATGCATATTATATATAATATATATACACATGCACATGAAATATATATACCTTATAACATTATATGGACAATATGGAGAATATGGAGAATTAGCCTCTGGTCTAATTTGAGTGCAGATCATCTCACTTTTCCCACAAAAGCCCAATAAATTTATTCCTCAATAAAATCTAGGAAACATCAGTTAGTTCTAAGGTTTTGTTATTGCATTCACCAGCAAGCCGTGCCGCAGGGAACTGGCTCTGTAAGATGCAAGCTGGCAGGCCTGAGCTTTTTTGCTCTGTCTGTTCACCTGTGGGAGTCGTGGTTTTATTGCTTTTCCTTGGCCGTGGATAAACATTGTAAGTATGATGAGCCTAGGTTGTCTGTGGTCTCTTCTGAAATGACTGTTGTGCCAAATTTGCACACATTAGGTTTGACTGTTTCCAGAATTCCTACGACAGAGAGCAGTAAGAGTTGTAAAACCTTGCTGATGCCATAGGAAGTGTCATTATTCTAGAGACATTCATATTATATTTATACTTCATGGGTTTTGCTGCATCCGGAGTTGGCAGATAGGCTGTATTGGACCAGAGTCCAGTAAGAAAGAAATCCTGTCCCATTAGGTCTTGGGTTGGTTGGCGTTTCAAGTTTCTTGCTTGTTTCTCAGCAGGTTCTTTAGCACTGTTAGTTTGTCACAAGCCTTCTGAAGTCAAGGCAAGTCTGCAATTCATAAAACACGTCAGTGTATTGTGCTGGAGCTGCTAGATTACAGTAGTACTTTTGCAGATGAGTATTTTGAAATGTTTGGTATATAGGCATGCATGCAAGCTGCTCTTGGACGCAGCAGACCTGCACAGGCACATCGCTTGTCTCTCCAAAGAAGAGTGTGGTGAGTGTCACGTTTCTCGTCTGTAGGCCAGGGGTACGGTAGGTGGTGATGGTTGCGTCAGGACTTCTGGCGTGCTCTGATTTGGGCTTCCATATAGTTTCCAGAGACAGAGCACGGCACTCCGGTTGCTTCTTGAAATGTCTTGTGTTTCTCCTGAACAGTTTCTGCTCCTCTGGCCTCTCTCATAAAGTCTGTAAGACACTTTTCTGTCTCCCAAAGCACACACTTATTTTGGCCTTTTTGGATAAGATTAGGTCAAGGCATGGTAAGAAGGGGAATTGATCCCATTATCATACTCCTACAAGGGGTGAAATTAGTAGGAATTAGTGGCATTAGTAGGAAAAAGTGTAGGGCTCTGTGCATTTTACCGGAGGAGTTATGAAATAATTGTTTTTGCTGGTGGGTAAATGTAACCTCCTAGAAACTGGAATGTGAAGTGTAGTGCTCTTCCAGACTGCTGGCAAGGGTAAGGTTGTTCAAGGCTGTTGCTGATTTATTGAGAGACTAAATAGACCAAGATTTTTCTATAGTGCTTATTGTAGGGTGCTGGAACCTCTCATTCAGCAGTTGTTTCACACCATTTCTGATGAAGAGTAACTTTAAGGTTACCAATGAGCAAATTGTAAAAGTCTGCATCTGTGTTTCTACTACTGCTCTTACTGTTCAGCTGAAACTAGGAAAGGTTGAGAAGTAGTAGTAGTATTTTAGTGTGCTTTAGTTTTAAAATTTTCTTCCCTTTCTACACTATCAAGCAGCTTCAAAAATTCAAAACAAAACATAAAAAAACCCACAAGTCTATCTAATGATCCAGAACTGATATCAAGTTATCTTGACTTAGCAGGTTACTGTACATCAGCTGCTCCACAATAACTATCTGTGGGAAAAGCAGCACAGTGAGTCGAATTACTGCATAATTATACAAGGACTTAAAAAAGAAGTCCACGCATACAGAGATACACCTCAGCACATACACAGTAACTTAGTACTTTGGTCATCTGTCTGGGCCCCTGTATAGCAAGTTCTTTGCATCATGTATTATTAGTGTTTATACAGTGCTGTGCACAAGGGGATGCTCAGCATGATGTTCAGAAGTCAAAGTGTAGATGTAATAAAAAAGGAAGACTTAGAAAGTAAAAAAAGTCCAGATCTACATCTTTGTTCTATAGAAGATTACATTTGCAACTTAGTCTCATGAAATCCCCCAGGTGCTGCAGAAGTGTCGTGTGTCAAGAGTTCCCATCAAAAATGAAACATCTCTCGTAAATATGGAGGTGTTCAAGAACTGAATTACACTTGCATTAGAAATACAACAGTTTCCTGGCTTGACCAGAGTGAATTTCAATCCTGTCTGGGGTCCTAGCCAGCTGTAAAAAAAAAATCCCTATAGTATGTTCTCAACTGCAAGATTGATGTTCTGTGCTAATGTGTCTGCATATGTACTTGGTGCTGTATGCCGTACATTTATTCAAAGACAAGCAAGTCAGGGAAACATGCTTTCCCACTTACTCGTGTGTGTGTTTCAGGTACATCTCACAGCCTGCCTTTGAGTGTGCAGAGCATTCATTCTTTCGCCAATAGCTACGTGTTGTGCAATGGTCATTTGCTAATGATAATCTTGGTGACACTGCAGCACTGCATTCTCTTTATGTTGGAAAAGCTGTTGATAAAAGCTGGCTTTTTATCACTTAATTTTGCCTTGTGCCTGTACCATTAAAGCTCAAAGGGGTTTTCTGCCTTGCTAGTTTTGCTGTGAAAGAATGCCTATGTGGCAAACAGAAAAACAGGTATACAGAGTGTATATTGTAAATAGTATAATTATGGGTTGCCATAAAATTTGTCAGAGCTTTTAAAACATAAAGCCTTCCATTTCTTGAAAGTGTTGAGTAAAGGTGCATATGTCATTATCATTGCAGGCAGTTTTTCTGCATTTCTGCATAAATTAGCATATTTTTATGCATTAATTAGCAGCAGATCTTATATTAGCAGCTAAGAGATTTGCTTTAGAGCCAGGACAATCTCAACATGTCTTTTTATATGCCTCTGTGTGAACAGGGGAATAGAACAGGTGAAGCAAATAAACTGCTGTCTGTGTGGTAGGAAATAGGGGAGATCTGTTCTCAGACATAGTAGTAGTCGAAATAAATAAAGCAGAACTGCGGTTAGTCCCCAGGAGAAGCAGGAGATTGCTCTGCAACTCGCAGCAGAGGCATAAGGTGATGCTAGATGAGACATTGTCTTTATTGACACCCTGTAGAAACGGAGAATGGGTACACCAGCCAATAGGGAAATGTTAAGATGGCCAGCAAGGAGAGAAGAGGGACGTTTAGATTATGGCTTATGCAACTGAACAAAGAGAAGACGTTTTTCACTGTCATTCTGCAAATCTCAGCATAGAACAAGCCTTTTAAGCAAGTATTGCTTTAGATGGATGATGGCTAAATGAAGGGAACAACGCTCAGTGGGACGAGGATTTTCCGCAGATGTGCAAGTACGCAGGCAGAGACCAAGTCAGTCACGTTGAATCAGCTATGAGGGCAGGTAATAATTAAAGAAAGAAAGAAATTGGAAGTCTTGAGTTAAGGAGAAACTCCTGATAGCACAATACACAGCGATAATTACTGCAGGCAGTGGTGCTGGTGCAGTGAGAGAAAGAGGGAGCTGACCCAAAAGTTGTGTGGTGGGGATGAAGCCTGGTTTGGAAGAATGGTGTGGAATGTCCAAGAGAAATTCAGTGTTTCATTGTGACCAAATCTGGTAGTGGGAAAACTTTAGAAATAACTTTCAGAAAGTAAGGACCAGTACCAAACACATGACACCACGAAGGATTACCACTAATTCTGCACAGGCCCTAATCTCATGCTCCAAAGCGCTTCTTCTTTTCCTTAATTTAGTGACTACCCTTATTCAGAAATAGAACTGCTTACCACTAAGCCCTTAAACTTTAAAAAAAAAATAAAAGACTTTGTTAAACTGTAAATTTTTAGAGACATCTTAATGAATGAAAGACAAGAAACTTCTCCCATTACCAGAAAAGGCGTAGTCCTTCCCCAAATACCTTGCATTTGCCTAGTGAAGTCACCACTTCCTTTCCTTGCTTTGTAACTTCTGTAAGGAGACAGAGAATAAAAGGCACATTTTAAATCTCCAGAGGTAGTCTAGAAAATTCGGCTGGTGTTTTTTTTCTCCTGGATGTTTTGATTGAGCCAGGGAAGCCCCATATGTGATACAGCTAATGTCACAGACACCTGGAAAAACTGTTCCCTTGATTCTGAATGCAAATTTTCACACCATGCCCCCTTCCTGCACCTCTGTTTGGCGTACCCCTTGGCAGGCCAATCTCAGCAGGAGCTGCAGAGTCTCCGGCTGTCAAGAGGACAAGGCACTGCACCCCTGTTGCAGTTACATTTTGTTTCTTTCTCTCTGATCAGGAATTTGCTTGCTTGTTTTAAGGTGTATGTAGCACCCATTACATCTGTGAAGACTGAGCTCAAATGAGGTTTTCAGAAAGTAAGCGCCAGTTTAAGATTTGGTATTCAAATCCAGAAATTCCTTATATGTCAAGTGATGTTGCAAGCTTTCCCAGTTGTAAAGCCTAAAGTAATAATAAAAAAACCTCCTTGAGATAAAGAAGGGCGATAAAGAAACAAAACTTACTTGAGCCTTCCTCCTTGCTCTCCCCTTCATTTTGGCCCAAGTCTCTGAGGAAATGAGGGAGCTCAATATTAATTATCAATCAAAGAGTTGTCCTGGACTTATTAGGCTGTCATTAGCACGTGCAAGCCTTCAGAAGTTAAATTAATCTGAGGAGAGAAGAAGCTGTGAGGAAACTTCCTACGAACAACATACTCTTTCTTGCTGAAGCAACTCTTAACTAGTTCTTTTTTTCTCCCCCCTTTTTTTTTCCCCTATATACAGCACCAGGGAAAAATTGGAGTTAAATTTAATGTTGGAACTGATGACATCGCTATAGAAGAGATGAACGCAATCATTAATGATGGAAAATACCACGTAGTACGTTTCACGCGGAGTGGTGGTAACGCCACCTTGCAGGTGGACAACTGGCCCGTTATTGAGCGCTACCCAGCAGGTAAGGACTTCAATGATTGAGAATAAGAGGGGGGCATGTGTGCAGTTTTGACAGTGTTGTTTTGCTTTCAATGCAATGTCAGCTCCTTCAAAGGGTTTTAATAGCTAATAAAGTAGAGAGTCCAGAGCAATGCAGTTCATAATGGTGGCATTTCCTAAGAGGATAATAATTAAAAATGCACAATCTCTTTTACCAAATTCATGTTATCACTGAAACTGGAAAAATACAATTATTAAGGCATGTGATAGTCAGTTTTGTTTCTTGTTTTTATTTATTTTCAATGGATTTTTTTTTAGTGGGGGAAAAAAGGCTTTGACAAAAGCTGTGCAGTAAGGTGAATTCCCAAAAGAACTCCAAGTGGTGTGGAAAACATTTGCAGAGAAAAATGTCGGCTGCTCTTTTAGTTACAAGAGGTTATTAAAACATTCTGAAACTTATGAAGTGAGCAGAAGTATTACAATAGACAAAAGGAAGAAGGGGTATCAGTTCTCACCCGCAAGGAAGAAAAGACAATCAAATAAAAATGCCTTAACTTAAGTAATATCCTTTAACTTGTACTTTATGCATATGATGCTGATTACTTGAACAGGCTCGCTCATATAAATGCAGGGTTTTGTGGATCAGACCCACATTTAATTTCATGCAAAAGCTATGCATTAAAGAATGTGTTACTAATTGTATTCATTTTTGAAGGCAGCAAGTTTTGCAGATACACAATCCCTTTCTTATTGAATAGGACTATGAGTTGTTAATGACAAATTATAAATCTGCATGTTATCTGTTACCAGTTGGCATGTTTGTTTATAGTATTAAAACAGAGGCAGCAAATCCAGAGATGTAACTGAAAGCTATTCTGGTTTGCACATTTGCTCTACCTAACTGATAACTCTGATTTATCAAAACTTTGAGGGGAGAGAGGGAATGAGGAAATGCATAAGCTGTTCCATCTATTGGTCATTAGTATTTAGGTGGTTCTTTGCATTTCAGTAGTCTGGATATTCGCATGAGAATTAAAAACAAACAAATCCCTGTGGGTGCAATATCACCCCGATTTTGAAAACAATTTATAATTTAAAAGAAAAATAAAAATGCATCATAAATGAAACTATACATAGCAAGAGTTGTTTAAAATTTGTGTGCTAATATGTTAGGAAGGAGTGACACTTCTGCTTCTTAAAAGCAGCTAACAGCTTTAAATGAGATGCACTTCTGAGACGTGATAGACTGTTGTGGGTGGTAGCAAGACTGAAGGGTATGTGTCCAGTTATGTTTCAGATATTCCTGTTTCCACCTTATTTCCCCCTTGCTAAAGAGGGAAACAAGATAAAAATGGATAAAGTTTAAAGCAATTTTTTGCATTCATTGGCAAACTGTAGCAGAAATACGATGGTGGAGGCCCTGGAGTCTTGTCTTATGTTCGAGCCCAGTGTTGCAGAAAGGTAAAAAATATGGATTTGGTTTTGTTTGTTTATGCCCAAATCATGCACAGCACATTAAAGTGTTTTTTTGTTGGTTTGTTTTTATTTATCTGTCCTGTTTACTCATGTAAATTCAAAGAGGCTGCAACAAAGTGGGACTGCACTTGAGGTCTGGAGATGCTGGCACACACCATTTGTTTATACTGGACACAGATTAATGTAGAGAAAGGAGGGATTTCCTTGGGTTGAGATTAGTGGAAGGAGGAATCCTTTGGCTTGTTTGATTGCTTGTTTTAAAACTGCTGTTGGTCTTTAATTTTCTTTGAGTACTTTGTGGCTCTTTCGCACCGTAACAGTAGCTTTGAAATCAGTCTTTCCTTTTCACCTTCGTTTTCCTCCACACCCCCAGTAAAACAGCTTATTTTACTCTTACTTGTTCTGTAAAGCTTGATTTAAACTCTTTTTAAGCTCAAGTTTCCTCATAAGCTTGTATTGACACCTCATTTAGAAAAGCCTCAGGTCAGGCCAGAAGAATGTACTGCCGTTGAACGGGATGGAAATTGCTCTGAAGACACCCAGGATGGTCCCCTACTCAAAGCTATCACTATTCATTCCAGCAGAGTTTCTACAAGTGCTCTCTCGAGGAATGGACAGCAGAATCTGGCAAACAGCACTGCATCTGATTTGGAGGTTGCAGGTTTAGGGATGGATGGTAGAACTTGGCATGGTGATTAACCAGCTCACTTGTCAATGGGCTGTGTTTCTGAAGGAGGACCTTTGGTTTTAGAACAATATGGACAAAGTTCTAGCTTGTTTGCATGAGTGAAGCTCCATCCAGTTTCATTTCAGTGCTGGAAAGAACGTTGTCTTTGCTTTGCCCAGTTTTCTAAATCTTTCTGTATTATTTCTTAATATGTTTGTATCACTGTACATAAGTGCAGGCTTCTCTCTCCTACTTCTTCTGGTTGTTTATTGAAGAATAAACAAGAATAAGATTATCAAGTTAATTAGTAAATTTATTATTCCTAAACACGTTTGTTTAATTACACTTCTGTATGAAGCCCCCAACTACAAGACCTATTATCTATTTTTGATCAGTGTTTCAGAATATTGGGCGAGGATTTTGTGAAAGGAAATTCTAATCAAGAGCTCAGGATTTGTCAATCTTGTTGCCTTTACAGCTTTCACACAGCCCATCCCAGTGTTGCAGATAAGGACACAGAGGATGGTCTGAAGGCCAGATGCCATTGCTTGCTTGGTACATCTCTGCGGACACTTGTGTTGGTGTTCGGAGGGAGCATCCTTTTCAGGGGGACTTTGGCACTGATGGTCACACGAGTGCATGGGTTTCCTCAGCAGCCAGAGCTCAATCCTGCATCTCAGGAGCTGCCCACACAATTCAGTGCTCTAATCAGTGCTCTAGACTGGTGCAGCATATGGATCGTTCCCTACCATTTACTGATCATGAGAGAATCGGCACCTTGCAGAATATATGACAACAGACTGTAGTGTTCCTGCAGCTTCTTTATATTTTCTTATCCTAGAGCGGCGTAAAATGCAGAAATGACCATAGAAGCAGGCTAGAATCTGGCGTGATTCTCGTATACATGATTGTCTAACCTGCTAGTCTAGAGTCTTGTTTCCTCATGACTCTTCTGTCTGGGCCCATGCACCATCTCAATGGAGACATGACTGAGTCAAAAGGAGTAGAAAGGGGTAGTCAGTGATGAAAGATGACTATTCTTGTGAAAATGTCTATTAATTATACATAAAACTTATCTTCAACATTAGGAAATGGGTGGATATTTTTCAGAAAGTTAAAGTACTCAAAATCTTCTAGATTTCCATCAAATCTTATTTGACTCAAAAAATCCATTATTCCTATTCTCTCTCAGGGAAGCACTGGAGGGATAGGGAAACACATCATTTTGTGCCGCTTGATGAAAGTTTATCCTATTTCTTCCCGTTCTTATAGTGTCAGTTGCTGATGTGTAGCCCTAAGATTAAGAATGGTATAAGTTTTTTGGTAGTTCACTAAAATGCCCAGATCTTAGGGTTGGATATTTCATCTTTTTTAACTAAAATCAACTGAATCTCTCTCTACTTAATGACTTACCCATCTGCACCTTCTTTAAGAACCTTATTTTACCTTCTCTACAAACAGTGGTTTTCCTTTAACTTGATGCAGCATAGTTTCTGATCATAGTAAGCAAGAATGAGGAAACTGCTGACTGTGTAGTCAAAGCTCCTGATCAGTAGAGTACTGCCATTTTCCCTTTCGGTTCCTTATTTTCTCTGCTTCATAAATCAGTTTTAATTGCCCTCTCTCACTGGTTCTCTGCTGTTGTGACTAAGGGACTGCATCAGAGTTGCATGCCCAACTGTTACTAGTTTTGTTGACAGAACATTAAACTATGGGAGGATGTTATAGATAGCAGCAATATGACAATTGGCAGAAGAAGCTTTTGGGACTTTGGCATGATAGTATTGTTGAGTTGGGGAGTGCTTTCTTTTTTTTCCTTGCTCTATCACCTGATGTTAAAAATCTGAGAACAGTCAGAGTGTCAGGAACTTTCTGTGGATTTGTGAGATCTGTGGGATAAAGACTGTTATGCGGGAGCAGTAAAGGGCCAGAAGAAAGAAGCATCCAATTAGTTTCTCCTCTTGGTCTTTGCATTCTGGCAACTAGACTAAGCTTCTGCCATCTTTTCATGGAATACACATGTTTTACAGTAATAAAAGTGCTAAATATTATATTCTGCTTAAGCTAAATACTATGAGTTTGTCCTGTAATTGAGAATAGGCCAATCCTATTCTGATTGGCCATATAATTACCAGAAGATATTTGTGTCTGCACATTTTGTTTCCAGAAGGGAAATAAAAAAAAAAAAAAAATGGTTGCCCAAGCAATTCATGTAGGTGTTTTGCATGCAGACTATTGCCTTAGAAATAGGCTCAAAATTCAAGTCCCTACAACGCCATACGAAGAGATTTAAAGATCTGACTGTTGGGCATAGACACAGGTGCCAGGAGAGGTTTTGAATGCTTTTGCAGACATTCTCCATAAAGCAATCTTTGAATATTCTAATAAAATGGGAGAGGCTTGTCATCACTACATCCATGAAAAACATGGTCAAGACAGGGTAAGGAACTAGAAAGTAAGTGGTCCATCAGTATTTGCCTTGTCTCTCTTTTGCCTTAGGGTAATTTTTCAACCTTTCTGGCCATTGCTCTTGGGACGTGGAGTTTGTGTTCTCCATGTTAAAATAATATATTCCTTCTGACCTGCGTGTGTGTGGTTGTGTCCATCATATTTACCTTTTTTCTTACTCGATTCGTTCTATGGACAGAAGCATATGTCTTGCTTCTGTCTTTCATGTAACTTCCTTTGTTCAGAGTTTTGATATTCCTACAATCAGGTTTTTCACTTTAAGTCAATCTCAATGACAGATAGAGGGGACATGAAGAACGTCCCTTTCTGGTTGGCTGTGATATTCACAAACTCAGAGCAGTTCTTACTACTTGTTGGGAGAAACACTCGCAAAGACAAAGTAAATCNATTTCTCACTTTAAGTCAGTCTCAATGACAGATACGGGGGACATGAAGAACGCCCTTTTCTGATTGGCTGTGATGATGCTCACAAACTTAGAGCAGTTCTTACTACTTGTTGGTAGAAACACTCGCAAAGACAAAGTAAATCTGCCTTTTTGCTTAAGAGGACAATAAAATGTCACTTACTCGTGACAGAGTATTTTATTTCCCTTTGACCTAGCAGCGTTCAGAAGGGGGACAGGAAGACCTCTCAGGAACTAGCTATTTGGCAGTGTATGGAAGGCATGTAAGTGAAAGCTCTATGTATAAATGGAGTGTCATGCCATACGTATGGCAGTAAAAGAATTAGTTCATTAGTGTGAGGGGAGAAGAGACAATGCCAGCTGATTTAGTAGTTTGTTATCAAGTAATGCCTCATCTGCCAGCTTTTGGAAAGAAAAACTTGGCTGTGTTCTTCACTGGATTTCATGTGGCCAGGAGTCATCTCTCCCTGAGATTCTCTCTAGTCTCAGATCTCTGTCCAGGAATCTTTGTTGGCAACTATTATTTATAGTTAAAGCTACTCTGGATTTATAGGAGATAATAGGGCATAGGTATGAATGTTAATATACTTTTTTTTTGCATTTCATGAAATCTTTTACAAAGGTCAGTGTGTGAAACTATACAGGAGGAAATTAAATATCATGGTAATAAACACAGAGTTCTTTCATGGATCAGAAATTGGTGTTATCAGAACTAAGACTTGGATTTCCTTTTAATGAAAATCCATGCAAATCCATTGATTTGGAATAGAACTATGATCATTTGAAGTTTAACTTACACATTTATTGATGGGAAAAATACAGAAGCAACAAGATTGTGTAACAGATTCTTTTGGATAGACATAATACAAAAATAAAATTCGATAAATGAAAGATAATGCACACAGGTGAAATCATTAGACTTTTTGTAGAAAAAAAATTGAATTAATTGCACTGCTTTAGGACAACAGTTTGAAGCTATTGTCGGTGGCTCGTGGATTATTTTTACCAGCAGTCAAAAGTCAAGCAGTATCAGAGAATACGTAAACATAATATTAGTGAAACTGTATTTAAACACACTTTCATTCTAAATGTTTGCGCTTTTTTTTTCCCATTCTGTATATTAAAAATAATTTAGGAGGAAGGAGCAAGAGGAACACTTCCTCTTTTGGTGCTATTCACCGTTGTTATCTCCGAGTCACCTCCTTACATTACAAATTTTATGCTTTTTCTACATACACGCTTTCTACAGTTCCTGCATGGGAGCATATCAAATGCTTTACTGAAATCCAGATAATTTAGCTGTAATTCATTTCCTTCATTTAGAAAATCTGTTAGCTTATCAAATACAATTTGATACAAATGATCTAGTAAACTTTCACATTTTATCTCATTTTGCAATTGCTTCTGTCTTTAATTCCTGACTTGCAGAATTGTTCTAAAGCCTAGTATGCTACTAAAGGTAGGCTAAATAGTTTGGCTGGATTCTTTCCTCCCCCACCTTGAATAAAGTTGCTATATTTTTCTAGTCTCTAATCCCTAACCTCTGTGCTTGCTATTTTAAGCATCAGGTAGGGAGATCATCTGTCTTGCCTTCTGTCCCATGAGTTCATTAAGAGATATGTATAGTGCTTCCTTTTGGGTTATATTTACATTTCTATAGACACATTCCTACTAGCCAGTCCAATCTGTTCCTTTGCGTTAGCATTGTCAACATTACTACAGAGTGACTTCCCTTCTTTCTGTGGTCTTTTTGTTTGTTGCCTGAAGAACTTCTTGCTTTTCATTTTAATTTGTCTGAAAGACCTGTTTTGGCTTGAGCTTTTGGCTACTCTTTTTGTATACTTAGTGTTTTAATCCTGAAAAATACTGTTTTCTTTGCTAATAACTTGTTTTTCTTTTTTTTTTTCTGTTAAATCTCTTCTGATTCTAAATATCTGCAGTAGAGTAGCTATTCAGCCTAACAAGTGTCTCTAGTAAGTCTGATTTCTTGGATCTTTTTCTAATGGATTTAATTATGCCTATTTTTTGCTTATGGTTGAATGCATGTTCTAGTGTGTATCTACCTCTCACTTCCAATATAACTTTATAGTTCAACAACAAAAATGGGGATTCGTCTTCCTATTCTGTTCGGATCAACCACGTCCAAGGCTTATCCAAATGTTGCTATTTTAAAAAGCAGGGCCCTTTCAAACATTATGAATTTTTTCTATTCTTCAGTGGCCTTTAAATACAGAGCCACAGTGACACCCAAACAAGACACTGTAGTAAGTCTGTTTTTATAAAGTGGTTTCAGTACAGTTTCCCAAGTCAGCTGCTTAATTTGACAGCTTATCAGGTTTTTTTTTTTTTTTTTTTTTTGTCAGGTAGTGCGATATATTAATGTTCCGCTAAGTCTACAGACAGATTTTCTTTTTTCCTTTATTTTTTTCATCTTGGATATCCCGGTGAAATACAAAGGCTCATCCTTTCTTAGACTTGATAGATCCTGTAATTAAGTTCAGATCTTGATAAAATATGTGGTATGGTTGTCATTACTTGATCACAGAAGCTATAACACCTTTCAGTTAAATACAGCAAGATGGCACAATGCATCTATTTTAGAAAAAAGAAAACGTCAATGAGCAGCTATTCAGAAAGAGTTGTTCATAAATACTAAAAGAAAGAGGTATCTGAGGGTTTGTTTTCTTTCTTATGGTGAAGGATGGTGAATGTACCTGCTGACCATAATTAAGGATGGGGAATCGTGGAAATGTGTCTTAAAAAGACCCCAAACTGTGGAGTTTCAGGTAGGTGGAAGGAAGTAGAAGAGAGCAATGAAGAAAGATCTCAGAATGAGACACGGCAAATATGTGTCACAGCTGGTCCTGTCCTGCTCTTCAGGAAGGCCATTATCTATTAATTGTTCCTTCAAAAGTCAGATTGCAGAGGATGAAATATTGTCAATGCGTAGGGATTATTTTCCTCACTTTTTGGTTTGACCCTTACAAACATATGTTTTCCTTGTTGCTTACAGTGTTGTGTCTTGTCCAACACAATAAAATAAATATAAAATAGCGGCTGAACAAGTGTCATTACTTAAAAAGAAAAAGTAGTAGATCAATTTTTTTATCAAATACTTTTAGCTACTCTGTATTTTACTTTACCGTGTAATATTGATACCTCTGACAAATATATTTTGAGTTATTGATTCTGTCATTCTTCTTTTCTTTCACAGTGCTAGGACTGTGTTGTCAATGTAGAGTTTTGAGCAAATATCAGGTTCCTCTCTGTCTCTTTCTATTCAAGGTGTTCCCCAGTAGGCTTGCAGCTGTCTTGTTCAGGATTACTCAGGGTTTTGTCATGGGCACTCTGTGCTTCGATCACTAAGCCAACCTGAAGTCTACTGACTTCAGGAAATTTTCTTGTGTGTTACAAATATTTACATGATTAAGTGCTTAACTGTTTGGGACTGTGCCCCTTTGGACACCTTCCTTGATGGACAAACACTTGTTTTTTACTGCTGGCTGATACAACTTGCAAGAGTACAGTGTGACAGTGTAGTTCTACCATAGATTCCTGTTGTGATGCAGATACTTTTCATTAACCTCTGGGACAAACCTGAAGTCAATCTTAAATGGGAGGCTTTCTCAGGACAGAACAAATCAGTGCTATGTTGAGCCTTCTAACTAGATAATCTATCACATGAAAAACAAAATTAATTTTTCTGCAATGACATTGTATTTTAGGTGCAGATGAGATTTTTTTTTTATTTGGGGCACATTTGTACATGTGCCACCAGATGAATTATTTTATTGGTGTTGAGATGTGACAGCAGAATAGTTCTTTATGTCTTCAGCATAGGAACTTCTGTTAAACTAACTAATTCAGAAGCAGTCACTACAGCTCATACTACAGCAGGGAAAATGGCAACTTGCTCTGTCCTAGATATATTTTCAAGGGACTGAACCTAATTAACCAAGTGTCCAGAAGAATTGGCATTGCTCTCCTGAACATGTGAGTATGTACATGCTTTAGACTGTCTTTCTTCCCTTTGTACCATATAAGCACAGGAAAGACAAGTGATATTCCAGCAATTATTTACGTCCATCTCTCCATCCTGTCATGTGGTTACCTTCTTGCCATCTTAAGCCTGCTTGATTAAAAAAAAAAAAAAAAAAACCCTTTCACCTGCAATATCCACACTTTGAAAATAACTCTTTATTTAATATTTCAGATTTCTGATTAATGTCAACTCTGTTGTACCATTATTCCTCTCTACACCATTATTGTGTTATAGCTTGCATTTATAAGTAAGTTCAGTGTGTTCCAGGAATGAGTTTCCTTGATGCTAGTAAGGTGTAGCAGGCTGCCCTAAGCCAGAGGGTCTTTCATGCACAGTTCCCTCTTGTCAGTGAGGGTGAATAGTTTATATGATTTATATGCCCTCGTACTCTTACGAGCTTCACAAGAGCTGGATTCTGTGGTGTGCACCTTTTCAAATAAGTCTCAAGCAGAAACTGAACATCCATCACTATCGGAGGTGCAGTACTCTATGAACCACATCCTGATTTCAACCCTTCAAAAGCAAGAGTAACTGAGTTAACAACACTGAGATTATTTGCTTGTATTGAGATGCAATCGTTTTGTTTTCCTCAGCAGACCTTTTCTGGGTTAAATGGCTTTTCTGTTGCAGCAACAAGTTCAGTGGACATTAAAAAGTTGAATGCTGCACAATACTGTCAGGGTTAAGTATATATATAAAGACAAATTTGATTTTCATGGTTTATGGAGTTGATGGATGTTAATAGACTGCTGGTTTAACATTTCAAAATTATAGCTACATAAGAGGAAGAAAAAAAAATGTCCTTTTCAAAAGAACAAACTGTACTAAAAGTTCATCTTAACTGTAGCTGGCTGTGGGAATAAAGCTAGAAAATATGCCTTCATTTCAGAGCACAGGATATAACAAAGCCTCACAGCAATTTTCATTCAGAGGATTCATGAGTACTTCACTTCAGGGTCCCAGTCCTGCATTTCATTCTCATGCAAATTCCCTTTGAAGTCATGTGTGATCTTGTTTAAAATACAAAATCAGACTGAAGCTAGTGCTGTGGTTATACCATCCATTCCCAAAAGATGTCGTGAGATAATGTACACAGGAAGAATTTGGGCAAAGAAGTTGCAGGGCATCATTCCTCTCTCCTCGTAATTGCCTAAGTGCTCTGGTGCTCATAGCTATCCTGTGTTGCATAAATTCTTCATGAGTCAAAGTACCATCCCTGCGTGTGTGACTGCTGTCTGGAGTTCCGTGGTGCTTGCTCCTTCAGCCAACCTCCTAATTCTTCAGTGTTGCCATGCTGCGGGTTGTGATGACTTTGTGGAGCCTGCAGATCACAACCACAGTTCACATTGTCCATCTCCAAGCTGACTTTTTTTTAATAGAAGTAGTCAGCGGTGAATATAGTTGTTATTTTCACCAAACCACTTAATATAAAGCACCTAATATTGCATACAACAAATAGTTATCAATGATCCTCATTGATATCAGTGACCTAGAAGTCAGCATGAAGTCATTGCTGTTAACATGTGGCTCATGCGAAGTGGTAAATGACAGCAAGGTCAGGGCAATGATGCTGCGGGAATACAGTCACTTGAGAAGCTAATGCATGAGGAAGGGTAGACTACGGTAGTGCCAAGGTGTGGGTCTAAGAGCAAGAGAGATGGTTTTGACAGGAAAACTAGGGACTCTGACGTGAAAATGCAGGAGTCTGAACAGGCACAGTTGGCACAAAAGGCTAAAATTCATGAGGATTTTGCCCCCCTTTGCAGAACTTTGAAACCAACTTCAGAATACAGGTGTTGAGGTCTAGTGTCCATGCTTCTGTGGAGAAGAACTGGATATGTAAAAGGGATCCAGGGGAGGTTCCATCTCGATTTATAGTGCCAAAAAGAAAATGAAGTTACTTGATTACAGTATAAGTACTTTCAGGGGAGAAAATACTTTCAGAGCTCTTCAGTGGTTTCTGGTAAGTTATAATCAAAACTAAGTACTCAAGCCAGAAAAATTCGAGAAGTAGAGCACGTGATTTCAGCTGTGAGCCTTGGAATTCATTACTCTTAAGATTTCCTTTCCTTAAGGCCTGTTAGAGCCCATTACCGGTTATGAATTAACCAAGCAATAGTTTTATGGCTAAATACAGGATCAGACAGGTCAATATTCATATCCTGTGATATGCAGATCAGATTGGGCCTGTGTCTATGTTAGGGCTTTTATCAATATAAGAATACGTAAGGACTGTGCTAGCATTGAATTATATAGCTGTAACTTCCCAGTAATTAAACAAGTCACACCAGAAAATAAGAACACACTTTCAAGTATAATTTGTGCGTCCAGAAATAGTGCTGTCTTATGGAATAACTTAAAACACGTTATTCCTATTGAATTAAATTAAGAACATGTTTGCAAAAGAGCAGAAAGTGAATACTGGAAAATATTATCCCCCATCTTAACATATCTTTTTAAGCTTTGTAGCTAGGAAAATGCTTATTAATTAGTTGCTCGCTCAACCATTTTATCAGATATCTTACAGTCTGTTGCACGTATGTTTTGACCAGCTGACTTCGTTGCAGAATATTCGACAGAATAGGCATAGGCATACAGCGTTTTTAGCTGAGCAAGAGAGATGAACCATGTTTCAGAAGTTTGTCAAAAATGATATGTTATCCTTGCACTGCCCTGTGGCCATGGTGACCAAGAGGGTTCTGTCAAGACATGTACTATGGTCGTGGTCAAAATGGTGGTTTTGCCTTGTGCTTTTCTTGGTAGTAGCAGTCTATCCTGGTAATCAGACACATTTTAATCTTAATTGCATATACTTCAGATGTAGCCTTGATAGGTTTTTGATAGGCTGTACTATTCTACTTTGGAAAGAGTGGTTAGTGTGTTTATATATTAATAAAAGTAACAGTTGTAGATCAAGCACATTAAGGTAGAATGGTCATCATGAACTGATGGAATGACCATGTCTTCCTTCTTAGAGTTCTGATTTTTTTTTCTTAAATGATATTTATTAAACAGCAATGCCATAATATTTTATTAGAAGGATGTTTTCACATTTTACCTGTGAATGTATTATCTGTTTAGAATTAGTATTTATTTAATAGTTTATCATTCTTAGTACCAAACATATAAAAAAATGTTAAATGTGATATCGCATTGTATTTCACTAACTTATTAGTGCTTCATGTCATTTGAAGCTACTAGAATTCATAAAGTTGGGAGCCTGACAATACCCTTATCTAATTTCTTCAGCACACTGGGTGTCAGTGTGTTTTTGAAAAGGTCAACTAGTTTCCCAAGGGAAAAAAGTGAATGTGTAAATGGTGCTAGCAGAGCTATTTTCTTTGAAAGGTTGTTCTTTTGCCTATTTAACATTTCAGAACTATTTGAAAGTAGAAGTAAAGTCTACCTTTTTGTAACTGCATTGGCAAATGGATTTTTGTAAAAGTGAAAAATGAAGCATATTGACAGCTGACTAGTGGTTACATATTTGCTTGCAAATTCATGTAGACTGAAATTGTCCAGTAATGATTGTTCTTTTCATTTTGATGTTTCAGCTCAGATTAACTGAAAATCAAGCCAATAAATTTCTACCTACATGTCAGCTAGATGCCAGCTCTAGGTTATCCATTTAAATTGTGGCTTTGCTAACTGTAAAACTCCTCGCATGGAAATGCATTCTGGATAACGGCGTAAGGATTTGGGGTATCTTGGTAAATCTGGCGCAGATCAGGTCTGTGTGCTAGTGGGACGCACTGAAGCGGACTGTGTAGGAGAGACAACTGTCAGGCTGTCTCATACTCATCCTCCCGGCCACCTACTTTGTTATCAGTGACTTTTTCTCCCACATTAACACAGAGCAAAGGAAGATAGGAGAAGTCATGAAACAGAGCTCAGGAAAGTGATAAATGTGGTGTGATAACCATGGCTTTCCTCCCTTGGGAACACCCTAAACCATGAAAGTAGGAAATTCTCTAGAAAAGATTTTAATGCAGAATTTCTTGCTATTTGAGCAACACAGTGCCTAACTTTCTTCAAGACAGCCAAATAAAATGTTCACAATAATTCTTAGTCTTCTCAGTTTGGCAACACAAAAAAAAAAAGACAAAAATAAACTGAAAAATAATAGCGAACACCTTGCAGATTTAAAATAAAGATGAGTTTTATTGCAAAGTAGTACAGTGAGGCACTTTTTTTTTTTATTAGAGAATCAGATTATTTCCCTTATTTTAGGATAGAAAGCTAAATCCCTACTGGGGGTCCACCCACGGTCCTGATGCTGTTGCGTGGTGGACTGCTCGTTACAGCTCCGCATTCCTAAAGCACTCTGCTTTTATCTCAGTGAACATCTGTTTCTATTATTTACAGTTTCTGTTTCTGTGCCTTGCCAAAAGCATTAAAAAAAAAAAGAAGTATGTGTACAAGTTTAAACCTTTCCATTTGAAATAGATTATTCTTTCATAGCAAAAAGTCTGCAAGGCATAAATACACAAATTGAAACACCACTTCTAGACAGAGCTGAAAGTCTGGGGCTTGCTTTGGCCAAGGGCTACTTTTTCTGCTGCACTGCTGACACTGAACAGATTTTTCTCTCTTAAATGCCATTTTCTATCTGTGCGGGTGCATTTGGTTTCTTCTGCTCGGCAAAGCCTTGTCCAGATAATGACCCTCTCTCGTCGTTTCCCTCGGCCTGCGTGTAGTCGTGCATAGCCCTAGAAGGAGTGCCACGGCCTGGGCAGGTGTCGTGGTTGTGACAAAGCACCCGTGGGCTCCAGCATTTTGGGACAATGTGATGGTTAACACCAGTGTTTTCATGCTTTGCAAGAACGAACCTCATATCAACCTTTTTAATATTTCAAGCTGCAGTCAAGTTATCCTGCCCTCTATTAGTGAAGCTTGATGCTGAGGGCTTTGAATTTCTTACGATTTTTATGGCTCTGCTAACATAACAAATGTGAAATTGTTCTCTCTGTACCCTGCCCTCCCTCCAAAGAGCTCCCTAGGCTGATGCAATTGCAGGGACTTAGCTGAGCACAACTGAAGGCCACTTAATATCTATTTTCTCTTGTGAGTTACATAACCAAGTGCAGAGTTTAACTGTAGGAGATTTTTTAAATTGTTTCAAATAATTTTAATGTTGCCAGTGATCCAGAAGTAATACACACACACAAAAAAGTAGAATTTCCCAAAGCTATATTTTTTTTCACTGAATTCAATAAAATGCAGTGATATCCAATGACCTTTTGACAGTTGTGTCCTATTCTGTCCTCAGCACCTGCAGGATGCTTACACTTAATTTGGAAAACTTGTGCATAGTTAATAAGACCTTTCTTATTCAGGCTTCTGCCTGAATCCTAGATACTCATGGGGATGCAAGCTAATAGGAATTTAAAATAAGAGCTGAGGACGGTGTTTTCCATTTGCCACTGTTCATTTATATAATGTGAGTATTTTTTCTGTCAAGAGACATTCTATATAACAGCTCTTAGCTAGCATGAACTGAAGATCACCTGGCTGGCTACCTCAGTGAGAGTGAAGAGAACTGCTATCTCAGTTGCTATCTCAGACCTAGGTAATTTTAGATACAGTAGAGCTGAAATATCCACCATTTTTCAGTTGTTGAGAACTTTTTGAATAAGAACCAGATTACAGTCAACTTCTGGTTAAATTTCTATAGGAAAAGTAACCTTAAATGCTGTGACATTATGATTTAGAAACAGTTCAGAGTTCTTTTAGGTTGGAGAACTGCAAAATGTCACTATGAGAATGATGTGGGGCATGGTACTGTTCTTATAACAATTCTTTTTTTTTAATACTTTAATCTTACTCTTTAATGATTTCTATCAATTTTCCTGCCTATTTTAGCAGCGGCCGTACAATATTAGCTCCTAAAATGCTGCACAGGCAGTACAAAGGATCTTCTTAAAAAGCCTGATAAAAGAATACGACCTTTAATTTATCAGACAAGTCCTGTGTTTTCTTATCTCCTTCATGTTGCTTTTCATCTTCTCTTGCTGGTTTTGATATAATACACCAGTCTCTCAGAGCAAGCAATCCAACGCTGCACAAACCAAGAGAGATTGCTTTGTGGTGAGGAAGTGAGAGTCAGGAAGACCGTGTTCTTCGTTTCATTACTAATCAATCTAGGGAAAAATAATCCAAAACAGGGCAGAAGATAGTTGATTTGAAGCAAAGGTTCAGATCTCCCTGAAAGGTTAATGAGATGGTCTCAGTTTCATCACGTAGCACGTTTCAGAATATGATTTAATACTATTATACTTAATATGCAAGCATAAAGCATGGAGCTTGCAGCTAAGCACAGGATCGTAGAATCATAGAGTGCTTAAGGTTGGAAGGGACCTCAAGATGCTCGAGTACAGTTTGTAGCACCGGTGAAGACAGACTGGGAATCAAGCTACACATATATCTTTTAGTCGATCTGGGATTGGGACTCTTTATCAAGGCAGCCTAAATTCTTGCTTTGTCTTTACTGTTTTACAAAGCACAAGATGCAGAGTACTCTGCTGTGAAGACTGCTGATAGTCATTCTATGAGCAGAATACGTCCAACAGGAAAACATACACATTCAAGAGTTCTTGTCTACCTTCGTTTTGAACATTGGAGACCAAAATCACCCCAAGGGTATTTAGCTTGTAGTGCCTTAGGCAAAGCAGGGTCCTGAGATCTTCTGAAAGAGACCACTCTCACTTTAGGGAGCTAGGAGCTTTAAGAGGTTTTCTGCTGTTGTTGACATGTTTTAGCTCTATTGAGTGTTAACCTTACCAAAAATTCTTGTTAATAGACCCATTCCTTGAACTCCTCTACAGCCAAAGTCTATACGGACCAGTAAGAGTGTCCTCTATAGGATTCTTGAAGCTAAATCCTTGGTTGTCCTAATTCCAGGTGGCCTTGGAGCATCCTCAAGAGTATCTTAGAGCAGTGTAGTTACAATAGGAAGAGAGAAATCCCCCAGATGTCTGAGCAGTTCCACATCTGGAATGCTGCCCCTGCCTGAGGCTTTAGTCTGCCAGCATGAACTAATACAAGGCAGTGAAGAGGGCCCGTGCTCTATTCCTGTGCCCAGCACCTTCCTGGCCTTAAGTACCTTGGCCAGCATGGCAAGAGCACTTGTGTCCTGGCTATCTTTTGGGTTTTCAGAGACAATGTGTTTATTTCTTTATTCTAGTTTCTTTTGTTCTTTTTTTCAACTCAGCTAACTAAACACCAGAAGCGAGATTGCCAAAGAAACCAAATTTGATACCTGTCCCATCAGAACCTGGGACCATGCTAGTCCCTTGCATTAAGCCATTTGTTGTACATAGAGGATTTCAGCTAGCATATACCCCGTCCAGTCCTGTCTCCGCTCTTCCTTTATCTGAGCAACTCTTCTGTTGCCAACAGGTAGCAATAATGTCCAGTATGTGGGAACATGTGGATACAGAGATAACAGTGGAAAATGTCCTGACCTAATAGTGGTTTGTGCCCCTGCTACAAAGACTTGCTCTTCCTGCTTTAGCCTCTCATCTATTGTAGTTCCTCCTCCTCCTCCAGATTATAAGTTACTGCTAACATAGGGACAGAAGGTGTCACACAGCCTTGTCTAATCCATCCAGAATTTCTGCATTTTTGGATCAAATAGTGGATACCTGATTCTGTGGGCGCTCATCAGAAATATAGGTCAGGGCAGTACCAGTATCCCCCAAGCACAGCGATTTGCTGGGCTCACCTGGATCACTACTCCTCTGCCCCATCGGATCTAGTCTTGGCTCAGTTTATCCTAAATCTGGGGTGTCGTGATGGAGGAGGTGATCTCGCTTTGCAGGCGTGAAGGTGAGCTACTGATGGCTGCAAAATTCAAGATGCTGTCTGTGAAGGTAGTGGGCAGGATTACAGGATGAGATGTGCGTGGATTTTTTAGAGTAAGACTTTCTAAGGTCTATAGTGGAACATGAAGGAATGTTTTACCTTAGGACAACCCATTTGTGGTACAGTGTGGAGGGGAAATCTGGAGACACACTCCTGGTCTGCAGTGTGCATGCAAGCAGGCAGCTCGAGCCCAGATGACCTCTATAAGGGCTTTTGATCAAACACAGCAGTGTAGACATAGCCAATGAGATCCTTAGATGACAAAGACAGTAATTAAATTTGAATCTTATTATAGCTTTAGAGAATGTCTATATTCCAGCTACTCAAAGCTCATTACAGCCTGAGTCTGTCATATGGTTAACAACCAATTTAGATTGGGACTGTGGCCACACTGAAAGCGTGAATGTGTAGTCAAGAAATGGAACCAGTGCGGACACCAGCGTTACACGTGCAGGCTGGACAGGCCTTAGTGCTTGCACTGAGTAATGTTTACAGTATCACTCCCTGTTCTGCTGGGGAGAGGCAGGCAGAATGTGCAAAATCATGTGTTATGCAAATTTTAAACTGAAGTTTTATGTTTTCAGCATCTCCTAACATAAATACATGTTTGTGTATATAGTAATTAATATGTGATTGAAAATAGCTTTATTATGGGCCATTATCCAGCACCAGTTAGGTTGTGCTTTTGTTTCCTGGTTTAGTCCCTGAACACCCTGTAACTGGGAACAGAAGGGCTGTTTGCTCCTCTGCAGCAGAGCCTTCATGATCTCTTCCCACGTTGCTCCTTTGCTTTCAGTCAGGTTTCTCCCTGACTGCATCTGGAAGAACGATGTGGCTTTCTGCCTTCATCTGAGGAGACTCTTCCTCATGTCAGGAGGTTCATGATTCAGGAACAGCAGTGCCAGGATCATGATGTGCAAAATTGGAGGGGGGTNCTGGAAGAATGATGTGGTTTTCTGCCTTCATCTGAGGAGACTCCTCGTGTCAGGAGGTTCATGATTCAGGAACAGTAGTGCCAGGATCATGATGTGCAAAATTGGAGGGGGGTGGTGTTTATAAGGAGTTATAAGGAGTGGTAGACCTTGATTTCATCATTTTGTGTTATTTATTTCCCTAACAGATCACTAGGATTAACAGGGTGAATTTGTATTCTGCTAAAGGGTTTGTTTCAAAGAGAATATTCCCTAGTCTTTAAGTTGTTCTTCACAGACTCTCTATTTTCAACCTTCTATTCTCTTTCAAGGATGCTGCTATTTCACATCAATAACTGACACCTTTATTTCAGAGAACAAAATGGAATTACACTCCAGCACTGACAATATAATAAATCAGGTGGGATAAAACACATATTAGTGAAGTTCACATAGTTGGTCTGTCCCAGCTGACCTATAGATACAAAGATATGATTAAGGCTTTGGGGGACTGTTTCTTCTCAATCTTACCACAAGATTTAGATCTGACTCAATGATTTGACCTTTGTTGCTCCTCTCTGCTTACCTTGATTCTTGAAATTATTGTTATTCCCTTGAAGGGATTTATCCCCTTCTGCTCATACAGCATTAATGTTGTGTTGTGACAAAATACTGTCTACTTGGTGGAAGAAGGAAGCCATCTAGAATTCAATCAAGGCAGACAGTGTCACACAGTGCCTATCCTGAGTGATTCATTTGTACTCAGCTTTTTTAATCAAAGAAATCTCAGCTGCATAACTAAGAAAGTGTTATGCTGCACAGTCACATATCCGGCTACAATTAAACTTTAGACATATCGTTGTTTAGGGATATTAGTTATCTGTTTTCTCTGAATTTCTGTTCAAAAGCATGCCTGCCAAAGTACTTACATTTCATAAGGGTTAGAGAAGTAAAAAAGCCACAGGTTTATTCAGAGTATGAAAATACTAAAGTAACCTTTAGTTTAAAAAAAAAAAAAAAGTACAATATTGGTTAAGAAAAAGCATTAGAAAGGTGAACAGTCTGCAAGGAGTACTCGTGGAAAAATCTGTGGTGTTTGTTCTCACTACAAGGCATGAGATCAATGGATGAAGTAAACAAATATAGTTTTACTGAATCCAGATCTATTGTAGTCAACCCAAAACAGCTCTTTGGGGAAAGGCAGTCCTTGAGATGATATGTGCTTTTTGCAATGCAGTAATAGGATTTTTGTTGTTTTTATGTTGTCTCCATTATTTGGAATGCTGCTTGTTAATTCTGTTATATCTTTTTTTTTTTTAATATAATTGGGTCACCAATGTATCTGCTAGTTTTATTTATTTCTAAACAACTTAGGTGTTCTCTTTTAAACTGGAGTTGCATAAGTTCCACACCAGTTCCTTCAAGCCCTTCCATTTTAAGCTAATAGAATAGTGTTAAATTGAGATGCATTTGACTGTGCACTTTTTTTCATGATGAGGTCTAACAAAGTCAGATTTTTTTTCTGTGAAACATTTACAAATCAGAGGGCTCTTTCCTTGCTCTTCATTTGAATAAAACATAATTTATGGATAGAATTGTGTTAAAATTGCATGCAGAATTCTCAAAAAATATATACCATATGAATTTTATAATGAAATGTTTTCAAAAAAATGTTTAAACTGGGCAGAACTAAATTTACGCTGGTGATTCACAGCAGAGTTTCCACAGTCACCATCACAGAGATGTTCTTGAGCAGCTACCAAGTAGAACAAACCTGGTCCAAGATGAATCCAAGCATTAGCAGGAGAACTGAAGTACAGGCAAGCCATAGTATTAGGGAGCTAGATTTGGTGACCACAGGGCATCCTTCTAGCAACTGCTCCGATCTTACACCCAGTGGATGGGTTCATCCCCAGAGCATTTAATGCCTTCCCAGTGTATCAAGTTGCAAATCTTGTTTCATTCTGACACAACTTAGAATAATAGAATCATTATGGTTAGAAAAAGAACTTTAAGATCGATCTATAACTTGGTTATTCTTGTGGCCTCCAGGGACCATTTATTTATGCAAGGTATCTTGCAGTAAATGGTCAGTGAATCTGATGATGGACTTTTTTTTCCATTGTTTTAATGAACTCTTTATACTCAAAAACCTCTTTTGAACAATTTAGGCTTTTTAATAAATGATGTTGGAGATGCCTCTCCCCTTTTTTTTTCTTATGTACAGAGGAAAAAAGTAAAAGAAACACTAAGGGAAAAACTTCAGGATTCATTTGTTTTATGTAAACCATTTGGAAGTAAGTGGGACAATCTCTCACTTAATTTACTGAATCAACTGATGAAGTCTCAGTAAAAGTGAAAAGCTAAGTATTAAAAATAACCGTCTGCCTGAGAATATCAATTGTTAACCCATATGTATGTGTCTGTGAGTAAGAGACATGACATCTCTAACATTTTTTTCTTGTACTTCTCAAATTTCCATTTAGTCACAAGGAGTTTGTCATATGTGAAGGAACCAGTTTGAGGTCTAGGATGAAGACTTTCATTTTAAGGATGAAAACAGGGAGAGGAAAAAAAAGAAAAGAAAAAAAAAAAAGGACATTCTGTATTCTCAAAACATAAAGGCAATGTTGTGAAGCCTCTTATTCTAAATATTTACTCTTTGGAAAGGAAGAACAAGAAAAGTTCCCTAAAATATTGTTTTATACAGAATGCTTTTGAAAGTTGAGAGTAGAGCAAAATATAAATATGAAAACATATACATGTATTTTGTGAAGACACACATGCTGTAATGCATATAGAAATGCCATATTGGGAACTGGATGGGAAAAGGGCATTTCTCAAAAGAAATATGTCAACTTGTGTTGTAGTGAACTATAGCCATGTTAAATGAAATGAAGGAGATGTGAAATGGGGTAAGTAACTGCCTGTGTCTCTGAGAAGAAGTATCTGCATAAAATCAATGCTGTTTTGTTTTTGGAACAGAAGCTGTTGCTCTTGCTGTGTCTGGGAGATTCAGTACAGGTCCCTTCCTGCTCCCCCTGGGCTGGCGCGTTGCTGATGTCAGTAATAACTGCCCGATGAACTCGAGGATTGAGTTCCTGAATTTGGGTAGTACTTTGTTTGGATAAATGGCAGTAGAGTGCTGTTAGCTCAAATAACCATATTTTTGAGGACTGCATGAACTCGCTGTACGGGATTTAGCATTCCCGCTGCAGCTATAGGATGCCTGCTGGCTGGAATCAAAGAGAATTGATGTAGTGAGGTCAGCTATGGAGTGAGACACGAATTAGGAATAACTGCTTTTTACTCATCTGGATCTTCTTATCTCTCATTTTCTTTACTAATATGAACCAATACAATGAAAGGAAAAGGTATTGTTAGCCTGAAATAAAATGATCACCAAAACCCTGCATATTTAAGGAAATACTTAGGTTTGCTGTACTCCTGAGAAATGTTTTAAATAGAAGACAGTAATACATGAAGGGTTTTCTGAAAGCTCATAAAAGACAAAATATCTATAATTGGAAATAGATATATAAAGCAATTTTCTAATTACTCCAGGTTGTCTGATGTTTGTGTGACTATACTGGCCTTATTCTGCCTCTGGTTGTTTTATTGTAAACAATCACAGTTCTCTGCACACACTAAGAATAGATACAGTTTGCAAATATGGCAAGTTTCTGTGTTGCTTTGCTGAGTTCTGCTGAGTTAATTTATGAAAGCCCAGTATTGATGGCCTCATGCTAAATTTCAAAACCCTGCCACGTTTCAGAACTCGATTACCTTTCCGTATGTCACTTTTGTCAAAGCCTTGGTGTTCCTTCAGTGGAAGACATTGTTGACGTGTCCTGTTAGAGTGTACAAATGGTAGATACCCTGATCTGTTCTGTGCGATATGTTTGAATCTTTGGAATTTATTTAAATCAAGTGAATAAGAATGTATTTTTTCTGACTAGGAAAAAGGTTATGGAAGGTCTATTTCTAGACAGCGAAAGTAAGTGGTGATTAAGGCTTGTGTTCTTCTTTAAATGACTAACCTGGAGCAAGAGGTTGGATGTCTTTTGAAAAATTAAACCTGTTTCACCTGAACATGTTTAACTAGTTAATAAGAAACTTCAAAACAGACAAAGCCCTGAGGTCAATGATCATTTTTGGTAAAGCCATTCTATGATGTTTAAATTTGTTTTTTGGGTCTGTCTATAACATAAGTTTAATAACCTAGCTCAAATGCAGATTTCTAATTTTCAATTAACATAGGAATAATTTTGTTTGCTAAAATAAAATAAATGAATGAATGAAAAGTCGGAACCATGAAATGTTCTAGGTAGCACTTTTTAAAATTCCAAATTTCAAAAAATCATGTGGCAACTGTATAGCTCAAGCTTTAAGTATTAACTTTTAACCTTTGACCTTACAGATTTTAACCAATGAAATGTCTCTTTAAACTTTAAAGGAAACAATGATAACGAGCGCCTGGCGATTGCTAGACAGCGAATTCCATATCGACTTGGTCGAGTAGTTGATGAATGGCTACTCGACAAAGGTAAAAACATTGATTAAAACTTCAAATAAAAAAATAATTTGAACATAACCAAGTAGTGCTTCATTGTAACAATAATAAACATAAAAAATAAATTTCAGTAAAACTAAATTAAAAACAAATTTAAAAAAGTAAAATATAGAGTAATATTTGCATACCTTGTATAATAATTTCTATACATTTCTAGAAGTACCAGCTGTTTAATAATCTTACCCTGTTAACTTAAGGTTAAAGGGACTGTTAAATATAATCCACTAACTCAATCTATGAAGGTACTCATAGCAAACATTAACCAAAAATTATAAATCATTCATAGATTATGTTACATGTTCCAGCATCTAAATTATTAACTAAAAATATATGTAGTTACGATATCTTCATTACGGTCCTGAAACAAAAATTTGTTTAAACTGTAGGTATCTTAAATAGTGGGCAATATGAATTGCCAATCAAAATGAAGTCCCTTTAACGTTTGCAACCTTCTAAGGGGATTTTGGAACAAACACTAATTAAACCGGAACTTAAAGTTGTGTGCATGCTTTTTATGAGCAGAAACCAATCTGCTAAAGTGACTATTCTATTCAATAAGAGTGGTACTGTTGCTGAGGTTTTCTCTGTGTAATGGAAATGTGCCATGATTTCTCCATTGGTATGTGTATCATTTCTGAAGCCGCTTTTGCATCTAAAATCTTTTATTTTAATTGATAGCCTTGCTGAAAGCCAATCAGACATCTATTTTTGAATTCTCTGCCTCTGAGATACTCAGTGTGAACCATGTGTTTCTTTTCAGTGTGTATGACGAAGGAAAATAAACATTCAAAACCAAAAAGGAAACATTTGATTAGAAATGTAAATATTTTATTCACTTATAGCTGTGACAGATTACCACATAACACATTCTTTAAAATTCACGTAAGGTAGTGACATGTTTACGCATATACAAGCACCGTGTGTGTGTGTATATACATATTTATATATGTGTGTACATACACACACTCACATGTACATACTTAAACTAAAGTTCCTATGTTGTATAGCATGGAAAAATCTTTGAAATGTTGACGGTCTTGAAGAAAAAGTAATCTTAAGGAATTAGAAACTGGTATTCTTGACACACACCAAAAAGCTTTACACTGCATTCAGGTAAAAAGGATAAAAAGTGATAAACGCATTTGCAAACGTATTTGATTGGCGTTTTAGCAAAATATCCCCAAATGTGGCAAATTAAGAAAATGCAAATACTCCCCAAATTTATGCATTTCATGGACACCTCATTAAAAAGCAATGAATTATGAGTCAAATTCTTTTCTTATAGTTTATTGCTCTCATTACTCACCCCATGAAAATCTGTTATCATCCTCGTAGAGTATAGAGTTCACAGTCAACATTTTTGCATGTATATAATATTATCTTTGCAGGGCGTCAGCTCACAATCTTCAATAGCCAAGCAACCATAAAAATTGGAGGCAAGGAACGTGGCCATCCATTCCAAGGCCAGCTCTCTGGCCTTTACTACAATGGCTTGAAAGTTTTGAATATGGCAGCTGAAAATGATGCCAACATCATGATAGAAGGAAATGTGAGACTTGTTGGTGAAGTGCCTTCCTCTATGACAACTGAGTCCACAGCCACAGCGATGCAGTCGGAAATGTCAACGTCAGTCATGGAAACAACCACCACGTTGGCCACGAGCACTGCTAGAAGAGGAAAGACCCCAACAAAAGAACCCATTGGGCAGGTTAGTCAGGTTTTTTGTCTTTTGCAAGTGTTTTCTCCTCTTTGAGTATGGTCTCCTACGTGGCATTTACTGCACAGATGAAATTATTCCAGTGGGAGAAACACATGTATTTCTGATAAAAATTCTGAACTGTAAGGTGCCCGGGGTTGTGATTTCCATGAGTGTTTAAATATCACTTTTTTCCTCCTTTGGTGCCTAGCACTGGTTAGTTTCAATGTAGAAACAGAAGATTTGGAGAACTAGAGGTAATGCAATACAGTGGTGAGCGGATCCATGAGATAGAGAAACGAGAACTAGTTTGAAGAGACACCAGGGAGGAGATGAGAAGGCAAAAAGTTGTCAGAGGCTGGAAAACCAGGTGTTAGCACTTTCTCCTTCCCATGATTAAGCATCTTCCCAGACAGAATATCCTGGGAGAAGCTGTTGCTGCAGCGGGAATTGAGTGTTGTGCCCTCAGTGAGGCTCAATAGGCAACTGTTGTTTACCATTTTTAAGGCTATTTGCATTTCATAAATTCGGTGATATATTTAGTAGCTTTCAGGCTTTGTCAGGATCTCTGTATAACATATGGGAGAATTTAATTATCTGGAAAAAAAAGGGAGGAGGAAAAAAAAGGTGAGTGCATTAAGCACCTTAATGCCTAATAACTTGTGGGTATCCTGCGTCACAGCATGGAGACGTTGTGCTTTTAGATGCACCTTAACAGGACGGTTTCTGGCAGGGAAAGTGCAGTGGCAGGGGAGATTCTTTTGCATTTGTTCTGCACTTGAAAAGTTTAGGGAAGAAAAAAAAAAAAAAAAGAAAAAAAAAGTCTGCCTACAAAAACCTTTCCTATGTTCCCCTGGTGCACACACTTGCTCGTGATCCCGCGGTGCCGCTGAGCCGTGGCAGCTCCGCTCTGAGCTCCACAAGTAGGGCAAGGCGCAAGGAAAGCATCGGGGCCATAGGGAGGAGCAGCAGCACGCCGTGATGAATGAGGTTAATTTCCCCAGGAACAGAGGAGAACATGCTGATGAGGCGCAGAGGCTGCCATGAAGTTGACTGTTTTCTGTGTAAAACCTCAACTCTGTGTTCGGATTCCATCAGGGCATTGAACTCGATGCTTCAGCTTTTTGCACTCTATATCACAGTGAAAATTCTGGTGACATGAGATAAAAGCAGTAACAACTTCCACTTTTATATAAAATGAGGCAGAACATTCAAATTAAAAATGACTGACTTGTATGTTTAATACAAGTACAGTATTAATATTGTTTATAATATTACAATATTAATACAAGTACAACACAATACATAAATTTAATGCGATTTTAACTGCTTACCTAAGGCACATGACTAGCCTCCCTCACCCCTTAGCAAGTCCTTGCAAGTCCTCAGTGCAGCCCATTCGAGACAGCTTGGTAGGGTCAAGCTGAGTCTACAACTCAGCATTCACAGTGGTTTTTGCTAGCTAGATCTACGTATTTTCCTTCACAGGATGTGTTTTGTCATTACGACTGTACAGTTNTTAATACAATATTAATATTGTTTATATTAATATATTAATATAACATGTAACAATATTAATACAAGTACAATACAATACATAAATTTAATGTGAATTTAATTGCTTACCTAAGGTGCATGACCAGCCTCCCTCACCTCTTATCAAGTCCTTGCAAGTCCTCAGTGCAGCCCATTCGAGACAGCTTGGTAGGGTCAAGCTGAGTCTACAACTCAGCATTCACAGTGGTTTTTGCTAGCTAGATCTACGTATTTTCCTTCACAGGATGTGTTTTGTCATTACGACTGTACAGTTAGTCAGGGACTGCACTGGAGCATTGCTTGCAATCCCGCCTGTGATTTGATTTGAAGTGGTTGATAAGATAACAGTGTCAAAGCCAAAATTCATCTGGAGGTTCCTATGTTATTTGTGCAACAAACGGAGACCTAGGAAGATACTAAATTAAATGCAGAAGGTATTTTCTTCTCCTAATTAGCACCTGTTTTCTTCTTCCATGAGAATGTAGCAAATTCTATGCTAGTGCCCATAGGACTCCCAGGGCACAGTCCTGCTGGGTGCTGAGTAATCATGTTCCACCTTGAGGTCGGGGGAGACGAAGCGCTCAGCGTCTCATGGAAAAATGTACTTTTAATTTCTGTTTCATTTTTGTTGCTTTAAATAGTTTTCTGATGTGTATTTATACATAACCTCTCCGAGAGTGCCAACTGCACTGACATGTTGTAATGCGAAAGACGAAATGTTACCTTTCTGGCATTAATTAGCTTACTAAAGCAAAAATGCAGCTCACAGCAATTGCTAATGAAAAAAGCTTACAGTAATACAAACCAGTGCATGTCTGAAATAGAATAGAAGCAAATGATCTAATCAGAGATTGTTTGCTCCATTTGGAGGGGTCTTGAATTCAATTAAAGATTACGATACTTACTTAAAGAAGATCATTGAAATCTCTATTTATAGGAAATGTTCTTTTTAAAAAAACCTACAGCGTTAGTGCTTAGAGTGAGGGCTTCGCAGCAGATAGCTAACTAGTGCAATGATATAACAAGACAGAGGTGATGCTGCCAAAATGTACGTTGAACACTGTTGTGCATAATTCCAGACAAATGGAATCTTAGTGCCTCTGGAAAAAAAGTGCTTTTTGTTAGTGACTCTGCTCTAAATGAAGGTTTTCCCTACTTGGAGGCTGTGTCGTATTTTAACAATGGGTGTTTTGATGATGACAGACATTTTAATACTTGTAAATGTAGATTTTCCAAAGAGAGAAAGGTACTCAAAGCCTACTGAATGTCAGTGGTAAGTGAATGCCTAATTTTCCTTGTACCTTGAAAATCCCACCCCTCTTTCTGATTCTAATACCATCCCAAGCTGTCAACCTTTGTGCAAGGCGCTGCATAAACACATAGCAAGTGACAGTGTCTGCCTCTAGCTTAGGGAATAAACAAAAGATATCAGGGAAGGGGGAGAAAAGGTTAGGAAATTAATAGGTGGGAAGAAGAGGGAAGCACAAAAGGTAGCGAGGTGTTTCGGTGTAACAAGCCACACTCAGAGTTGGAGCCATCGGGGAATAATTTACCAGTTATTTTTGTTCAAGGCTCTTGGAAGGGGGCTGCTCCAAGCAGCAGCAACCTGTGGCTCGGCTTGTAGGCAAATGCACACTTTGCAGCAGGCAGTTTAAGGACTGGGGGGCCCAAGTGGCCCCAGTTGGGTGACAGGCGCCCAGCAAGAGCCTAGATGGTGGCTGGGAGGTTTTCCCTGCTCTTCACCACTGCTGTCTGGGGCAAGTGGTGGCTGCCAGGACTGGAGCTGAGCGTGGAGGGGGCCCCTTCACCTCCCCGCGCTGCATGGGACAGAGCAGCCCCCTTCCCTTCTGCCCACAGCCAGGGGGGCTCCAGCTTTTATTCTCCTTCCAAAGCTTAATTGAAGAGACATCATTTATTTTTTTAGAAGGTATTCTCAAAATTTGGCTTTCTCCTGTGGATGCAAATGTGTGAAAACTCACGCAGTAAGCATGGAAAGAAATCCCCAGCATAACGTGTTTCAAGAACAAGACTCCTGTTAAGGGAAAGGAGGTATTGCCAACTTTTGGTGAGCCATAAATATGCATTGAGGCTTAGAAATCATGAATTTGGCTTAAGAATACCATCCACTTCGCAAAATTATTCAGAAAAATAACATAGGTTTAAGATTTTTCTTTTGTCACTGTTACTTTTGACACTTTTCAAAAGGCTCATTATCACATTCAATTATGAAGGCAATGAACTTATAAAATTGAAAATAAAGGAGGAAACTCACATGTTATGTAACTCCAGGAGCCAGAATGTTGAGCAAAACATCAAGTACTGCAAGGCTTGCAATAAAAACTGCAAGAGCTGGCAGAAGCAGAAAGGTTTCAGAAGGACTTTGAGTAAGGGTTTTGCTTGAATTAGGATAGCTCAATCAGGCCTTTAGTATCTCTCTGGCATGGCTTTGTGGGTCTGTTAACTGGAAATCATAAATGAGGTGCTAATAAATGAAAAATAATATGCTTATTTCTCATCTGTTTCTAAAGGTTTGATTATGACAGCCCATCCATACCATAGCCCATGCTCTCATGCATTAGAAGCAGGTTCTGAAAGTTGTACGCTAAATAGCTTTTTTATTTTTTACAAGAGATTCTGGCAGTCCTCTTTGTTCTCATCAAAGTGCGGATTCCTATCAATAACAGCCAGCCATTTCACCAGCAGTTGCAATATGTTATGAGATGATTGCATGCTTTGGAACAATGGGTACTGATTTTTGGTCAAGCAGAATTAAATTGACTTTCTATTAAACCGATGCGCTGAAATTTGGTCTGTTGCCATGGAGGGCATACATCAGCTGAAGGGTATGTTTCTTTACTTACATTGAAGCAATGGATTTAAATGGTCTTCACTGCAGCAGGAGTGAGGACAGGTTAGGCTCAGTACCTTGCCAGCCAATTAAAAGCAAGCATATTGAAATATATTTCAATATATTAAAAAAATCAATTTTTAAAATAATGATTGAGTACATCGCTTTTTATGGAGGTTGGTAAATGATAGTATATATTATGGAGGCACATTAATCATAAAATAAGTTTACTTAGTAGGAGGAAGAGTATTCTGCACCTGTCTTTCTTTAATGCATTATTTTAACACTATCTGCCATGTGTTTTACATTGCGTGTTCTTATATACAGAAGGTGTATAAGGAGGTGTATACTTTCTGTGCCTCTCTGCTGCTTCCACTTCTTCCTCTGGACTTTCACCCAAACCAGTCCATCATTCATTGTCCCCCGTGGACTATGTCCTTCCCCAAGGGTATGGAAAAATCCCAAGAATTCATCTCAACAGATGCTCCCTAGTGTGTACTAAATCCCGTAGCTTCAAGTATTGCAGCAATCAACAGTCATATGCGTTATCTAGATAAGAGAACCCAGGGAATTCAAGAGTTAGGGATAAAACTCATTTGTACTAGAATCTGTGTACAAGCACTGTGATTGTGGTTGTGGTTGTGGAGGGGTTCCAGTGCTCCATTGTCATCAGCAAGAGCTAGGTAGACAAATACATAGCTTGAGTTTGTCAAATCAGTGCAACTGAGCTAGTTCTAGTTCTAGTTTCACCAAGAACATGTGGATAATATAGGCTATGGGACAGAAAATTCAAATCTAAAACAACTAATGATATGGTATGATTTAATATTTATTACTTTGGACATGTCTGGTTTGCACTAGCGAAGGAGAGTGACTCTTGCTTTACAGATGGAGAATACAGCATCTCCTTACCACACTTCCAATTTTTCCATAAGGATATATATAAAATGTAATGAAATCTTAAATATATTTATTTGCATATTAGGTAAGGAAAACTTTCTAGAATGAGAATTTTGTTGTCTGTATTAGACCTTTCTCATATGGTATGAGTTATGGAATTACTGGACTTCACATTATCCCTATGATTAAACTGTATTATAAGAAGCGTGCCTGTAAACAGGCCAAGTATCAATTTTTGTCTTCTGTGATTTGGGACGCTATTAATCATTTGTATCGTGCTTATTTCTGCACAATCCCGAAAAGGCCGGTGTTGTTTTCAGAGAGCTGGGGATGGTTTGCGTGCGCCGGGGCTGCGCTGCGCAGGGCCTGCCTCGTCCCGCGCTGATCCGCACGCCACAGCCGTGTGGGCGCGAGGAGGATGCGCCGTGTCGCGCCGCCTCGTAACTGGGACGTGTCCACAGCCGACTGCAGGTCACCGTTACTTACAGGTTCGCTGGGGCACTGGGGCTCCATGGCTGCTTTTACTCACGCCTCATTGTGGCCGCGTGCCAGGAGCAGGACAGGAGCCCAGAGGAGTGACTGAACTCGCGCCGTGGCAGCAGGGATGTCGCCTCCGGAGCAGAGTGCTCCGTGCCGCGAGGCAGCCGCCGCACACAACACGGTCAGGAGAAATCACGGCCGGGGCTCATCTGCAGCCTGCAGCTGTTCTTGCTGCTCTGGCAGCACAAAAAGCCAATAAGCCCTGTCTCATTAGCTAAAGAACTCCGCTGTATTTTTTTTGTGGTCCTATGGTTGACAGTGGGTTCTCTTTGTAAAAGTTCACCCCCTAAAGAGTATTTTAATGAATTTTGAATTATTAAATCTATTTAAAATAGGAAAGAAGTAACATATTATAGAATGTTTTTTTTGTGGCGAGCATTTATATAAAGAACTTCAGATACTTTTATAAATGAAAGAGATTCTATCGTGAGAATTTGGTTTTGAACAGAATTAAGCTTACAAGCACATTAATAATCCTGAGTATGTAACAGCGTGAAAAACTGAAGTTAAAACTTTCAAATTTCATTATAGGATAAAAACGTCCTGCGGGTTCCTGTATTCTGGGGAAGGTGCAGACCTAATCAGCAGTTGTGCTTCACGTGTGATGTGCAGCCCAGGGAACACGGGCTTCTTCTGTCTGTCCAAGTGGCCCCGTTTCATCTTTAGATCTGCTATAGCCTGAGTGCCAAGATACCATCCAGGCCGTGTCTTACGCATTTGGTTGCTCTAGACATGCTACAAGTCTAGCCTTTTACAGGTGATACCTGAGAAGGAGCATGGAGGGGACTTTCACGTTTTCGCTTTGTGAATTGCTATTCTGACCTGGCAAAAGAGTTCCAAAGGATCAACAGAATCTTGGCACTGCCTCTGACTGGCTCCCTTTATTCACATCCTTTCCATGGTGTTAAATGAGAAAGCTGAGCGAGACGAATGTTGGGATGGCGCTGAAGGGATGCTAAGCCATGCATTTTCTATTAAGCCAGTGCGATTTGTCTAAAACCTTAAGCAGCGCTCTGAAAGAGCACCCTGTAGTGTGTATGCAGAGGGAAAGAATGTAAATTAAATTACAGCATTATTAGTATACAGAGAATCTAAGGATGCTCCTCTATGTTGTTGATTAATTAGCTGCAAATCAAAGTTGCTCTTCGAGTTCACTTTGGGGGGAAAAAGGATCTAAGGCCACTTGCAGCTTTGATTTTGTGCTTCTTTCATTTTCAAATGACCAAACTCATTTATTAGAAACTTTGCTTCATTATCATTTTTTTTTAATCCAAATTGTTATCATCCAGTCTCACTTCCTGGCCCATCACAGTTTTTAAATATTGTAAATTTTAATTGCCAAAATAGAGATAGATAGATAGATAGCCACATTTTTCATAGCATGCTTTTTTTCAAGTATTTTCCTTGTATCATGTTAGCACTGTAATATTTCAAAAACATCCATTTGCGTAATATTACATGTTATGTAATGGGAACTGCTCCTACTCATGCCCAAATTTAGTCAGTGATTTTTTGTATGAAAAACATTTCATCTTCAGAAGACTGTCTTCAAACCACTTTCTTTAGAAGAGTCCTCTCATATTAAGCAGCGCTTATTTCTGTCTCATATTCTATATCTGTCAACTCAATACGCTCAATACCTCTCAATAAACTAAACAAGCATCATTATATCAGGATTAAACTGAAATTGGGTAGTCTTACCCAATTGAAACAAGAGGAGGTTGTAGATAGTGACCCATAAATGTACGTTTATCTAGCTTTTAAGCATTTTTCTACATTTTGGTCAGCTGAAAGAGGCCTGGGCTTTACAGTGACTGCTTCTTTTCAGTAGTCTTGCCCTACAGAAACCCTTGTGTCATGCCTAAGCACTGCTGTTCTCCTGCCAAGAGAATGCGATAGTCACGCAGCCCCTCATCACCAGTTGAGGCTGCGGTAAGTCCAGAGACCTCTGCTCTCTGCTGACTTTGGTGGATGTCTGTGACCATAGTACTGTGTGTTTTATATTACAGCACACACAGTTTCCATTTAGAGTACCCATTGTAATAAATTCTGTTTCTTTGCTTTTGTGTGTGATTTGTAGGAGCTGAGGGGCAAGTAGGTAGGAATCTCTTCTGCCAGTGGTTGCCACTCAGTGAAGGCCACTACCACAAATAAAGCTGAAATACGGTGCTATGCTTGCAGACCCCTGCTATATTGCAGTAAAGTTTCAGTTCTTGGGCAGCCGTAAGTGTGGTGTGAATGATGACGGCATCTGTCTACATATTATACATCTGTGAGTGGTTTGCAGCTTACCTGCTGCAGGCTGAAATGTGCTACATATACTTTTACGTAGGACCAGGGCCCATATATGATAGGATGCTCCTCTGTGTTTTTTTAAATGCTGAACGTGCATCAGAACTTTTCAAAACATAAACTGTGTCGATGGGTTGTGTACTGAGGTTTCCTACAAATCTGAGTGCAAAAGTGACTGTGAAGCATTTCTGCTCACTTCGTTCTTTTAAGAACAAAGTTTCATTCATGTTCCTGTTTCACAGTTTGCGCATCACTGTCTTTAATGAGACAACTCTTAGGACTATGTTTATTAATGTGTTGTTAGTTTAAAAGGTGTATTCAAAAAACATTTTTTTTCCCTCTGAACTTAGTACCAACATGCTATGTCTATCTTAAATCACAAAATAGCTATCAATGTATTAATTTCATTTAATCTATTTGCTAAAGTTGTGTTTAAGTATATGGTTTCATTTGGTATTTAGCATCCAGGTCTCTCAGTTCTGTCTAGGCACCATTGTATTGCTTCAGACTTAGCTGTTGTCTTGTAGGTGTATGTGCATGCTATTTCATAAGTTCTAGTAAGTAAAGAATTTAAAATTATAATTATAAGTTATAATTATAATTTAATTTAATTTAATTATAGTATGCTTCCTGCATGCAAAATGCTTTTGCGTTTCTTACTTTTCTCATGATTATTCCCTGTTGAAATGTCCTTTTTGTGTTTTATTATTATTAAGTCTGTATATGCACAAATATATCAATGAAGTTAGTAAATTTGAATTTTAATTGGAAAGATGAACACTAAATTGTTTGGAATAACTTTAAGAAGAAACCTGTGAAATTCATCAGTTTCTCCCAAGAGAGAACTGAAAACACACAAGGGCATCTGCACAGGGGAAAAGGAAGAGAAGAACTGAAATTGCCCCGTAGATTCAACTGTTCTGGTCTTTTCTTGAACTGTACATAAACCTGATTTGAGAAATGGGAGCCTTTTCCTTAAAATCCAGTCTGAAGGATGGGATAAGCAACTAAAGAGAAATCAGAGATTTAGGCTTGTTTCCTGACCTGGGGAAGTTAGTACCATCTTCCTCCAATATATCTCTTCACTTGTAAATTCACTAAATATTTCCCTGCCATAAGATGAACTATGGAGGAAATCCGTTAATGGCTTTGATGTGTTCAGAGGGATTTATTAAGGATTGTGTCAATCTGTAGAAACATGGAAGTGGAAATAGCAAGTTATAGGAGAACTCTGAGGTAAAATAGAGCAAGTTCTGGTAAGAGCAGAAACACGGTGGGAAGAAGTGAATGTGAAGAGATTGCGCGGTGCTGACATACGCTGAGGTCCAGGAAGAGAAGTTTGTGTGGGGAGCAGCACATGTGAAGGTCTAATGAACTGTGTTATTTCGCTGCAACTTCTGATCTAGCTGCTTACCGAACGCTTGGGGTTTTGTGGGTGGATTCTGTCAAAAAGAGAGACTGAAGAGGTTGACAGGGTTGTTGAAGTGCCCACCAGCTTGCATGAGGTTCTGCTCAGCCCCCAGCATGACACTATAAATATACCGAACACATTTATTCTGACATTTCCATGCTTTAAGAAAATGGATGAGGTCAAAATAAATGGACTCAGACATATTTTAAATGACACTTATTATGAATATTATTTTCAAATTTTTAAAGAAGGATATTGGTATCTGTGCTGAGCAGACACTGTGATATTGTCTGGTGTAGCCAAGAGTGAGTGTCTGATGGCAGCAGAGCCACAGCTGACTCCACTAACTAACAGATTCAGGAGTTGATCTGCTGCATTTCTTTTCCAATCCAGATTCTGCTGCAACTTTCACAGATGTGGTAGCATTAATGAGAGTAAACCCGTAAGAGAATATTTGTACTCCCTTCTGTGAACTTCTTTGGAAAAAGCAGGGTAGATCCAACATCCATGTTTTTACAAAGGCCATGAATTCACTAGGATTAAGGGACCGAGAGTCTTATTTAATGTTTTAGAGAGATCCAGCTAGACTGAATATGTTCAGTAAAGCTGATAATTCCTTACATTAATACTAAGCCTTAGTTATTTAATTCTAGCTCCCAGAGGTATGGAGTACTACAGTCTAAGTGCATTTTCTCTAAATGTGATGGACTTGCTAATTGATTGATTTAATCAATACCTAAACATCATCAATATTTTTGTATAGCATGAAACAGTGCCCAATAGCAGTGGTAGTTCTGTGCATGTTGCCATCTAGAAAATACCAATAGCTGTGTATATAAGTGATTTCAGGCAAATTTGAAAATGAAACTGTTTCAAAATGACAATTTGTAAAACACCAATGTTTTTAAAATGTTTTTGGATGATATTCAGTTAATTAGATGTAAATTTGTAAATAGCTGTGATCAGCCCAATGTTTTCAATTAACTCTCTGAAAAGCTTTACCAGTCTGTTGCAGCAGGACCTTCATTGTGATGTTAGCTGACCTTAATGCTTCAGCGTTTGCAATAGTTTTTATAGTACCATGAGTCCCTTCAGAAATAAAGACCATTACCGATCACTTCAGTGTTATATATTTAATATAAGCATTTAAAGAAAATCTTATAATGTGAGGCAAGTACTTAAATTAACATCTTCATTTATTAGAAGTGTCTATCAGCTTGCTTACCCGTGAATATATTGAAGTGTCTTGTTTTTCCATACAAGGGAGTTAGCAGATGTCTGATATGATAATTCCACCATATGGCAATTTCATTTTCCTTTTAGTGCAATATTAAAATGATAATGATGAACACAGAGTAAAAATGTTAATCTTAGTAGGTGAAAGTTGTGCCAGATGCTTAAGAAGTGTTATTACCATAAAATGGTTATACTTAGTTTTAACTTGGTATAGAATATCACAAGAGGCATATCTGGTTTCCACTCTTAAATCCTGGCTTGACAAAGCAATGAGCTGGGTGACCAAATAGCCCTAAATGACTTGTGAATTGCCAGACTCTGATAGTGGTGATGAAAATAGCTCTGTTCAAGGGATGTTAGTAAAGCTCATGGGGTAAATGCTGCGTTATATGATAGCAGTGAACAGAAGAGCTAATACATTGCCTCTGTATTTCTTTGTTATTAGGAGCTAACTGGATGATGGTCAAATTTAGTGTTCTGATTTTGACAGCTGCAAGTATGTTTCTCATCACTGAACTGTAGAAAGAAAACGTATTAAATATGGGATTGGACATGGCAGGATCTTCTCTTCTTATTGTTCCTATTAATCAACAGCTACTGCAGACCTCTCTACATAAAAGTATATCATTTGTCTTACATAAAGGGCATCCCTGAATGTTGGTGGTAAGATAATTTATTAGATGAGAAGTACAAACTTGTGACTTGTTGAAGGTTAGGGAAGGATTCTAGAAAAATGTTGTTCTGAGCTTGCCTTATTCCTTTACTCTTCCCAAGACATTTGCACTTAGCCACTGTCAGGAAAGAATATTGGGCTAGATGAGCCTTTCCTTGGACCTGGTATGGCCATTCTTATAACATGATACTGCTTCTTTCTTTGTTGTCTTCTGGCTTTTCTGAAGATAGATACTCATTTTAAATGATATATAAATATTACTGCTGTTATGTTTATATATATATAAAAATATATATGCTGTTTCTCCAGAATTCTTTGAAAATTTTAAGGTGCTGTTTGGCATACAAAGACAACAAACCAAAAGTCAAGCTTTTACTCTGAAGACTCAGCATGCCATATTGAAGAACAGTATTAGTTAGGTACCAAGGAGGGTCTGGTGTATGCCCACACAAGAAAATACGGAGTTAGGGTAAAACTCTAGATTGATGTTCTGACCTTGCCTCCCTATCAGTCAAAGAAGACAAAAATTGACCTAGATGAAAGTCATAGCATGAGCATGATTCTACTTGCAAATAGTAAGCTATAACTGTAATTCTGCATTTTTTGGATATTAACTGTAGTAGTTGAAATCACTTTATTTTCTTTCTTTAACTTAAAAAGAAATTTTATAAAATTTAATGGTAATGCTAATGAATAAGGCACATGAGATTTTCCAGATGATACGTTTGAGCTGTAGTGCACAGAAGTCCTATTCAAGTAAGCACTTAAATGTGTGTGTTTTAAGCACATACTTAAGTGAATGCTGGAATTGAAAAGGATTAAAACACATTCTAAAGACTTTTCTTGGATCAGTAATCAAGTTAGAAATAATGCTGCCAATTCCAACACTGTTTTAGCCTAGGACTGAATAAAGCTAAAACCTGAACTGTTTTTTATTCATTTTCTAAAGAGGAAGGAATTATGGTTTGTTTCATTTATCTAATTAAGATGTGATATGAAGCGTGATTCTGTTATCTGAACCGCTGTTTTGCAACAAAAATTTGAAATGAGTGGATTGTTTTATTTCTGTCTGAGTTGTGCAGCTGTGAATTACATTCTGCAAAACTTCACCCACAGGTGATAAGGCACATAGAAATGTAACCTGTTTTGGCAGTTTTAAATAGCTCATTAATTGTTAATGCCAACTTTCTCTTAATTGTGGTTCTTCATGTCTGACGAAGCATTCACTGGTGATCTACAGAACATTTACTCATGATCTGCAGAGTTGGCTGAATATTTTATTGGCTATCTATCTCACACTTCTTTTTTCCAGCTGCTATACCACACTAGTGATAGTTAGAAATAGATAAATATTTTATAGATTGTTTTTCTATGTTTTCTGCTGCAGTATTTGCCTCATGGGATCCTCCGTAGAAGGCACTTTGAGACATGCAAGCGTCTTCCTTCTAAACGTGAAGGTTGGACATTGAACACTCTCCAGCTTGGGAGATAAATTTATCTTCCTAGAATATCCTAGTCAGTCCCAAAGAATCTGAAGAAGCTACTAGGTGCTAGCACAGAAAACGTGCATATGCCAACGAGGAGTAAAAGTAGACCTCAGATCTGACATCACTATGACCTACACTGTCCAGTTCAGTACAGTTTGGTGTAATTTTTTCTAAGTAAAAATTTCATGCCTTTATTCAAGTTCCTAGTGCAAACTTTGAAGGAGGGTTGGGATAAATGTGGTTTATTCTTATATTCCAGTCAGTTCTTGCCGCCAAAACTGCCAGACAACTGTCACTTATTGCAGAAAGGGGTAGGTTATGTGTTTCCCCTATGGGGATTGGAGTGAAAATACCAGCTGAACGCACACAGGTTACAAAGCAGATATCATCCCAGGTTACCTATGGTCACTTTTGACCAGGAGATTGTAACTTGTGGGCTAGAGAGGAAGAACTTACTTTGAAAATGCTCTGGACTGGGCTGTCAAGTTTGTGCAGCCCTCTGTACTTTTGTTTCCTCGAGAAGAACTATTTCTCAAAGCAGCACAAAATGCCCTCAGTGCAATTCAGAGCAGCGCAGTACCTATTTTTTTTTTTTTATTTCCCCTTTGCATACAAATGGCTGTGCTCTGAGGACTGGATCCAGAATGTGTACTATCCTGGCACCAGAAGCTGACAGCAGTGAAGGGGTAACAGATCCTTTGCTTTGGCTAGGTACACGAAACTGTTTAATGAATGGTTCTTGCAGTAAGCCAAATTCTCTCCCTCTTCTCTGTTCACTTTGGTTGTGTGCATCAGCGTAGCTGAGAGGGGAGTCTCCACCATCAAATTCTTCCTCCACGCTATATCAGCAGCAGATTGTGTTTTGAAAAGGCATTTCATCACTTTATTTATGCATATATAAATTTGTAACAACCCAAACAATATATGAGAAGATAAAAGTTAAGGATGAGAACACAAAAGATTAAGGAAACCGGATTTTGGCTGAAGGAGCTTTAAGTAAAAAAAAAAAAAAAAAAAGGTTTAAGTAAAAAGGTGGGTGTTAACATATATCTTATGCTTATCTATCTCCGAACACCACAGAGATAGATAAGCTAAGAAAAGAGAATTAGGTGGTATTGAGCTGACAAATTCAAAATGCCAGCAAATGCCTTTGATTTGCAGTCAGCCCTGTTAACCACGAACTACTTGAATGGGAGGCAACATTGTGTCTTGTGATACAGGCAGGTTATCAAAGATTTAGCCCAGATTTAATGCCTATTTATAGGAGACAGATTGAGAATAATGTCAGTAGATACACACTGGGGTAAAACTCTCCCTGCCCCGTGTAGCTCTTAGGGTAACAAGGTCATCCTCCCTCCCATCCTTATTTTCTAGTGCTCTTCTATGAATAGATTCATAGTCTTACAAAAATAATGGCAGCAATAATAATATTTTAACAGATCCTTTCCAGTCTGTGTCTCTGCCTTTTGCAGGGGAGACTGGATGGTTCTGCTGGTTTTGCAGTGGTGCAGAAGGCAGAATGACTTAACCAAAACGACCAGTCAGCAGAGACAGGCTGCTGGGGTACTCGGGTTTCCTGGGGCCACGTTCACAGTTAAAAGCTGTGTTTGACTCAGTTTGACCCTTTCACCATCTAAAATAAGTCAATAAATGGTTGCAGATTTACAGCGTGCATTTGCAGGAACCCTGAGCAGCATTAATCAGGACTGTCATTTTTTAATCTTAACATGATAGCTGAACATAAACTATTTCAAGTTAAGCTGCAGCCCTAATTTTCAAACACATGGGTTTAGTTCCGTCTTTTTGGGGGGCGAGGAGGGGGGCGGCCACAGGCACTAATCATTAGGGATTTGCATTGGCTTCAATAAGCTGCTAAAATCAGTGACAAATCAGAGGCGGTGAGTTAAAAAAACTGCTGTTAGTTAAACAAGCTGATTCTCTTTCCCCAGTTTACCCTAAATTTCTTTGAAGACTGGTTAAATTCAATTTGCAAGAGAATGAAGGATCTGCCATGTAATTTCAAAATGTGGAAAATAGTATTTGTTTTTATTCAGAATTTTTGTGTAGTTAAAAGACTGTAATCTTTGGACCTGAGCCTTCTCTGCCACTGAAGCCAATAGGACTTTTAACCTTCACATGGGTGGGTGTAAAAGTGGGCCCTGCATCATTTTGCTGTAACCATTCCCTTTAGCAAGCAGAAGTGAGGCATGTTCAACTGGAAGGTCAGTGCCCTGGGTTCATGTCTGATTAAGGCAGTACGTTGCATCTTGCCAAATTGCATAAAAATGGTTCCATTATAGTATCTCTTTTTAGTGGACAGCATTTGTACTTGTCTCTTCAGCATGGAAGATAATCCTGTATATGAATAATCAAGATCAATCTCAGATTTATACTGTGTGTAAATCGTTCATTCAGTAGAGAACATAAGTATTAGTGGATTTTTTACAAGGCTCCTGATCCTGATCATCCTTGATCCTTTAGTTGCTCTGTCTGCTGGTAATCTTTTTCTTTGCTTGAAGAGCTGACAAAAGCATCTGGGCCTGCCTGGCAGTAATTAGGGCGAGCTAACTGCCTGCTGTGCTGGAAAGTAGCTCTGAGATCTGAGGAAATGCAAGTGCAAAATATAGACTGGCCAGCATGCAAATACTTTTTTTTTTTTTTTTTTTTCTGTACACAAGGAAATCATTGCATCCACTTGTGTGTAACCGAGACCTTTTTTAATTCAGAAACTTAATTGAAACTGCATTGTTATATTGAGAATTCCAACCTCACAGCAAGGTTTTCTTCTCTGTTGCACAACTGTAAGTCTGAAATTGCCTTTTGGAAATCGATCTAAAGCCTTCAGTTTCCAGCCACTGAATTTAAAAAAGCTATTGGAGAAACCTTCTACCCAAACACTTCATAAAAGCCTTGTGACAGCAATATCTTAGTCAATCTCTGGATGTCAAGTCACTGAATGCTAAGGATACCAGTGTTAAGTTTTCTCCAAAGTAAAACTTAACCATACCTAGGTAGATGGGCAAGAAATAATCTCAGGCTTCACTTAATAATTTTGTGTCCAGGAACCCCATCTCTCTAACAAGAGATTTAACAGGAAGACAAGAAAAGAATGTAAAAGTGGTGTGTGGTGAATTACTACATCCCCAGCAAAAAGTTGTGGGGAGCAGCAGCTGCTTCTCGCAGCTTTTCTACTTAGTTTTTTATTTGTATTTGTCTTTTTTTTTCCTTTGGAAGAAAATAATGGTGTAATTTGGGAGCAAAACCATCTGGGGCTTTTGTGGAGGTTAGGCAAAATGGGGCATGGCAGCCTGTTCCTTTTTACAGCTGACTTTGGCAGGGGCAGATGCAGTTGGTGATCTCTCCTTTAAATACTGCATGAAGATGCTTTGAGGTCCTAGTACAAGACTGCATGACAGATTTTTTTTTTTTTTTTTTTTTTTTTTTTTTTTACTATTTTGATATTCCTTTCTTTGGCATTCATTATAATGCCATTACACAGGCACTGTTTTAACCCTAGAAACTAAAACAGTAGCGTGCAACTTAAATGGTCAGATACACAAACCTGTCAATATAAAAGAACAGGTTTTGTTTCCTTTAAATTATTTAAATCATCTTAAGTCATTGTTTGTTTCTTAAATGGTTGATGCCATGACCTGCCGTTCATCTGGTCCTCTTCCTGCATTGCTTCTCATGCTGCAGCCTGGTGATGTGTCTCTGGAGAAGTTGCATTCCCTCCCTCACCATTAATGACATGGGCCATAGACCAGCTGGAACTGGGTGCTGTTAAGTCCTGCAGTTATTTTTCTTAACTTCTGTGGAAATAATTATGAACAAATCTTTAAGTTTTAAGATCATAAACACATTTGCCACTGCGCTGCACCTTTGCTGTCACTTACGCTCAGCTCTACCACAATGTGCCCTGCATCTGTTCTGTGATACATGACACAATTATATCTCGGGTTGCTTTGTGCTCTCCTTCCCTGTGTTGTATAATTAATTTAGATGCAGGCAGTCCATGCTTGGAATGAAATAAGGTTTTCATCTTTTTGCCTTTATTTTTTCCCCTGATATTTCTGAGTTCCTTCTGTGCTTTTTGAGAGGAAGGTTGCCACAGAACTGTTTTGGCATTTATTTTCACTGGTATGCCTAGTTAAATTATTGAAACAGCCCCAAAATAGCTTAAAAGAGGGCAAAAGTGTAGTTGTTCATTTTGCAGCTGAGTTTGAATACAGATGCAGACACTAAAGTAAATGAGATTATCTCAGTTCAGCACCGCACCACAGTTCCTGTCATTGTCCCAATCCCCATGTCTACGAGATGGAAAGATTAAGTAATAATGAAGATATGTCACTGCACCTGCTTTCACTGTATCACGCTACATATGGTAGTAAATCCACACATAGTTTCATTTTTTCCCCTTCAGGCATTATCTGTTATTCACAGCTCCCAGTTTACGGCCTTATCCAGGTCTCCTTAGACTCTAAAACCACATTTCTAACCGTTGCCTCCTCAGATTTACCTCTGGTTTTTGAAGACAAGCTGCTTTTGAAAAGCCTGTCTGCACACACTGAACTTTATTTTAAGCATTTCACTTGATGAGTGGTTTCATTTGTTAGAACTGTAACTGTGAACATCTGGCACATCAGACAGCATTGCACGTACTGGCATGGACACGTTTTCAAAGGATTTTACTGAAAAGATGTGGGTTCATCAAAATAAGGTTTTCAAGCCTGCCTATGTATTTTTGAGCAGAGAGAACTCATGTCATAACCCGTGCCTGTGAGGCACGTGCACTGGCTCAGCTGGAGCAGCAGCTGCGCTACATCAGCCCGTGGACCTGTCTCTTGCTTCCTCCGTACGTTGAGCTCAACACAGCAGTTACCTTATGTTGGCACCGTTCTGAATTTCTGAATAGAGTTCCGAGTAACTCAAGATGACACAAATCCGATGCCCGTACAGTGATGTCATGACAGAGGAAATAAAGCCAAGAAAGAGGTGCAAGTCCAGAAATAAGGATTGATCTATTGATCTATCACGTTGCTATGTTCCTTCAGTGATCTCCAGTGATATGAAGGTTGTGGTTTGTTTTGGCACTATTACGGGGTTAGCCTTCATCTTCCTGTCTCTTGTTCTATTTTGATTCAGTTCTTTTCCCTAAGTTGCTCTTGTCCTCTATCATTTAGCACCATTTTTGCACAAATTACTTGGAGTTTAGGGGTTGTGTTTGTTTGTTTGTTTTTTCCTTTTTGTTCACCGGAATACACAGCGGAGATGGTTCCTTTGCGATACGCCATCAGCTTCACTAGACACTCAGAGTCTCATAGTAGCCGCTTGGGATCCTCTCACTGAAAGGTCATGTTGTGCTTTGGAAGGTGCTTTTCCCTTGACTTATTAGCATTTTTGGATAAGTAATTATGTTTTGTGCTCCAGATTCACAATTTGAATTTATATCTTCCTTATTTGGTAAATGGAAAATATACTTAACATAAAGCATAATTTATTACAGTCAAATTACCTGGAGAAAAATGTTATTAAGAAGTGGATATAATCTTTGCATTGATACAATAACATTTTTTTTTTTTAATCTATCCTTCAGTGTTGGCAATTGGAAGTTCATATTGCCAGATTTTATTCTGCAGGGAATAGAACTAGAAATTAGTCTTTCTAAACTTGAAATGAAATTATAAGCTACTCATTTGTTTGCAAAGATTGGAATTTAGAGAACAGCGCCAGACATCATAAGGTCTGAAGGTCTTGCAATGAAAACTGAGTGCCGTGACCACACTTTTATACACTGGAAAGAGCAGCACAACGGCTTCACAGTACTGTTGCTATAACATTTTACTAATATGGTAATAAACCTAAACTTTGGAAATGGCTGTTACTTTCACCTAGAATAATTATTGTAATGGAAGTCTTCCCAGGTCATCTTTATTTCTCCCCAATGGGGGCTAAAATTGTATAATGGGGTTTGCATATTCAAGATATTTTAAAACCTATGAGAAGGTCACCCGTTATTAACAAGCAGTGAGTCAGAATATCACTGTTAGGCTCTGTTTTATAGCTTCTCTTTTGACATAAATTTAAGCCTCAACAGAATAATAATATTCAAGCTTGTAAATAATATATCAGTCATCCTTGCCAATCCAGAAGAGTTGTTCAATCCATAGATGTTAACTCCCTTCGTTGTCTAAACAAAGGCTTTTCTAAATCATTCACCTCATATAAGAGATTACGAATCAGTTGCTGTGAATTAGGAAGGTTCCGTGACTCCGTTTTATTGGATTTAAACTTTTGCCTCTCTCAGACGTTTCAAGGAACTAGCTCTGTTCCTTATGGCCTCCTGGTTGTAGCAGAGAAGTATTCCCCTGCAGGAAAGCTTCTACTACAAGCTGTAAACTGAAGCTGAGAACAAATTTTATTCTTTTAAGTAAGTTTTGCTGAATGACTGAACTTCAAACTAGTCCCAAAGCATTAGCTCTGACACTAGTTTGAGTTGCATTTCCACTGCTCATCTGAATTGCAAAATGTAATGCAAAGTATTATGATTGTTTTCCTGTATGTGCTATGTTTTAAATAATAGTTCCCCTTTCCATATATTTTAGTAGCTATTGAATAGTATGTCATTTGGAGTTTTGAGGCTTGACCACTGAAATTTATGGTTGTATAGTACTGGGTTTGAGTGTTAATACATTGTCGACACTCCATCTTTTACTTAAGACTGGTAGTGTAGTATGTATCATTCAGGATTTGATAATTGATGTTATTTCATCTTTCAGATAAATTTATCTAAACGACACGACACAAAAAAAAAGCCTTGACTTTTGCCAAAGAAGGAGAGAAGAGAGGTGTTTGAATAATAGACCCTATAAGGAAAGAGAACCTGAATTTAGTGGCCCTAGGCATTTGAACCACTTCACTTAATCATTTATGTCCTTTCAATGATGTCTTATGTTCTTTTTTTTTTTCGCAGATAGAAGTGAAGGGAGCTTATGCATGGAGACTGCAATAACTTTGTAGTGTTTTTCTTCTCCTTTTTATTGACTGGACCAGGTTTGAGTTGTCACCTATTTTTGTCTATAGCTCAAAGGTCCTTATGAATGTAGCACAAAGTCAAAAAGCACAAAGATATGAACTTTTTTTCCTGATTTGGCTTGCTCAGTTCAGTGTATTTGTATTATGATTGTAGATACAAAAAGGAAGAGGGACGAGAGAGCCTGTCAAGAAGCATCTTGTCATAGCTGAATTACAGTAAGATTACCAGGCAATACAGCATATAACAGAGAATGTGACCCAAGCCCAAGCTTCACTGATGCCTTTTCTTCTAGTCCTTTTTCTCTCTTTTTCTGAAGGAGAAACATGTTATGATAGTCCTTGCACATGCAAAGTCAGTGTATATGTAGGAAGTGGGCACTCTGAATTCACAGGGAGCCAGACCCTGACTCTCTACTGTGAACATGGGTATCTGTGAGTGTAGGCAGCTGGGTGAAAATGTGAACACAAACTCTGACCAGTCTCCTCAGTCATCTGGAATGAAAATTCTGCCATGTAAAATGCTCTTATTTATTTTATCCACTTCATGAGAAAACTGTGCAGGCTTTTTTTGTTTGTTTGTCTTCCCTTCTTTGACTTCACTATAGATTTCTGCTTTCAGGTTCAAGTATTTCTCCTGTCTCTGTGGCCTCTCTCTGACAGGTCTATTCTTCTAACTAGCTGTGTCAGGCGTCAGAGATGCTTTTAGAAACACCTGTCCTGTGCTATAGAGGATCAACAGTCTTTCAATTTATGTCCTTTACTAGTTAAACTCATGAGATTCAAGTGCCAGGGTTAAAGCCGAAGTATGCTTTTGTTTTTTTTTTTTCAAACATTGCTACTAACCAAGGTTAAAACATTCACATTCCCCAAGAGTATTAACTCTTAGTACACAAGGACACTAATTTGCAAGCACCAAAAGCTTTTTCATTTCTGTGTTCCAAAAACTGAGAGTTCAACCTCTAAGCAGAGCAAAGAGGGAGCTTTTGGGTGCAGCTCCATCAGCATCCTGGTGCTGTGGGCCCCGTGACTCATTCTGAATCCCATGGGACTCACCCAAGGGTGCCAGTTTGGGAAAATTGTTACTGCCCAGAAATGCTTCAGTCACGTTCTCTGTTTATTTGAGGAAGTGTGGTATGTTATTTCTGAAGGACAAATCAGACGGGTTTCTTGGAACTGTGTTCCTGTTATAAATAATGCAATAAAATAGCAATGAAAATGAAACAGGAAATGAAAAAGATGAGAATGCATAGGGAAAAGAATTCTTACTGTTTAATAGCTGCTGCTAAGTAAAGTCCCTGCCTCAGGATCCCAGTTCTTTTGATTCTGTGAGTAAGATGAGGTGTTAAACATTATTTAAAGTATATCTGTGCGGTGAAAGATTATACTATGCTTTTTGTTTCATGATTGATAAAGTATTTTTCCTAAATAATTTCTGGAATTCTAGCAGTAGTGACATATATAATAGAAAATGGTCAGTTTGGCTGATATGAAGAGAAGCTATGTTTTATTTGCTTTTAGAAAATAAACACAGTTCAGCTATGATTATCTTCCTTTGACAACTGTACAGTACTGCTACTATACAAAGCTTCCCCTCCTTGTATTTTTATATTCAGTGATTTGTATCTTGTGCAGTGGTGTTTTTGTTTTTGCTTGTCTTTTCTTTCCCCTCGATTTTCAGAACCCTCTTCGGGTTTTTATAAAGTTTTAAATCTTGGAATTGTATAGCTTATTTTGTCATGAAATTCTGATTTGTTAGCAAATTTGTATGTGGGGGGATAGCATAATCAATCAGAACAGCAAACCCGAAGACAATCTGCAGCTCACTGAACTAGTTACTCTCACTAATGGTCTGTTTTTTAAATGCTAAGCTTCCAGCATAAGGTATTTAGGAAAAGTTTGGTTTTCTATCTCTGAAAAGATAGAATCTTTCTAAGTTTAGGCAGCTTTTGGTGCCATAATACACTTTAGCAGTTTTACCCAGTGATGCTATCTGCATTTCAAGATGATTTAAACTTTTAACCTAATGAAAGAAAAAAAAAAGTATGCTTTTTATTAAAGAAAACATGTAGGTGGTCAACAGACTAAAAATTAAATTTGCAGAGAAAATATAGCTTAATGCATAAGAAAGTCAATTTGACATATATTATTGGCTTGTGTTCATTTCAAGTTGGATTTAACTAATGCCTGTGCAGTCGTAATCTCTGCAAGGTTACTTTATTACTCAGAACACGTGTTTTGAAGTGGCAGTCAAAAGGAGGAGGGCTTGGGGTTAAAAGACATTGAGACATAATCATTCTTAATCAAAATCTCATTTAGAATAAAATAGCACCTGGATTCGCCAAAGCGGTAAAGTACTATGGGTCTCTTTCAAAAATACAGCAGCTTGTCTTGACAATGATTCATGTTCTTTTGTGCTTACCTAATCCAACGTGTTACCTAGGCTGATATGCATATGTACGTGTATCAGGTGAGGTCCCAGCACCTGCGACAGTGCCCGTACTGAATCCATCCTTGTTGATGCTTCAGAAGGTTGATAGAGCACGAAAGATTCAATCCCTTGACGCGTGGCAGCGAAATGTAGCATAAAATGATTTGAGCAAAATCTGGCTATCTGTTTAGACTCTGCAACAGAATAATTAATTGTGGAATTTAGTTGTTGCTTGGCCTTGTGGCTTGCCTTTCCGTGAGTCTGGTGACTGCTAATTGTGCAGGTCAACAAGTAGCCACCTCAGTTTGGGATTCTTAAACGTTAGGGAGAGTTTCTATATAGACCTGAAACAAGTACTTGGCGGGAAAAGTACTACAGTAATAAAAGTGACTCTTGAAGTCTGCTCAAGTGCAGAATAATTTAGATTGTTCTGCAGATTCTAGGGATACATTTTGCTAAGTTAGAAACACAATGCATGATTCGAAAAATATCTAGCTTGAGTATTACAGAAAGGTCAGTTTATAATTTACAAAGAGAATGATAATGACCTGATTTTGAAGCATCCTGTGATATTTAATACAAATACAGTGTCCCAGCCTGGATTTTTCTGGGATGGTTTTGGAACAAAACAAGACAGATTTACAAATTAAATTTGATAGAATAATGTCTATATAATCTTTGAGTATCACTGCTTTTGTAATACATATGATTTATTCATAAAAGTCATTTGTGCTCTGGATTGTCTTTTCTTAATCTATTCCCTCTCCTCTTTCTCCCATACATGCAGTATTTTTCTCCTGTATGGAGAGTTTTAACTTTTTTTCATTTGCATTCAAATGTTTCATATTAAAAATCTTAAGTGGACTCTTTAAAACTATTTGGATTTGCTTCTGTAAACAGAAAACTGCAACAAGCCAATGCAGATCCTCTTAAAACCTGCTAAAACCTCTGCAAGCTCTTAGCACATTTCAAGGGACATAGGTGTCAGATGCTTGCAAGTAAGTTTTAACTGGAATTCAGGCATTTGCATCCAGAGTACCTCTGTTTGGCAAGAGCTGCTGGGCAGCGAAATTAATTTTGCCTCCTACACTAGGGCTTTAGAGGCACCTTAACTTAGGGCTCTGCAAAGATGCAGAAGCCTTCCCATTGCACCAGGTATGAAGTTAAGCTGCATCTCAATTATTTCACCATAGATTAAATTCTCATGTGTATACTTTTTTTTCTGGGTTGTGTCTGAACAAATCTCCTATCACTGAAGTGTAACTTTGATTTTTTCCACCTGGTAGTACCATATAGGTTTGTAACTTGACTGAATTTACATAATTGGCATGTGTGTGGTCAGATTCTAGTCCTGTGACTGTACACCAGAAGCGGGAAGACTCACACAGACCTTGTTCTCTGCCTTTTTCAGTGGGATCATCAAGTCGTTATCATCTAATTATTACATGGAACATTTAATGTAATATGTGTTATAATTATGAATTTGACCTGGACACATTAAGGAGAATTTAGAGTATTTCATCAAGGCAATGGATCATATTTCAGAAGATGTGTGAGGTTATTTTTCAGGAGGAGTGCACAGAAGTGAAGAGTTAAGTCTCGATGACTTATGAAATGCACAGGGCACATTATAAAGTAAATGTGAAAGGCAGTATCCTGAGGTGATGAGGACATCTGAGAAAGGTTTGGCAGTGAAATAAGTAGTGGCATAAATCACAAATAGGCTGCTCTTTGGTAAAGAAGTACATTCGTGGAAAAGCTGAAATTTGCGTTAGATTCTGGTTCAGGCTAAGGGAGTTCAGTGACCTTCTCAGATCCTCTGTGCAGCTCTGTGAACATCTTTTGGTCTATACTTTGCAACACGGTAAATGACCATTATATTGATAGTTGCTTTCCTTTACCACCCCGTAGTCTGTGTGTCACTTCTGCAACTGTCAGTGCTGCTGTGCAGTTTAGCCCACTGTGCTATAGTCTAGCAGCTCCTACTGAAAATGGGAATTAGGAAAAAAGAAAGAAAGAAAAAAAAGCTCTTCTTCGATGTGTGCGTGTACTATGTAAGACAACAAAATGGCTTGGGGATGGCAGCTGGTAGGCATTCCTGTGCAGGACCGAGTAGGAGAAGGGACTACTCCTACTTTGTTTTGCACGGGTCTATCTGTCAGCATTATTTTCCAAAAGAAAAAAAAAAAAGACACCTTAAAAAAATAAAAAGACACCTAACCCACCAACTGTATACTGAGTAGACCTGCTTAAAATGTTGAAAGTGAAAGAGGTGCTTTTAAACAATGGAGAAGACTGACCCCATTAGAACATCCTTCAAGCTTCAGAATAACAGAATTCTGCAAGCTGCAGTAGGTTGAGGATAGAGGTCTTTTATTCTTTTTATCTTTTTTTTTCTTATCATCTGTACAAGTGCATGATTTCGAGAAGAATGCAAGACACGGATAAAATATGCAAGTACATTAGCCATTTTACCCAGGATTTAAATTAGGTTTTTTATGCAGAAGTGATCTATTCTTCTAAGTTTTCCTTCTTCTAAAGACAAACCATCTTTAGATGGTGCATTATTTGCTGATTAAAAAATATGTAGCATGTTAATTTTTCCCCAGAGTACTTGCACAGCACCCTACAAATTTGAGGTATATGACTGATTTCAACACGGGCCTTTTTTTTTTTTAATATATATTTCAACTCCCTGAGCTTATGCTATGAAAAGGAGGGTGAACACTTTCAAATTGTATTTAGCAAATATAAACAGATATACTTGAAGACAGAATCAGATGTGCATGACGTTGTCTTTCTATGATGGGACTTTGGCTAGAATAGTTTTTTTTGTGTGCAGTGGCAAAGATTATGATGAGAAATTTATATCCTTTGCACACTAGGGATAGGGAAAGAAACAACAGATGAGGTAATGTTTTCCAAGAGCATGAAAGCAAAGGGACACAGGGAAATGAAAAGCATTAGTATGATATTATAGCTGACATGGTTGTCTGTCTATACTCACACCCACAGACCAGACAGTTTCTTAATTTCTCTTTAAACATTTCCTTTCTATGTTTCATTAATGGTCCTATCTTCCACAGTTAACTGCATACCTCCCACTTTGCTCCTGTACTGAAAATTTCTTATTAGAGAAAATTTTGTATTCTTCTGCCATTTTATTTAATCTATTTAATCATCATCATCATCATCATTCCTCTCAATGCCTGTTCCCCATATATTTTCTGAGGCAACAGCATTTCTAAAGTTGCGACTTCTCCTTGAACTTTAGCAGCATCCTTAAAGCTGCTAATTCCCCACAGCACTGTTGTTCTCTTTCAATAATAACTCATGTTTTTCCTATCTAAGGCTACTAAACTGAATAATATTTGAGGTCAAATTTTCAGGAAGAAGCCCCTAAGTCAGTAGATGTAGAAACGAGGTGCTTCTGTGAATGAAACAAGTGGCTGTCTTTCTAGGTGAGTTTTTGCATGGTGTGTCCAAACTGGGGCATGGAAGAGCAGACATCTTCATTCACCTATTGCCCTAACCCACGCATGGAGGGTTGGACTCTAGACTAGTTGGGGCACTGATTTGCCATGTTCTTCTAGCACGGTTACTGGTAAAGTGGGGAAAAGACCTCAGGTCGGATGAGTAGTCTCCATCTGAAAGCACCTTTGTGTAGAACGTGATCTTTTCTATATTTGTCAATAGATTTTCAGTGGATTTTTAATCTGCAGAGGCATTTTTGCCAAAAATGATGTAAATTGTTTCCTTCTTTATGCTTTTTTTTTTCCCCTTTTTATATTAGCATGCTAAAAGTAATTGAAGGAGTCAAGAACAGAGGAGTGCAAAAGCTTTTGAGTGAAATGTAAAATATTTGTTTATTTTAAAACCATAGAAAATATTCTTTTATCTCACTGTAAGGTTAGGACTTTATACAAGTTTTCTTGAAATTTAGTCAAGTATCATAAAGGAACCAGAATTGCATGGCGTTTTGTGCATTTAGGAGGTAGTGGTGTTTATTTTTGAGAAACGCAAGCTCCCAGGACACCAGAGGGAGAACGTATTTCTCGGACTGGGATGGGCCAGCTTGTTTTAGGCTATGAGTACTACTGCATCACTCAGTCCCAGCACCTGGGCTACCGTGAAATATAGGGTTGTCTTCGGAAAGCAAGCTCTGGGAGTAGCCTAAAAGCAAGATGCTTTCTTCTTTGGAGAGAAGAATATGCTACAGGCATCAAATGTCACCACAGAGAATAGAATTGTTTGAGGAATATGTATTTCTGTGGATTTGGCTGTAAAAGTGTCCTTGAGAAACCACCACTTGTAAGGGCGAAGGTGCAGACTAGAAGTTTGAACACAGGTACCTGTGTCATAGAATAGATTGATGTCTGTGATAACAAGGCCTTGATCCTCTTGTATTTTACCTGACATCACTGTAAATCCAGTGAGGGCATGTCTAGATAAGGGCCTAGGCCTGAAGAGCATTCTTGATTAAATTCCCAAGCTGGCATTCATTTCTTAGAGCAAGAGTTTGCACTGACCATTAGCTATTCTGTTTTAAATTCAGATCTTACCCAAATCAGATTAAATTCCACTGAAGGCAAGACCTGCACTGATTCTGCATTACCAGTGTAAGTTGTTATAACCAAGCTGAAGAGTCACTATAAAACTACTTCTTGTTTTGCTTGTTAGGTGGAGGTGAGCCTATTTGCAAGGCTCTGATGATATAAATTTATTTGGAGACCAGAAACAGAAGGTGGAAGTATAAGGAGAGAGAGAGTAGTTTCTGGATATATAACCAGCATACGTTTGTAAGACACACACTTTCTAAAATAACTATTCTCAGAAGCTTAATGTTGAGAGTGGTTCTTGTTTCACCTTCTCCCATGGTTCAGCTGGCAGGGAGTTTTACTATTTCATCTGCAAATCCTGTTTGCAGTGCCTTTAGACCAGTGTTTTACAGCAGAAGCTACACATTTTGATACAGAAAGAAAAAGCAGCAATAACATCTGTGCTGTATATTTATCTAGCTCTATCCTACCAGAAGATTTCTGACTGTTAAAAAAGGCATGATCATTTATCGTATGGTGGATTTTTACTCTATATTTTGCTTTTGTTAGAGGAGTAACGATCAAGGAATGATCATTGTGTGTCTGAAAGGTTGAAACTCTCACAATTCTGGGAGGCCATGCTCCTTAGTGCTGTCTCACAAACTGAGCTTGACGAAATTATAGGAGCAAAAACTTTTCTGAACAAAATGGGCTGCACCGTCAACTTGTCTTATAGTAGGTCTTGCCCTGACTGTGGAAAAGTTTTGCGTTATGTTTGTAGGTCAAGAAAGGATACCCAGTGAATAGCTGCAGAGCTCTTTGTGTGATTTTCATGGTCCCCTCCAAGCAATGTGCCCCTATGTCCACGCTATTGGTTGGAAGTAATTGAACTAACTCCTATAAAGGTGCCTTGGTGGCCAAGGTCGTGGGTGATGAGCAGAAACTGTTCCTCTTGAGGCAAGAAAAGAAAGGAATTTACAAACACAAATAAAAAGGCATTCCCCCAGTGACTCACGCAGCAGCAGCACAGGGATATAGGGAATCTTTCCTGTAGACATCTTAGTACAAAGTTGCTTTCCTGGCAGTGAGAGTGTGTTTTAGTCATCCACTCATCATGATGTGTTAGAGAGTCTTCAACCACATTCTGTGTTAGGAAAGGCTCTGAGATTTATTAAAAGGTTGTTTTCTAAACAATCAGAACAGGAACTACCTTTTACTATATTTGTTTCTTTTCTTCGGGGGAGAGGGTGAGAAGATGAGGAAAGAGGGCCGGAAGTGCTGGCAAACACTAAGCAGATCTGAGGAACTGCAAAATGTGATTTATTATCAATAAAAGATGATTTAAAAAATTCATCCTTCAGTTCCCTATTCGTTTCTAGTTGCAAAATCCCATGAAAAGGACGTATCATTATTTTATCCCCTGCTTCATCATTTCAGATGTTCAAATTAACAGACTGGTTATTGAGAAATATGAAATAACATTTCTGCATTGGATTTATGATTATTATGCAAATGTAACTACCATATTCTGTGCAGAAAACGCACTTAAAAGCAGAAAATAGCAATAACCCTATTCAGGAGCTACTCCAGTTAATATTTGCTATAAAGAAATGGGGATTCATTAATAACTTACGTATTGTCATTAGGATTGTTTTATTGTAATATGTAATTTGCCTGAACTATGTCTTTCTCAAAATGGTTTTAATTACAGAAATAAATGACTGAGCTTAGTGAAGATGCTTATACAACAGTGCAGTCATTTTCTCTGTGCCAACTGGAAATGTATTCTTAACAGATGGAATTCACCAGTCTGCGAAGAGCTATTGCGAGGCCTTTGCACTAGTTAAAACCTTACTTAATCCATTTGATAGGGCACAAAGGAAGTCTATGTCATACATGCTCTTTCTTCTTTGTCTCTACACTGTTTAGCAATTTATTCTGTCATAGACATAAGAAAAAAGAAAGCAGAGTTGTTCATTTAAATGTATTTTGCTATTAGGAGTAATTTTATTCAACAAGTCATGCCACAATGGGTTAGAATAAAGGTAGGGTTCAAAGTACCTCCTCTCTTTTCTATAGGGACCTTGACATTTATTCTTCCTTCAGGTTGTGTGGGTAGTAATACCATTGCAGATTATTTTGGCCTCATGTTCCTTTTTTCTATTTTTGCTACTGTTCAACCTGAGTCTCTTTTATAGCTCTCATTGTCACTATAGGATCAGTAGATGTGACCTTCTTCCAAATTTTGATTCAGGCTAAAGGCTTACAATACCCACAAGATGAAGCCAGGACTTCAGATAGAAACTACCAGGAATAGAAAACCAATATTTTGCTTCTGGCTGATGAGCTGGTTGATTGCAAGACTCGTGTCTTCCTTGTGATTCACTAACTGTAATGAACACCAGTAAAAATGTAGTCTAGAAACAGCACAAAACATAGAGGTGTGCTGATTAGCCATGACATACAGAAAGGAGGCAGTGACAGTATGGAGAAAATTAAGGTACCAAGCCGAATTACTTTGCGAACAAGGGCAGTAAAAGAGAGGTGAATTCACTAGTATTAAGTGCAAAATCACCCGCTTAGGAATACAAAGATCCTCAGCTACAAGTTAATTGTTTCATCAGTTAGAAGTGAATGAGAAGTAAAAGGGTGCTACATGTGCTAAGTGACAACAGGATGACTGAGCCAAAGTGATGTGGCCATGAAAAAGGCAGTTGTACTTCAAGATGTTAGCAGAACTCAGGCGTGGATCCTGTCTTACGAGAGAAAAAGATATATATATATATTTATATGTGCCTTATACTTCAGCAAGTTACCAAGGCTTTAGGTGGAGTTCGCTGCACATCAACTACTCTGCGTTAACTGGAAACATGCATGGCTTGATCCCGTGATAGTTTACAAAAGGGACTTCATTACTGCAGAGCTTAAGAACTGCTGTGAGTTCAAGTCATGGCTCAGCTGATGCTCACGTTTGTATTTCCATACTCTGAAGGAATGTGTCTTGCTTTTACACAGCAAAACAATGAATAGAAATGTAAGTAAATGAACCAGAGAGGTGATAGAGCTGTTCATGTTAGAGGATTGCAGTGTCATGCGAAACAATAGGGATGGCCATGAGTAAAGTTAGGTTGGGAATAAAGAGAGGATATCGACAGAGTAGTATCGCAGTGGGAGTTAAGGTCCAAAATTACCTGGTTTGATCAGCTGGAAAGAGGCTGTGTGTGGCAGTGAGCCCTGTTGGCCCATCCAGCCCTACATGCCTCATAAAATAAATTAGATCATCAGTAGTAGACTCCAAAGTAAAGCTGAACATGCAAATCATATCAATTATAAATTACAAAAACTACCAATTTGGGCTTTTTATTATATATACACAAGTCTCTGCATCTGTCTCCTATGCTGCTTTTTTTTCTTTTCCCCAAAAGACTGTTACTTCCATCCTGTCATGCCTTATTCATTTGATTATTTATGCATTGGCTACAGCAATATTCTGTTAAATATTTAAAAGTTTGTGATTTAAACCTGACTGTCTTTTGAGTTGTAATTATTTCTTATAGACCTAAAGGCTTACATTTAATATTAGACTGGTTCTGTTTGTTTTAATTTTGTAGCAAGACCAAGCAAGGATATACTTAGTTCATGAACAGTAAACGAGGAAATAATGTAACTGTGCTGTCAAGGAAATGAAAGAGTGCAGAAGACACATTCAAAGCTATTTGATTAATGCTTTTACTCTGCATTGTCCTAGTTTTTAGTCAGAGAAACAATTTTTGATAGACAAAGAATAATTATCCTCATTGCTTTTAATTAAATAATTTTTAGAATGCCATATGAAATTCAATTTTATGGTGTTAAAAAAATTTTAAAAAGGGAGGATGATATGGTGGACGTCCTAGTGGACAATATGGTACTGCCTGATTTTTACAGTCGCTACCTATATGTATATAGTGGCTGGAAGCGTGCAGCAGCGTCTAAGGATTCTGTATTGTCCAGGTGTTTTTGCCTATGCTATCTTAAGTGGCATAAATGAGAACCCTGCAATGGAGCCTGAGTGGATCACTGTGTGATCGGGGGGGATGGGTTATGAGGAGGGTAACAGACTCCTTTCCTTCCTTCCTTGGTGGCCAGCTCCTCTTGATGGAGGCAGCTTCCAAGGGGGCAGGAGGAGGTGCACCCACCAGGGTGAATGTACCTGACCTTGGGGCTTAGCTGGGGGAAAATGGCCAGGAGTGCTACTGAACAGAAAGCAAGGAAAAACAGATTTGCATTTCATTTGTTTTCATTCCACTACTTAAAAATAATCTAGTGTCGTTTTATTATTTTCTTGAAAGCTGCTTTGCGCTGACTAGCCCTTGGTGTTTGTCAAAGCCTTTGTTTTCTCTGTATATTCCCTGCTGGGCTACTCAGAACCTAGTTGAATTATGAGGATTATTCAGAGCTGCGCTGGATAATAAAATGGTCTATTGATTAGTAGACTTCTAATTACTTGTCCCTTAGCATGAAAGAGAAATAAGAAGATTTGATAGTAAACAATGCAGAAAACAAACAGGGTGTTTCCAGCATGGAGTGATATGCAGGCATGTGTGTGGCATTTTACGTGAGTATTATAATTTTATCATCGCGAGCTCATCCTGTTGCTTACAAAACTGAGCAGCTAGATTCCCTGACAGATGATGAGCCACACAGTACAGCCCCTCCATGCCTCTCTGCAGGACCCTGCATTCACACTGAAAGGATAACATAATGAGGAGCAATATGCTTTAGCTTTTTCATGTCTTGGAGTAAAGAAATTAAAGTTATGGCTAATCTGTGGTTTAACTAGATATGTACTGATAAAAATGGACATAAATAGTGTGTCAGAGTGTTCATTTGAAAAAATGGTGAACATGAGAAAGTAATGGAACCTTTCCATTTATATTCCATGCCTTTCTCCTAATTCAGTCCATCAAATTACCTTTGGTCTTCTCCAAAAATGATTCATTCTAAACTGTTTTTTTGTAATAGCACTTTTTAGAAATATATCTGTGAATTTTTTAAGGAAGCAGATTTGAACAAAAATAACACTCTCCAAAAGTAGTAATGAAAATATGAACCTGATTGGCAAAAGTCAAAATTCAACAGTGTGTAGAAATCAAGCTATGCATTTGCTATGGGTTGAACTAATTTAAGAGTAAAATATTTGAAGTATACTCATGAGATTCCCTTTTTCAGTTCATTTCATTTGAAAACTTCTGTGTATGGAGATGTTTTTCAAAAAGGAAAGGTCTTCAGCTGAGCTCTCGAGCAGTTTTCCAGAGAATCTGCGTTGTCTGGGGCTCTGCTCTACCTTAAGCCTTGCTAAAGGACTGCCCCAGGTGCATGAAGTAAACAAGTCCTATGAGGCNTTCAGCTGAACTCTCAAGCAGTTTTCCAGAGAATCGAGTCCGCGTTGTCTGGGGCACTGCTCTACCTTAAGCCTTGCTAAAGGACTGCCCCAGGTGCATGAAGTAAACAAGTCCTATGAGGCAAGTTTTCACTATTGAGATATAAAAAGCCAGGTTGTCAGGGAGAAGTTATATCTCTGTTAGACTACCTGTAAAAGAAAATAGTTTCTTCCTGCAAACCTTGGGAAGAAGGAAGATGTGATCTCACTTGGGCTTCTGGGTTACTGTGCTTCTCAACTAGATTCACAAGCTTATGAATGTTTTGAAAAAGAGAACTGAAGTCCTGGTAGAACTGCCATTCATTTCAGTGAGACTAGCTTTCCTCTCCAGCCCTTTAATGCCTCTTCCATGATCCATAAGAAGAGACCTATGTGAATTTCCATGGGCTTTGCATACCTGTCTTGCACTTTTTCTAGCCTCTGTCTTTAAATGCAAAGAACTTCAGAGAAGACCCCACTTCCCCCAGCAACTCTGCAGTTCTTGTCCATGGAGGAAGAACTTAACACTTAAGAGCCAAAGCAGTACTTTAAAGTATGAAAATCGTGTAATTCTCAGTAGGCACCCACATGCTTTTGCACTGTTATATTTTGGTTTTGTTGGAGTCAACTGAGTATTACAGGCTCACTTTTGTCTCCTGCTGCACCATTCTAGAGAAGCAGCAGTCTGGTGTCTTTACCACTGCTTTGATCTGGTGCCGAGCTGATGCGAGCAAGTCCGTGTGTCCCTCGTGGTTTGGGTGCTTCTCCTCCGTGGTGAAACCTTTGCATTTGATGCCTGACTTCAGGTGGGGAGGGAGGTGCACGGGGGCTGTGCTGCGCTTGCACAAGCAGAATTGTCCACTCATTGGCACCCTTGTCCTGTCACCTGGAGGCTCACGTCAGAGCCAGAGCTGCTCTGCTCAGTGTGGATCCTTCATCTGTTTTGTGCTCTTCCTCCAGGCCTGTAGTTAGGTACCTGTGTTATAGGTACTAGACACCTGGCTTGGCTGGGTGCGCAGCCAGCATCTAATCGTGTGCACTTTTTGGTGTGCATGTGTGCAGCAATTCAATAGCTGGGCTTCTTTTTTTTTTTTTTTTTCCTGCAGAGCATAGGCAGGAGACACATTTCAGGCTCTGCTGTTTACCTGACAGAACAGTCAAAACAGTTTTCTGATTAAAGCGGCAGTAGTAGACACCCAGTCTCTGTGGGCTCCTCCACATTAGGGGATAATGGAACCGTTTACTAACAGCCAGAGAAATTATTTATTAGGCTATGAAACCTTTAATTTATAAGGAAGGTTTCACATTCTAATATTCTTTTTCTTGTACTCCCACTCTGCAAAATGTTGCAGGGCCAAAAATTAATGTATTTGTACATCTATTTCTAAGTTATGTGGGTGTCTGAAATGGTACGGTTTTAAACTGGAACAAATAACAGACTCGTAGCAATCTTCTCTGAACCAGCAAGGTTTTATAAACCTGAAGATGGAGATCAATCAAACCCAGTATATTATATTCTCTGCTCTGTTAGCTTTAGGTTTAAACAGTTTTATAAATGTGAAATTGCAACCAGAATTCCCCAGCTGCTAGACAAGTCTCTGATGGAGCAGGGCCAAAGCCACATCTGGGGAAAATACATGGGAATCCTAGACTTCAGTTTTCTTTATCTCTCCTTTAACAGTCATAGCTGCTACCTGGTAAAACAGCTTTCTTTTGTCTTGCCTGAATTTTTGTTTTGACATGTACAGTTGCCCCTTCTGTTCGTACAGGAGGCTGAAACAAAGGCTAAGATCTTTTGTCACCTGCACCCTGCTCAAGCTCATGAAAGTCACGGGGTCTAATTCAGGATAATTTTGGGTCAAATCATTTGTGGAATACAGATTCAGTTTTTTAAAAAAATCTAAGCATCCATCTGACTTTTGAAAAGGCTATGAAAGACAAAACCAGCTTTATCATATACAAAATAACCTCGTCTGCTCATGTCCTCAGTTTATTCATTTGTATGCACACAGGCATGCAAACAATTATGTACCTATAAGGGAACGCAGAGACTTTTTACTTTATTTTGCTGGTTCTTATATTGTGGAAAAGCAGCCACATCTTCAGGTTCAACTTCACTGGTGGTGGTTGATGTAACCTCCAGAGCCTCTGGATATGATGATTCAGGTTCCCTAATGAACACAGGGCTTTGAATTGACTTCCATTGAAATGAAAGGAACTAAAAAAAAGGGCACTGGACTGCGAATAACACCTGTAAAATCGCTAGGTGTTGGTTTAAAATAACACCTCAAAGAGACTCATTCCCTTGCTGTTCTATGGGCCCTTTGCCCTGTACCCAAAAATCCCCCTGCGGAGAAGAAAAAAATAGTTTGCTTAGGACTTCATGACCTACGCAGAGGTGCAGGCAGTGCAGAAATCGAGACAGGTGACATCTTCACATATCTTTTCAGGCAGAGAAGAGCCAAGTCAAGGCAGCCTTAATGCTTCGTATATTGAAACAGGGGGTAACCCCCCTGCATTGAGTTTGAGACACACAGCCACCTTGAGTCTGAAGCCTGGGGCCCTCTTGCTCCAGGTGTGATCCCGCCTCGTGCCCATGAAATGAACATCAGGATGTAAGGGATATCTGTGTTTCATTCCCATTAGCTTTGTGTAGGAATAGGGGACAAATGGATCTTTGCAAATGGTCAGGAGACTGTTGTTCTGGATTGTCACCTCACTAGTAAGGCGTGGGCATAATACCTCCAAAATTTTGTCATGATGCTCTCAGGATGTCACGAATGTTCTTAATTTTTGCATGGAAGGATATATTACCCTGTTTCCGTGTATCCTGTTTTACAAACAGAATCTTTCTTACTTTTCTGCTATAGATGTTCAGCTTTAAACATTAGGCTTCAAACTGTGTTTAATTTTAGCATTTCAATGATACCAAGGCTTACAGTTGTTTACTTTGAAGCATTCATGGAAAGATTAAATTATAAATAATTGTCCCTTTCACCTTTTATAACATCTATATATTCCTCTGTTTTGTCTCCTCCATTCCAGAAAAAGTAATGAGCACTTATGACAAAACTAGATAGTAGGGAGCATCAGGTAGCATTAATCAGGTAGCAGGTAAGGATTTGTAAGGATTTGTTTGTCTCGTAGACAAACGAGACAAAATAAATGTGACCTGTTTAATTACCATAGTAGCTGCCTATCATCAAGCTTTCCCTGTGAGCTGTTGCAGCTGTGTTGATTAACCAGATGTACCAGGCTTCAGAAAGAATGGAGAAAAGGTAAAAATAAAAAGTAGGAAGCAATAGGAACTAGAGAATGAAAATATATGTATGTCCAGCAAAAGTGCTTTTGTCCAGGAAACATTTGTTTCTTGGCAATATAGGCTTGGGGCTGAAGTTTGATGGCAGCTGTTAGTTCCAAACAGGCAGAATTGATCTAAATTACGGCTTCTTGAGAGGGTAATTTTTTTCCATGATGGTTTTTCTGCTTCCATTTGCTTAAAGGAGGAGGAGCAGGATCTTGACCTTTCAAGCAGTAGAAGGCAGTTCTCTTAAAGATTTTCATCACTGTCAAGCCTGTTTTCCCAAGATCTATAGGAACAGAGGTAGCTCCGCAAGGCCGGATAGGTGCAGTTTGGCTGACAGCATGATGGGAAAGTGCAGACCTCTGGGAACGAGATTACAGACTGCCTGCCAGAAGGGAGTAATTCTGCCACAGGTGCCGAGTACACTAACTGTTATAGAGCAGACAGAAAGCGTTGACACTGACATGGGAGTTTGTTAATTTAGTAGATTTGAGTCTTGCAGTAGTCTCCAGAGGGAAAATGAGCAGGATATCACTGACGGCATCCCTAGTTCTCTCCCGAGTTCTCATGTCACAGAGTAAGGCTACCTCCTCCTTTCTGGTTTTCTGTGGCTAGGAATAAATTTATGTATGGATAATCATGAACTACAGTCTGCAAATTCACATCGGCTGCAAAGTTATCAGATTTTGTGGACAATAGCCAGAAGTTGCACATAGAGGAGGTCAGCAGAGACCCACCTGACCAGAGGAGGGATGCAACTCTGAAGCTGAAGTTCCTGTTTAACTGAAGGCGTAGAAGCTTACATTCAAAACTGCCCTTTCCCTCTCACATTGTTCATAAGGCTAAGTCGTGTCTTGTAGTCCATGAAGTGGCTATCAGGGACTGTGGCTAGCTATGCATGTGAATGCATGTATATACATACGTTGCTGTAGTCATGCAAACTACCCAGTGCTTTTGGTTTTGGGTCACGTAAGTTCGGAGTAAAATCTACATTCACAGATAAATTCTATGTAAAAATTCTCACTCTGAGGTGTTTGGTTCTTGCCTACTTAATATCTTGTTCATGTACTTTCTTATAACTAGGCAACGTATATAGGTTTAGATCAAATCTCAAGCTTTGCTGCCTTCACTTTGGGTTGGGTTTTATGTCATTTTCTGTGTAGGTTTTTCAAGTGTAGTTTTTTATTAGTGATCATTTCTCTATATTAAAGCTCTATTCTACATGTTAGTAACTGTATCGATTTCTTTGCAATATTTACTATAATGAGACATGCTCCAAATTATTATTTTCTATTCCTCACAGAACTGACAAGTAGGTTTTTGAGTGATATTTTGTATATATTTAATATTTGTATGTTTTGTACATATGCATTCAGCAAGGCTCTCGAGTATTGACTTGAATTTAGGTTCATTGGTTGTGTTTTTCAATATATTTGGTATGCTTTAACACAGCACTCAGGAATTCACATAAGTGTAGACTTATGACTAGTAATGTGTAAAAGCAAGCACATTTTTAATGACTTTGCCCGACCGGACCCATAACATTTACAGTATTTTCAGACTGTTCAGGTAAAATGTGCCATAAGCATATTGTCTATTGTATCACCATATCATCCTGTCACACTTGACACAGATATAGCTACGTACTTATGGAAAGCGAGGCAAACTGAGCTTATTAGATGGAGAGATGTTCTTCATTGCCATGGATCACTGAAAACTTACAGGTTGGGTCTGGTGGGTGAAAGGAACAAATAGAGCACACTACGGGGTGAGCTGGGCTTTGCTGGTAACCAGAGCGAATTCACAGTGGGCAGACAGAATCTGAATATTACACTTTTTGGACCAAAAAGGCCAATATTGAAGTACACTCTGCAGTGTTTGTCGCAGCACAAGGGATGTCCCAAAGAGCATCCCTTCCACACAGGCATCTGTTCAGGCTTTGGGAAGAACTGGGATTTGCCACTCACTCATCATGCCCTTGTTCTTATTGCTACGTTTGTCCCCTGGCTAACGGTATATGACAGTTCATTGCTGTTAATGGTGTTATTGCAGAATTAGACTACAGAAAAATATCGCCTCGAGCAAAAATATCATTGATAATTTAGGCCTGTCTTTTGGGACAGCATATGCTGGAGTTAATGAAAGTTTGCCTTAGTAATTCTGAAAAGATCCTATACTTTGGACTACTTAAAATGGAATTTAATATTCTCACTTGGATAATTTCCTTAATGACAACAGGACTGCTTATCTTCTGCCTTTTTTTTTTTTCCCCCCCAAGATGAGCTCCTTTGGGAGCACAGTCCAGGTAGCAGCTATTGGCTGGCAATCACAGGAAACCAAGTCTTACACCAGAAGGGTGTGCAGGGCACCGCTGCAAACACCACTATTGCCCTCACTGTCCTCTCCCATGGTCCCTTGGAAGGAGTGGGAAAGGCTGGACCACTGCCAGCCCCAGCAAATGGGACACCAGTGACCTTGTACTGAGGGTCTAATGACCTTCCTTGCCATCTCCACAGCAAGGAGATGTTTTCAGACAAGATCTTTGGGGGGTCCTTGGAAGACTCAAATGTTGATCAGGGTGGAAATGCTGAGTTTTACAACTGGGACAGCTAGCAAAATATGAGGTTCAAATCCAGAGGACCTTTTAATTTTGCTGACCCTTACTCAAAGAAACCAACTGAAAAATTTTACACGTTAAAAATAGGGAGCATCACATGGTCTTGAAAGTCACCGGCCTCAAGGCCAAGAGTGGAGTTCTGCCACAGTACCCACAGACCAGCACTGTCTGTGCTTATCCCTTAATAACTGTGTATTAAAAATCTGCACTCTGTGTAGGTGAGTCTACCAAGCCCTTGTGTCTGCACCTTTGGAGAGAATGTGGCTCTGTGTCCATGGCAGGGAGAGGTCCCTTGCACACTGATGGTCCTGCTAATCTATTTCAACTTATTTTTCATAATGAATAGTATCAAGGTTATAAAGACATAATTAACGCCTCTAGAAGAGGAGGCAGATTGCAGTTAATGGGCAGGTCTTTGAAGGAGACCTGGACTTGATCCTGTGAGGGTCAAACCACTTGCAGCTACCGCCTGTGATGGGACTCATTATTATGAGGACAGTAAGAAGGGGAAAATTGCCTGGCATTGCGAGTCTGAAGGGTAGCACCGAGAGCAAGGGGAAGGGTTCACGTGCTGAGCGTTGAAACATGCATTGGCGAAGGGAGCAAAAGGCACAAGGGAGAAAGGGGGAGGGTCAAGGCAACACGATAGGCTGTGATCTCATGTTGAGGAACTGCAGCAAATATACTCAACCTTTCCGTAGCTCACTGGTTGTCTGTCGTAGTGTGGACGTTCCCTATCAAAGGAAAAGGCACTGTTTTAAAAGCTGTTGCTGAGGAGGCACTGCAGTCGATCATCTTTGGTTTGTTGTTCTGCTGCACCCGAGCGTTCCCCCGAGCAGCTCTGCAGGGCCGAGGCGAGCGGCCTGGCCACGCTCGTGGCTGCCCCTGCAGCAGGGCCCTCAGGGCGGCCTGGCCACGCTTGGGGCTGCCCCTGCAGCAGGGCTCTGGGGGCAGCCTGCGCACATGCCCTGTCAAGGGGTTGGCACCCTCCGCAGCGAGGGCAGCGCCTGAGCGCCCCGAGGGAGGGACTGAGGGGACGACTCCGCTTTGCAGGGTGCTTTGGGCTTGTGCTTCTGTTCTGTTTTTCTTGTGGCTTTAAGGGTGCTTTCGTCTTTTTTTTTTTTTTTT
>VWPW01008640.1:372722-494584 GCA_013389825.1 Crypturellus undulatus
CCGCGCGAGGGCGGCTGCGGGCGCGCGCCCCCCGCCCCGCGCGCCCGTCACCAGTATCGATCCCGAGGATGGACGGAATTTCCTAGGATTGCCGTTAGGAAGCGAGGGGCGGGGGAGGGGGCAGACAGAGAGGAAGGAAGGAAGGCAGGAGGGGGGGGGAAAAAAAAAAGGAAAAAAAAAAAAAAAAAAAAGCGGTAACCAGGCAGGGTAGCGAGGCAGACATGGATATGAGGTGGCACTGTGAGAACTCGCAGGTAGCTCCTTCTCTCGCGGCCGGTGCAGGGCGCAGGCGAAGTGCTGCCGCATGCAGGGTTTACGATGCCATTAGTCTGAACAGCAGAATTAAAAATATAAGGGGGGGGGATCTTGGTGGGGAGGAAAAAAGGCATTTGCACCGATCGCTGAGAATGACTTTATTCTTTTTGTATGTCGCTTGGGAGATTGCATGTCACTAGATCAGATTTCTGCACGTTTCTGTTTAAATATAGAAAAGCTTTGAAATTGTGTCTCTATTATTTTTCTGCTCCAAGAAAATAATGCTTTGGTACCCTGAGCATGGATGCTTCTGTTTTTCTGTTCTGCTTTTTTAGACCACGGGGGTGCTTTCTAGCATGCTTGCTGCAAGCGAGAGGCAAGGGAAGGGAAATAGTGATGCTTCAAAATAAAAGCATGAAATAAAAGCATGAAATAGCGGCTAGGTTGCTTGGTGGTGAATAACCTCGTAATTGCTGTGCCTGAAATGATGCTGGGACGCTGACCGTGTATGCTCGCTCTTCGGGCTCGTGCGTGTACATATGTGTGTGTTTGTTTTGGTGTGCTTTTCCTACCGAGCGTTTGCACAACTGGGATTTCTGTGAGTTCCATGCATGCTTTGATTAAAAAAAAAATTGCATATGGTGAATGACTGAACCTGATTAACAGATGTTTAATGATATATGATGCAAAAAAAAAAAAGTTTTTTTTTTTTTTTTAACGAGTTCAATCTAACCTTTGGGGGTAGGGGGAGGGTGAATCATTGCATGTTTTTGACATCGAAAACATTTGTGTTTCTCAGAGACTGATAGTTTATTTGCTCGTTCCTAACACTGAAGAGCAGGGCTGTCTGTCCATGTATTTATTTATTTACAAATCAGGCCCCCCAGGGCATCCCGTTTGAGGGGGTACTGCTCGCAGCGCTCGCTGCGGTGCCTGAAGCAGTGAGCAGAGGTGGGTGCTGCTGCGGGAGCGCGGAACTCCGTGGGGAGCCCCTCGGGGAGATCCCGCCTCGCTCCCTGCTCTCCCGCAGAAGGGCCTGGCAGCCGTGGCACAGCAGCGATTTTCCTAATCTACCCCTAAGTAGGCATAAAAGGGAGAAGCTTTTTAGAGGACCAGTTTTCTTTCAAGTGAATGGGAGGATAATAAAGTTGGGAAGATGTTTTTTCGGGTTTATCCGGGTTCACAGGTTGCAGATAATGTGTTGAGAGGACTTCGGTCTCTTGGGGCTGTTTTTCATGACGTTCTGTGAAGTGGGGTTTGGGTCACCAATTCATTGATGGTATTTGTGGGGCCAAGGATCAAAACTTTGGTCGTAGCTGGTATGTTGTGTCAGTCCTGTTTGGGTGTGGAAGCTGGGTTTCCTCAAACTTCTTTAATAAGCTTTACTTTCTTCTTGATATAAACATTTCAGTCTCATAAAATGCAGTTCTATAAAGAAGCTCTTCTCATTATCCAGGACTGATCCTTATCTAGCATTCCTTTCCCAGAGCATCTCATCCAAAAATAAATAAATAAATAAACTGAGGCAGTTGTTAAGAGGTTTTTCCCAGGCCACGTAGTTCCTGCCTGTGGTATCAGCACTGGTATTAGACCAGTGTTCAGGTTTAGCCCAAAAACTTTGTGNTTACACCAATGTTCAGGTTTAGCCCAAAAACTTTGTGAATTGAGTTTGCCTTTCCTGGCGCTGTTCCTAATGGTCGTCCGTCAGCTGGGAGTCACATATAGTTTGATGCAGTTGACAGTATCTGCTTGGAAGAAGCTCAGGGATGAGCCAGTGTGGAAATTGAATTGCCTCTTGACTCCCTAATATTAACGATCCTTCCAGGTCAGCCCAGGGGTAATTGGCAGGGCAGCCCGAGGAACCATCTGTTAAATCGGCCTGGATTGTAGCTCACCTGTGGAAAGATGTATACGGATAACAAGCACAAATCAAATTTCAATTGCTGAATATAAGGACTGCCTAAAGTCATGAATATCTTAAAAGCCAAGATGTGGTCACAAGTTCAATATCAATTATTTTATTTGCTATTTAAAGAGTGCTATAGCTAAGACTAGGTAGATTGGACAAACTTGTCTTTCAATAGAGGTAGAAAACTTGTGGCATAAAGTAAGGAAGGCTAATGTTGTCCATGATTTTTAGACCTTCAGGTACATGTATGTTTAAAATAGCCCATTAATCAATCAAAGTTTGTATGCACCTGCAACCTGTTGAGACAGCTGGACCTTTAAAGAGAAAATCAGTATTCAACAGGAATTCAGAAGAGACAAACAGCCTGAGGACAATGTTTAAAAACTCAGCTCTGCTTTATGTCTCAGAGTAATGCTGATTTAGCAAGAAATCCCAGTCACAGTGCGAGAGGATTTTTCTTTGACCTTGTGCATTGGAGATGACATAGAAAGTTAGCAGTTGTCAGCACGGCTTTGTGGTGAGTTCTGCACAAGAGGTGTAGTCACCTCCTGTGGCCAGCAGGAAAGGTCTGAGTAGAGTACCAAAGAACACGGGCGCAAGCAGAACTCTGAGAACACTGCTGCTTTAAAATGAAAATGACATTCTTTTGAATTAGCTTCTATGTCAGCTGGATGGTCTAACAAAACTATCATCCTAAGGGTAAGTTTAGTGTGACGTAGGTGAGGGAAACTTTAATGCACTGTAATCCCACAACAGAAGAGACCTTGGAGCTATTCATCCATTCTCAGTCTGTTCCCAGATACTGAAAATGGTGGTTCTTTTCCAGTGGCCCCGTAAAATGCACTCTTAGTCTGCAGCTGTTCTGGACCACAAAAGGATTACCGTCTCCCAGCTGAGACTCTTTTGCCTTGGGTCAACCGTTCGCTATTGTTCCCTTCCTTAGAGCTCGTTAGTTCTTCCCGCAGAGGTGGCATTATGAGAGAACTGGTATCTAGAGAAATGGTCAAGATAAATAGTGGAAGAAGACATCAAACGAAAGCTTAGCCCAGGAGATGCTTGAAAACTGGAGCTTGTTGAGAAGGAGGAAATGATTTATATAATGTTTTGGATGACATTTTCAATAACTTAAAATATTTCATCATTCTTTGTAGTTGTGCACATTAATGTGAAGTTTAGTCACTCTATTTTGTTTCAACATTGGTAAGAAATTCTTGAGACTCCTCAAGTTTATAATTATTCACAGCTATTCTGACACAAAATAATTTTACACTTGTTTTGCATGTTTAGCAATTTTCCTCATTCTGTTTTTACGTTTCTAACATGATTTTTCAAACTATAGGATATTCTGTCCTGGTCTTGCAAGCTGCCCTAAGTAGCCAGTATATGAAGAGTCTCTCCAGGGGCAGCCTGAGTGATCACAGTGCGTTGCTGCATTGTCTCGCTCTTTCTAACACTGTTTACACCTGAACTTTACTTCATTTTTTCCCCATGGGATTCATGAATAGGTTTAGTTGAAGTCACACACATGTTTATGTAGGGCTCATCCTTTCTTTCAGCTCATGCCTCGCAAGCCCTTTTGGATGAAACTTCTGCTGGTATCTTCAATCCAAGTACTGTAGTGAGCTGAGGTAGGGTAAGGCCTGAGAGCAAAACTCATGTCAAAGTTAAAAGCTTTTAGGCAAGGTGTGGAAGGAGGCTGCTCCACGAGGAAGTCACGGAAGGTATGCGGCACCTCGTCCAAAGCTCCCAAAGCCCCATGTTGCAGCTGTTCCTGTGCAGCCCATGTGCTGTAGCAGGATAGTTTTGATGGGATATTTAAAAAGAGGTTGAGCTACTATTCTATACTCATGCATTTAGATTGCTACTAGCAAGAAATACTGCTTTGTTTTCTCTGCTAATGCATTAGGAAATGTAAGGGAAAAGCCACATACAACCTTTGTTTTGCCCTGGAGCTGCCTGCAAGAGTATCTCCATCTCCTACTTGTCTATATTTGCCTATTATTTTTCATAGTGTTTTTTAAAAAAAACTTCAAGAACAAAATGACTTCTTCATACCTCAGAGTTAGTTTTGTCTAATATTCTAGGCAGTACTTAGGTATTAGTTCCTTGAAGACTAGAAACTTCAGCTTCAGTGAGACTGAAAGATTTTTTTAAGTATGTGCTTGTACGTATTACAATTATTTAGAAATACTGGCTGTTTATGAACCTTTCCACACTAAAATGTTTTTGAAGATGGTAGAATAACTTTGTGTCCTTTCAAGTAATGGTACTCTGATTGGAAAATGTTTTTCCCATCTCATTAATATTTTAAAGTTTTCAGATTTGCCTTACAGTTCTGAAATTTTTAACATTTTTGGACCCAAAACCTGCCTACAGCAAAGGGTAGCATCCCTCAGCAAGCCGTAAGGGAAGGTTTGCACGCTTTACAGGGGTGTGAGGAACAGGTTGGGTTCTCTGACCTGCCACCTTCTTACAGACATAGCTGAGATTCAAAGAAGCAGCAGATTTTTTTTTTTTTAACAGAAAGTTTAACCAAAAATCTTTCAGATTCCAGCTAATGTCTTTATTGTGGTTATATAGCATTTAGTTGGTTTCAGCAGCTAATAATTTACTCAATTATTTAAAAATTACTAAATTACTGAAGTTAAAAGTTAAGATTCCAAATTTTTAAAGCGTCTATACAAAGAAGCATGTGTAAATATGTTTGAGGCTTGCTTTCTAATCTGTTTTTTTTTTTTTTTTTTTCCCTTTCACACCTTAAAAACAGTTTTTGTAGTTTTGGGTATTCAGGTATTTTGGGCATGGTGGATATGGGGTAGGTTAATCCCATGCAACAGCAGGTGGGTGGGTTTATGGGGAGCTTCTGCCAGCCTTAAAGCCAGAGGAAGTTTTGTCACTGCCTGGCATGTTGTAGCCTGTGGTGTGTTTTACCAAGTCTGGGTAATGCAGAGTATGAAGTCCAGGTATGGGCGACCGTATGAATTGATTTCTAAACCTAACCGTCTTCTAGTTGATGGTGGCTAAAAGCATATCAGGCCTAAAGTGGAAAATGCGCAAGATGGCATTTTCACCAGAATGATTCATTTTAAGCTCCATCTCGTGAAGTAAATGATTATTTGTCAGAGCGTAGCTGGGAAGCTCTCGGGTGGGATAAAAGGGATAAAACTGCATAAAGCATTTTTTCACACTGATAACCTGTAAGATCCAGGTCTGCAGTACACTTTCAGGTTTGAGTCTGGCCAGATGTTTTTGGCACTAATCCAGAAATAAATATAATAAGTTGTGTACTTTAGTGCAGAGTAAATTGAATTTCTTGGTTACAGTAATGTTGTTGCCTTATTGCTTGGTTTCTCTAAATTGGTTGTGATAGGTCTACAAACCAATAAGGACAAAACTACCTGAAATAAAAACTTGGAGTATCTTCTTTTTTTTTTTTTTTCCCCACACATTTGTGGTTGATTTTTCATTCTGCTAGTTCTCATTCTCTATTTTCAGCAGCCTTTTCATGCTTAATACTGAGATTTTTAAAGACTGCATCGTCACGTCCACTGTTGTAACAGGATCTGAAACGGTCTGTCCTGGGGGCCGGGGCAGTCTGTGGCCTTCAGACCCAAATGGCAGCAGGTCCAAAGCCACGATGTTCCTGTGTATCTCGTGCAAGTGCAGTAAGTGCTGGCGTTCAGACGCGAGGAGCCGCACGCGGCACAGCGGGGGTTCAGCAATGGGGCCTTGAGAGCCCCACCACGGGGCCCGGCTGCCCGTGTGTGTCCATCTGCACGGGGCAGCCCTGCCGTGCTGTGTCACACCTAGCCGCGTAGCAAACAAGAGACTCCCTCAATTTTCTGTAGGCCGCGCTGACGGTGTTGATTTTTACTCGTGCAGAAATTTCCCCTCCTCCTGGGTCTGCCTGGGACATACGAAAGTGGGAGCAGAGATATGTACAACGGCTGTGAAAGGGACCTTTGCAAAATGCTCTTTCAGGGTTCCTGGGAGATGTTGCATGAGGCAGAAGGAATGCAGATTGACATTCAGATCTCTCTGTGCAGCAGGTAGTTACACAGGAAACTGTAGTAATTTTTGAGCCCACAAGATTGTATCTGCCGCTTCATGTCATCTTCATTTTCTGGCAGTCGGAAAAAGGCAACTAAGGTGGTCAACCTAGTCCTGGAAAGCTCTGAGATGCCTTGCTCACACCCCAACTGTCTGGATAATCTGTTTTTAGTGGTACATAGTGTATGCATCTGAACCAAGGAAAGAGCAACTTATTTTATGGCTGAGGGAGCATTCTTCCAGTGTGCCCCTCTCCAGGATGAAGGGCTGGTCCATGGCCCTTAGCTCCTTCCTTGCGTTGCGCTGAGGCTGATGTGACTCCTTTAGTAGACTCTCCGTTTCTTTCTGTAGCCCAGTATCCAGACAGCATCCGGGATTAAAGTCAGCTTTTCACTTAACATATTGTTGCATGTAGGAATAAAACAACTGCAGGTAAGCTGGGATCTAAAATATGCTTGGCAGTGATTCAGATTGGCAGCTACCTCATTTCATTTCAAGACTCATTTCATCTTTGAGAGAGGGCTGTTTTACTTGCAATTAATTAGATTATACCATTTGAGAGTATTAAATAATAAGATGACCCAGGAAATAACATTATTTCCCGTGAATGGGCTGTAAGCAGCTTCACTTGTTTATCACACCTGTAGGCAGTAAGAATGCGTGTGATGTGCCAGTACTGCTGATGAGCTGCAGCAGGCGAAGTGGGAAGATGCTGCCTTAGTCAGGTTGGTACCTACAGCAAGGACGGCTGAAGCTCTGAGAAACGTGGACCAAGTGATGTTCCCTCCTCCAGGGTCAGAGAGAACATTCTAGAGAAAGTTTTGTGTTACCATTTAACATGCCACTTATTTTCATTCATGGTAAACTTTGCCCTTTATTTTACCTGGTCTTAAACCACTATATACTGAAGTATTAATGGTTGTATTCTCAAATGTTAACAGGCATTCTCCTTTTCCATGAAGATTTTTTATCAGTTTTTTTTTCTTCCATCAGGTTTTCTCTACAGTACCAGCGTCCCAGAATATGATATCTATCTTAAGAGTGTTATAGTGAAAAATAAATTGTGTTCAGATGAAAATATCCTGAGTGTTAACAGCCTAAAAATTAAATAGAAGTTAAAAAACGTGTAATCGTGTACGATTTGTTCCTGACAGCATGGAGGGGCAGGAGATATCTGGAAGAAGGGAAGAGCCGGGATATCCGGTGACCCTTGTGAAATAGTTGCAGGTGGAAGTAAGGAACCATCAAATAGTCTGCAGGTGCAGAGTTTTGTCCCTGCATACTAGTGTATGGGGTGGACAGGAGCTGATTCCCTGTTGTCTGGGTGTTTTTATTTCATATAAATGTTAATGTGATGTACCAGATGCAAGAGTTCCTCTGGCTAATAGAGGAACTGCATGTTGGATAGGGGACAACGCTGGCTTCACTTCAAGGATCCTTAAAACCAATGAGATTGTCTATGTGACACAGGTGGTTAGCGTCTACAAGATAAGATTTTATGAGTAGAGTTTGTGTTTGTCAGGGAAGTTTTAGTTACTTTGTAACTCCATTTAGAGGTCAAATTGGGGAAATAGAAGGGCTCTCTTTAGCTTCAGTCTCATGGTAATTAAAATATCAAAAGTTGTGTAGCTTTCTGCTCTTCAAAGTATTTTTTTTTTCGGGAGGTCACTCTAATGCTTTTATCAACAGAGAAAGACTGATTGTTTTGCTTAGATTTCAGAGCCAACGCTCCTTTGTCTCTTTCATGACTGGGAGCAATATTTGCTTCTTGCCTCTTGTTCCTGGGTGGCTGCCAGTTCAGCAGGACATCATTGTGTCTGTCTTTTCTCCATATGTGCTCTGAACTTCACCTCTGGAGATGGTGCCAGGGGCTCACGTACACTCAGAGCACATCTGTGTAAAGAGGAAGGGATCTCAGTGCAAACAGAGAGTTTGCCTAAAATATGTATTTTAAAGTTATTGATCAGAGAGCCACCAGGCTCTTGCAAACCTGCCTGTTTGGCGCCTGTTTCAGCACACCACATGCGTGCACGATCCTCACACAAGGTCGTGTAACAGTTTGCTTTTATGTCTGGAAAACTGGTGGAGTGTTACTCCAAACAGCAAAGTCAAAAAGTTTGGAGCTGTTTTGTCCCTCAGCAGATTCTTTGAACCTTTCATGCAGCCATGTGCTACAGCTATGGAAGTTGCAACCAGTTATAATTTAGCCTTTGGGGGACAGTTAATTGGCAGTTTCTCCTTAAAAAGGTCCCAGAAAAATTTTTTTTGTGTGTGTGTGTGTGCCCGTGTGCATATTTTCACTGTAAGTCAAAATCTTGATAGTTTCCAGTATTCAGGCATAATTATAAAAATCTCTGATATATAACCTCCCATTTTTTCTGCAATGATTCATTCATGGAGGACAGCTCACGTGTTTTAGAATGGTTATAGCTCTCAGCCTGATAAAAAAAGAAAAAAATGTTTGAAGTATTCTTAATACATTCTGTCATGTATTAAGTATTTCAGACAGAACCTGCTTTGGACAGACCTGCTATTGGTAACTTCCGAGCTGCTACTGCTCTCGAGCACTCTGTAAAACAGTATAACACTGATGAACTTCTTGAAGGTGGTGGCAGGAGGATTAAATAAATTGCAGAAGGTTAACACACTTTTATGAAGCCAGCGCTTGGGAAACCAGTCTTGGAAGCTCCTGCAGCCACTCTTTAAAGGCCAAGAGTTGTAGGTCATCTCAGCCCTCCAGAAAGAGATGCAGACAGGTTTAACCAAACTGCAGGGCTGAGCAGGTGGGCAGCTGGTGACAAGCTGCAAAGTACAGGAATTATATTTGTCCACAAAGAGGGCTGTAGTGATCTTGGAGAAGAAGACTGTTAAACACTGAATCTTCCCAAAACTGTAATGAGAAAGACTTTGAGGCAGGTGGACCTTTGAGTTGATCTGGGGAGGAATGGCAGGGGGTCAGTAGACATGAGTAGCTGAATCTGCTGTTGTGGTTGGACTTCTCCAGAGAAGAAAGAGGCCGTACAAGGTGGGACGACGTCTGTCCCTCTTCACTCCACATCCAGCCTTTGCCAGCTCTGGCGCTGCTACTGGAGCGAGTGGGAAGAGAAGCTGTCGCGGAAGTTTCCTGCCCAGGAATAACTGGGCAGGCAAGGCCTGTGCAGGCCACCTTGCTACCACAACTGGGCAATGGAAAGCATGAGGAGTATGAAGCTCCAAATCAAATAATGGAGATTCAGTATTTCCTATATCAAGATCTGCATTGAGCTAGAGCATTGAAAAGGTGATGTTTATTACCAGTGGCATTGTATTGTACACATGTATTTTGGCCATCCTTTAGAAGACATGTTAGAAACTGTTTTCAGATTGTGGCTTTCAAGAAGTATTAGCAGACGTGGAGTATTGGGGAAGGGAGAATTTGTGGATTTAAGAATGAAGTCCTTTTTTTTCCAGAGGTTTTATAAAATGAGTGTCCCTTCCACTTTGCTCAGCAAGAGTAGCCATTAAGAACTATATATATATATATATATTTCACATGAAAATTACCTGGTAGAACCAAAAATATGCAACTTGCAGTAAGTATTGGAGTTCTTAGTTTCATAAAGCCCATTTTCTCTGTGTGAAGGAAATGTAAAGGAAATGGAGCAGGGCAGGCTGAGACGTGTAGTTTAGCAAGGTCTTAAAACCTTTTCAATATACGCCTCATTGAGAGGAAAAAAAAGGTGGGGGTAGGGGAGCAAAAAGCTTATGGCCGTATGCCCAGGTGTTTCAGGATGTCCAAGATTAGAGTTGCAGACTGGAGAGCCTCCTGCTGATGGTGACTGTGTCCCTCTGCACATCAAAGTCCTGGGCTGGAGAGGAAGGAAAGATTTGGGATTCTGTTTGTGTTTCCTAAGGAAGTTCTAGGTGACGATCTGTTTGCCTACATCATGGCTTACATTTTTAATTTCTGCCCATTTGCTTTTCTGGAAGAGAAGAGACTGTTGGGGTCAAGTACACTAAACATAGCTACTTAAGCCAAAAACATAAGATTGAAAAGAAGTTTCTGGGTTATAAAGTCCAGTCTGTTTCTTACGTTCCTTCTGTTGCAGTGAAGTTTTAAGAGGACTCTTCCGGCAGTAGCAAGTGTTGGAAAGGGGAAAAAAGGTGCAGAACTGTTTAGTGGCCTCTTAAAATTAGTTGTTTAGGAACACTGAACAATGAACATCTTTTTCTGCTTTATTNAAGAGGACTTTTCCGGCAGTAGCAAGTGTTGGGAATCTTTACAAGGGGAAAAAAGGTGCAGAACTCTTTAGTGGCCTCTTAAAATTAGTTGTTTAGGAACACTGAACAATGAACATCTTTTTCTGCTTTATTTTTGGATCATTTTATTTTTCACTGTTTCAATATACCACAACCTGGAAAAATTGCAAGTGCCAAACAGTAAGTGTGAACATAGTTATACACCCTAATAAGGGTGTGCTTTACTATTTACTGATAGAGCCTAAGCTGGATTTTTGTTATTACAGAACATTTTTTATGAGCTTCTTTCTTGAGACTGGCAATTTCCAACCCACCAGTGTTTTATTAGGTGCTGCTGTTTTTCAGAAGTCTTCACTGTTTCATGGTTATTATAAAACAGAGAGTAAAATACTTCAGCAGTTAGATGGTATGACCTAGGGAGCATATCCGGTTTTCAGGACTTTGCAAAGAAGGTTTGGCCAGTGCAGTGAGTACATCCTTGTTTCAGAAAACTTTTGCTATTAGGGTAACACTAGTGGCAAACAGAAGCCGGGAATGCATTTAAAGTGGTTGCTTGTAAAGCAATTCTGTCTTTTTGCCATTTGATTTTCAAATTATTTTAATTATTTTTCATTTATGAATATAGGACCTTTAATGAAAGGGAGAAATTATATTGTGCTCTTAGAGGGGAAATTGCATTTGCTACAAAGACCAGACTTGAAGGCAGGAGTTTCTGCACACTGCTGAAACCATTTGTTGTTTGTCAAGGAATTAATTAAAGTGGTTCTTGGCTCTGTGAATGTCTGTGCATTTTATACAGTGATACATAATAATTCTTTAGCCCATATTAATTTATTTATTTACTTCTTATCTTTAGTGTCTAGCTTGTGCTTAACAGCTGAAGCAGCGTGTAGGTCAAGCAGCGACATTCCTTTTTGTCATGGTTAACATCCTTATCTCTTTAGTGCTTAGTATAGCTTAGCCCTAACATACATGGATGTGGATTTTGGCACGTCTACAGCTTCACTGAAATCTGAAGAAAAAAGGAGGAAGAAAAAAAGAATGCAAAGAGCTGTTTTACATAAATGTCTTTCTACCTTGGCACTCTGCAGTATAAATTATTGCATGAAATATCGATTTGTTTCAAGGCACGGTTCCATATCTTATTTGCTTAACTCCTGCACTATATTAATGAAAATCCAATTGGGTTTTGACAGGTTAGTGCTGTATTGTTAAAGGGAAAATGGCAGATTTGTAGATAGTGATTCCTTGAAAAGTGATTAGAGACAGTTGCTTATATAATTACTACATTATATGTATGTTACCGGTGTAACGTGGCATTAAAATCACTCATTAATCCATATTCTTATTATCCCCAGTAGCTAAAAATGCAGAGAGTGAGAAAAGTAGACCAACCACCATGAGAAATAGAACGGATCCTCAAAGGAGGTCCTAATTGCTTTAGAAAATTAGATACTCTGCCTGATGATAAGATAGTGAGCCTGTATTTCCATGATTCAGACTCTCTGTTCTCATGGTAGCTTTCTTATCTGGAGGAACGAGGGCTGCCTGCTGCTGCTGCTGTGTTCCTGAGCTTGAGTGCAGAGCTGCTGCGTCGCGATGCAGCTCGCCAGCGCGTCCATCACGTACAGGAGGAGGGGTGAAAAATAAAGCATAGTAACAATTAAAAGAGTGGATGGTTGCCCAACATCACATGCAGCTAGGGAGCTTCCCGTTGAGTTCAGATGTTCTTGCATGAAGACCTGCCTTAATTTTCTTTAGTAAAAGTATGTGGTTAAGTGTGGAGGGGACTCAAAATGCGTGGACATGGGGCAGTAATATTAAGATTACTGAAACACCAGTGTTCCTAAATGCATAGCATTTTCTGCCCCTAAAAGTAGCACGGTGCAAACGCCCGCACGTGGTGACTGAGACCTTTCTCTGGAAGCTGATCCTCCTTTGCACAGGAAAAGTGGTGGATTTTGCTGTTAGGTTCAGCTGTGAAGCTGAATACAGTCGTATGGAAAACCTTGCCAGTCTTTGATGCTTTAATGAAGTTTTGAGCTGTAGAGTAATAATGCATGTGAAAGCAGCTGTGGAAAAGTGATTGTAGCTTTCTAAATGCTATGAAATGCCTGGATTAAAAAGAGAATCTCCCAGTAGCACACACCATACCCACTCTCCCTATTTTCCAATTCACTGTGTACAAGAGAAGAATTAAATATGTAGTCATTTTCCTCCTCTGCAGGTGAAATTATGCTCTTTTAAATTGTTCTTTTTTTAATTAGCAGTTAGGGTGCTGGAGTGCGCATAGCAAGTTCAAAGGTTTATTCATGAGGCTCAGTGTTGCTGTGCTGCAAAATGCACATGGCTTGGGCAGGTGTGAACTAAGTAAGCCCCAACCACTCTTAATTAGCTTTTGAACTTTGTTTAGCAGTAATTTCTCTGATTAGTTGTTCAGAGCTTAACCAGATAAATAGTAAATCTCAGTTAAGGTTATTACATGAAGAAGTTGTCAACAGCATTCAATTGTTTCCTTCCTTCATTTTCTTTCAGGAAAGCTATGTGCTTGTTTTGCATGAGGTGGGTGCATTATATACCCTGACAGACCATTTTGTGTAGCCTCTTGAACACAGTGGAATGCACTGCAACAGGTAAAATATTCTAGCAGCTTAAGCGCAGGACCCCCTTGGAGGTCACCCTGCTCCCTCCATTTCCCTGTGGGAACCCCGTGGTCCCACTTTGGGGCACCTTGGAGGAAGGAGAAAAAGAATTCTGTAGCTTTATCTGCCTGCCAAGCTAGCATCTTCATGTTAAATGAAAATATTTATAATCATACGTCAGACAATGAGTGTGATTTCTAGCCAACTCTGCTTAATAAGAACCCTGTGGTGTCAAATCTAGTGTCTGGCTGTGAAATAGTTATCCATTTTAAAGCTGGGTCGGCCCACATGTATTTTTAGGCCTCCTATCAATAAATATTTTATAAACTGCTGCAGACAGTCAAGGGAGGAAATGCTCTGCTGCAGAGGAAACCAATTTCAGGTTCCCCATAAAGTGATGTATTTTATAGGGTTTGATATCAGATACAAAAACAAGGATGTTGCATAAACTCCATCAGATGTAATCACTGCAGAAATCCCGCTGTGTTGTGAATAATTTGTGATCCTTCAAAGCAAAATAAGAAGGCTCTGAACAGACTATCTAATGATAAATATCAGTCTACATGTGTTCCTGTACTGATGAAAAAAAATTCCTTTTATTAACAACAAGGTCAGCCTGTCGGCAAGTGAAAAGGAGGCAAATATTCTTTATTGATACTTATGCCGCGTGTTTAATCAGGAAGGGATTTTGCAAGTGCTTGCTGTAATTGAATATGCTTTTGCGAGACTCTCGCCATCTCGCAGCCTGTGTTTGGAGGTGATAATCACCTCCTGGAGACTTGGCGCCACAGTTTCCAGAGCTGCTGGTTTGCAGGAAGGTGCTTGCCGCTGCTGGCTGTTTTCGGAGCGCGTTAAGAGCCGTGGAAGACGCCGCCGGCGGCAGCTGCTATGAAATGGCTGCAGAGGAGAGCGGCCTTTCCCAAGTGCAAACTGGCAAATGTAGCTGTTAATGCATACGCTTATACTGAGCGATTCAGCTTGTGGGACGCAGCCGCTGCTCCCAGCTGCATGGGGAGCGATGCTGTCGGCACAGCCAGGGCACCTGTCCTGCCTCGAAGCACCTTCTCATCCCGCGCCCTTTGAGCACTCGTTTGCGACCACTTGCAGGGGTTCAGCCCAAAGGGAGCGGTGGGTACAGAAATCTGCAGGGGCGATAAAACCCATCTGAGCTGGGCAAACGGCAGCCGTACCATGCAGAGCGCTGGCTTGTGCACAGAGCGCTGCAGCCGCGTGGAATCACGGTGCATAAGGAAACAGGAAGCTAAGGTTCATGTTGGCCCAAGAAGAGAATCACCCCAGGGCATTTTGGATGCAGCAAAGGAGGACCAGGTCCCGGGGCAGTGCCCAGCTCGGGAGCAGAGCTCAGATCTGGGGGCACGGTGCCTGCCTCATCTGCCTGTGTGACACCTTGGGTGTTGCAGGGGTGTGCGGGGACACATGGCTTCTAAACATCAGCCTTACCCCCATTTAATGGACAGAATTAAATGCTGTCTGTGCACCGTTAATAATTATTAACATTAGCTACCTCTCTTTTCTTTTCCTTTTTGGAGGTTAAAAAATAAAGCCGGGTGTTGACAGGACATCCGTGCATGGGGCAGCCCCTTCCCGACTGGGCATAGCATGTGCTGAGAGCATTTTAGAAATGGCTTTGCTCTGGTGCCAGTAAAACATCCTCCCGGGAGTGACTAGCCTAGACCACATGCTGGTAGATGGGGTTGGATGGTTTTCATGTTTTCCAAAGAGCTCATGGATTTTATTTCAAGGCAAATAGACAACGAGAAGTGATTGTCCTGTTCAGAGAGCCCTCTGTTGCACATATATTTTTTTTTGTGGGCATTTTATCCCCCCCAAAATCAGAGTATGGTTTGCAAAAGTACTTACTTTATGCCTGCCTTTGTTGTTGTTGTTTAATTCAGCCCTTGCTGCAGCAGAAGCTTTGAAAGAACAAAGGAAGGGGGTTGCAACGCCTTTATTGTGTTGGAGCTAAATATTAAGACATGCTGAAATATGCCTATGTTAAGTTGATAGGCTGGTTTTGCATAGCTAGTTTTTTCCTCGCCTGGGTTTTGTGCTTGTAAGTTGCTTTCATACACTGAAGTGGCTCCAAAGCTCGACCCACCCAGAGTTTGGGATTCTTTGGCTCTGAGATTTTCATTTGAGGCCTGAAGCTGCCTGTCAGCATCAGAAACGTTGCACAGCTGCCTTTATTTTCAGTAGATGTAGCCAGTAAAATTTGATTTAGCAGGCAGTGAAATACTATTAAATGGGCATAATACAGGTATTCCTGCTGTATCTGCAGCTTGGGCTTTTGAGAATAATTAAACACTGTGCATCCACACCCTTCTTTTATACTGAATAGTTATAAAACTTTATCTTGATCTAAGGTTTTTTTCTTATGCTTCCAAATATTAATCTCATCTTAAATAAATGCTTTTCAAACCAGACCCCATTTGAATAATGTATTATGCACAAAAAATCAGAAAATGTAATTGATTGCTTTTAGAATATATAACATTGCTTTCATGGACAAGAGGAGTTGAAATATCTGATTGCATGCATAGGTATAAAGGGGTTTTCTGAACATGATTAGATATTAGTAACAAAAAGTATTTTTGTATTCCTGGTTATTGGAAGTGCATCACTCTAAGTAATTTACTTACTAAAGATCTTGTTTGAAGATCTTGGCAGGATGCAGTAGGCATGAGAGCCAAACTGCCTGATGCACATCACCACAAGTAATTGCTACAACAACGTTGCCACCATGTCTGAGGGCTCTCCCCCTTAGACCCTTACCCAGAGCTTTCTTTGTATGAAACAAAATGCATCCTGCAGGTGAAAATTCTGCATACTGCTTAGTGTATTGATGGCTTTTGCATTTTTTTTCCATAATTTTAAAGGAATTAAATTTGAGTCGTTGAAAAGCAAATGGAGTAGGATATTAGAGGAAAATCTTTTACTGTCACAGATCATCCAGTTATCACAAAATTTTCAAAGGAGCAATATGGCTCCTTCCATACAATTAGTCTTTGTAAATCGGTGTGATCAGGTGAAGAAATTTTCTGTGGGCAGTTCTCACCTACCTTGCGGATTTTTTCCACCTTCTTGCTTGAGTGGTTAGATGTTACATTAGTATTCTGTAAAAATGAATCAAAATAATGTTTCAGAGTTGTTATTTTTCTTATTTCAGATTGCTGCACTGTGATACAGGTTGTGTCTCTGCTTCTTAGGAGCTCTTTGTAAATGCTGAAACTGGGTATTGAATACACATCAGTTTTATTGAGGCAGCATAGCAATAATTGTAATATTCGCATTTATGTAAAGGGTTTTTTTTTAACCAGATTCTGGGTCTCAAGTCCTGCTTTGTGCTTTTGGGGAAAAACTAGTAAGGGATGCCTCATATGGCAAGGGGTATATCACTGAGCAGGCAAAGAGTACTCCTCCTGTTTGGTGTCAGTGTATAACATTTTTATATGTCTAGGACTATTTCCACCTGGTAGCTGATCCAGAATGGCTTGGACAGTGCTTTCCAGGCAACTCCTGCCTATTCCAGGCAGGTCCAAATCTGTTGACTTGTGTTGGAAGTTTATTATGGTTATTAAGCTTCATGACATATTGCCCATTACTCCATCATCACTATTATGAGGAGAGAGCAGCAGATGAAACAATTTCAGTTCACAGAGTGACTCAGTGAAGTCTGAACATCAACTCCAGAGGCAGAGCACCGAGTGCAGCAAAGGTCTGCGGTCACCCGGGAAGGCTAATTGGAACAGCTCTAATCATGGGGGCACAAGTGAGCAGCAGTCACAAAACAGTTCATCTTTGGTGATAGTAGGGATAAAGGGAGTCATTCAAAGGAGAAGCGTCCAGGGAGCAGCAGAGGAGGAGTCTGGGACCCTGGTGCAAGTCCAAAGAATGCTAAAGGAATGAGAAAAATCAACGTGTCCAACATCTAAGAAATCTAGTTTTTTTTTTTTTTTTTTTGTAAAAGTGTTTATAAAAAGAAAAAATCTCTGCAATGAGGTGCTGTGCCAAGCAGATAAAGGCAGTGAGATGGTGTGGAAGCTTACTTGGGCAAATGAAATCCTTGGAGACCTTGGATGCTTCAGTTTGAGTGTAATGCCTTACCCCCATGAGGGGTTTAATAGTCAGTCATGCTGCTGTCACCATGCTAGTATAGGTGGAGCAAGGTGGTCAGTCTGGTTCCACTCCTCCTCTTGATAAGTAGAGCAAAACCTTGGGCTGCTTAGAGGTAGCCCACACCCAGAACCACACAGAAAACATTATCTTTTTCCTCAGCATTAATTTTACCACTTGGGAATATACTGGTTTTAAATACCAGCATATCATTCCCATGTTGACAAGACAGACAGACTTCAGGAGTTTAGTTCTAGCCTTTGCAGACATTGCATGAACGTTTAGAGAGCCACCTGAAAGTGTTGGTTGTGCCAACAGAAACTTCTTCTAGACTGCCATCTGAATTTGAGTCCGGAGCTTACAAAATCACTTTCAGTTTTAAAGAGGAACCTTAGTATATCTTTCTGTTTTCTCCCTAGTCAAATGAAATATCCTTGGTTTTGTACTGTATTTGTGGGACAAAAATTGCAAGGTCTTGTTTGTTTGTTTTTTAAGGAGAAACATAACTGGCAAACTCTTAGCGAAGAATGGAAAGACCTTATCAAAATATAATGCCAGACTGAATAACTGGCATGCAAGTGTCATAATTCTGTGTTTTAAATTCTGTACGTTGTTCTGAGTAATTGCCTATAACAAAACATCAGAAACATCAGAGTTTCTGGGACAAAGTCATTTTAACTTGGATTTTTGGGATTGCTTCAGAACAAAAGTGCCTTTGGAGTGCACCCCATACATATGCCATCCTGCAGTCAGAGCAGCAGTTAGTCCATAGACTTAAACAGATGTAAGTATAAGAAAAGTCTGCATTGGTTTGAGCTTTCAGTTTTAAACAACTTCACAGCAAATGATGGTCCAAGTCCACAACTGAAGTGTGAACACTTTGTTTCCCTGGAACTGTGTATAACTTTACACCAGCTGGCATTCAAATATCACATTATTAATGCATATCAACATCTAATTAAAGATAACATCTGACTGAGTAGGCACGAGGCATGTGAGTTAAGATTGCACATCGAACTTGTGCTCTGGCATCCCCTAACTGCTGGTGGTTCATGTTCACACCTAGAATTCTCTAAATAAAATAATGTTTTCTCAGCTGCTCTAAAATAAAACTGAAGAAACGTATGTCCTTATTCACTATATCAAATTGACACCCCTAGATACCTAGCACAGCTGCAAGCTGTTAGAGCCTCTATGCAGAGCTCTAATGCTTAAATACCAGAATGATGTGTAGGAGATGGATATTTATATCATTTAAGATGATGGATCTGCACAGACCAAGTATCCACAGAAAAGTAGAAGTCTTTGCCAGTGTGTTTAACAGATGAGAATGTATTGAAAATTGAATTCAGAAATGTTACCTGTTACCTGTTTCTGGCTCTTCATGTGAGTATCCCATCTTACCCTCATTCCAACCCATCACTCATTTATACTAAAGTCTGCCCTGTTCCTGCTCACTGCCCCAGTGCCTCATGAGCTGAGAGCACAGGGGAGAGCATGTCCCAGGGCTCCATTCTTGTCCTCAGCAGCAGAAAGGAGAATTTGCACAACACTTCTGAAGAAAGACCATATATCCCAAGCCTCTATGGCCTCCTGTGCGAGCTGCAGCTTTTCATAGGCTGACCCATTGCAGAAATTGCAGATAGTAGTAATGGTGCCTGTCTTTTCCCAAGGAGAAATGAGCTAGAAGGGGAACGGCCGCAGGTGCTCACCTGCCTTTTACTGACTTGATCTAGTCCGCTTTGAGTCCAGGACATGCTCCAGCTGACCGTGCAAGGACACCGTGTAGGTAGGTAGGTCAGTGTTAAAGAGAAGAGTTCTGCTGTTGTGCGCTTACTGTGTTTCTGTCTTAATATACTTGTCTCTTTGAGGCTTTCTTTAAAAACATATGTAGATAAGATGGCTGGTTTCACTACATATCCCCAAAGCAGTCTGATAGTTCATGCAGTTTCCTGCATTTCTCACAAATGTATTATTTTGTATTATTATTTTTTATTATCTTCTGTATTATTTTGAAATGAGGTAACAAAACCTTTCTCCCTACTGAAAATAAGGTTAATGAGAATAGAGCCTGCATATCAGGGAGCCTTCTTGCTGATGGCTTTTATTTGTGCTTCTCTCTTTGGAGACTGGTAATAAAACTCTCTTGGATTTGAACAGAGCAAAAATACTCTAAGGTGGCACCATTTAATAGTGAGAAATACTCCCAGTAAGTAGAACTGGCCATACTGTAATTCTGTAAAAAATGAAGATGGAAGCGTTGTTCGTAGCAAGGGCCTTTCTGACTGTGCTGTATGTAAGGGCTTTTAGCAACTAAATGGTTCTAGTCTTTTCACTAACTTTGTATTTATTGAGTTTTGCTGGGAATAGTTTACAGCCATGCTATTAAGTTTCATGGGGTTATCCAGTAGCATTTTAGTTTTCCCATTCCATTTTGCAAAAAGCTAATTTTGCTGGGGAATCAGTGGTCAGTTTAAAAGCCCCCAATAACTCAACTACTCAATATTTTTAATGACTACTGATTTTTAATGAATAGTCATTAATTTTAATGTTAATACTTAGTAATTAATAATAATATGTAATGCCAGAGTTTTGTAAGACAGATACAAAGACAGTACGTCTCCCATTCCCAAAATTCCGCAGCCTTTGTCTAAGTGATATGTAATGCAAAGGTAAAAGGGTTGCTGTCACTGTTGTAATTTTACAGTTTCATAAGCAGGTACTTTATGGACTTGGGAAAAAAAGAAAAAAAAAGTGAATGTTTCCACTGTGGTTCGAGAAGACTAAAATTAAGAAGACGTTAGAAATTACAAGCATAATGCCCAGAAACGTTTCTCCTATACCTAGATAGATTTTCTTTTTTTTTTTTTTTTTTGTCTAGGAAAAAACAGGCTTTTGGATTTCCTCAGTCATGTTGCACTTCTTATATTTTTGGTTTAGTGCAAATTGAAAAACAAAGCAACATCAAGCTGCATTTTTCTTGTTATTGTTCTGTAATGAAGTATGGAATTTGTGAAAAAAGATGTAAATGTGCTGAAGGCAAGCTCAGAAAGAAAGCATAAGTGACTTTTAAAAGGTGCTTACACCTGAATTGTGTCTTGTTTTCAAGCTACCTTAGTTACCTGAGGAAAATGAGGATTAAAAAAAGGCAAATAAAAGGGAAGCAAGCTTCTGATCAGAAGGATTCATGACAGAAGCACTTGTAATTGTAGAATGACGTAAGCAAAAAATTTAATTTACGAAAATAGAAATTTGAATCTAAAAGTTAAATGAGAAATTATGTAACTGTTTATTGCTGTTATTCATCCAAACCATGGATTCTTTAATGAATGAAATAGTATAACGAGTATGCCAGGTATTCTTCAGTTGCCTCTTGTGTATCAACATCTACATTGTATTATACATTTCTGTTTTGTACCATATCTCTTTTTTAAGTTTTTTTTTTCTCCAGCTCGCTCTATCCATAGCCTTACACAGATTCGTTCGGACTCGCGGGATAACAATTTTTTAATTAGTAATACTTTTATTTTTGAGGGTTAATATAGAGTGTTGCCTGATTAGCTCTCTTGGTAAAATGTTGTAGCTTTACCAGCGCTTGGATTTTCTTTTGAATTTCTTTTCTTCTTCTTCTTTTTTTTTTTTTTTCCATTTTCCCAGATGAGGTAAATGGCTCTGAGAATCTGACCAAAGCAATTCCCTTCAAATTCAGAGCTTAAAGGGAAGCCCTGCAGTTTTGTTGACGCTACTTAACCATAAATCCTCTGCTGAAATATATTTGAGCTATTCATGGTAATCTTGCCCATGAGAATTTAGATGTTTGGGGATTCTTACTTAGGTGGGGATGGCAGAGGCAGTGCAAGTGCTGCTCGGCATTACGATACCACGGCGGGTCCTGGAGGGCACCCAGGCTCTGGTTTTGTGCTGGGTTCCTGTCCCCGAGGTGCGGGGGACCTTTCTGCGGGAGGAAGGTGCTTCCCTGTCCCCCGGTCCCACGCACTGTCCACGTCAAGAAATAGCGCCGTGGAATTAACGTGATGAAAGCGGGATTTGAGCGAGTGCTGCTGTTTTCAGTGCCTGTGTTTAAATATTAGGGGATAATAATATGTCAGCAGTTAATAAAAGCTGTACTAAATAGTACTAAATACTGTGTATGTGCTTGAAGTATTAGCATTTTAATATCTGTGTCTAGAAATAACATTTTTCCTGTGGCATAATGATGAGAAAATACTTTATGTATATGGGTGGATGATCAGAAATTGATGCATGTGTATTTGTCTGACCTATAGCAGGTTAAGTACAAATTTAGAGGAGCCTGTCCAAATGGCATGTCACCTCAAGCTGATATTACTGCCAGATAACTATAGTGTCTTTCTCTGAAAACAAAATGTATGGAATGGCAAGTTATTAATACAAGTGAGGAGCTCGCTACACAGTATGACTGATTAATGTGCAACATATTCAAGCTTTTTCTATGCCCATCTTAACCACCAGTCAGAGAGATCTTCGTACAAAGCAAATTAAATTAAAATTACACTGTCTTGGCTAGAAAATTGTGCAGTTAATCTAGTTCAAGAAATGAAATCTGATTTTTTTTTCTACATGAACACTTTGTGATTTTTCATACTCTCTTGGTTTCTGCCAGCATTCCCATTGGTTTGGGCTACTTTATTCCTTCCCTTAAAGAAAAGCGTAAAAAAAGAAATATAAATGAGAAACTGTTTTTTTAGGAAAGCCTCTGCTTCAGAATTTAATGTGTCCAACCCAAAAGTATGAAATAGCTATTCAAAGTTTTTTTTTCTGTAAACACTGAAAGAACCATACCCTTCTGCTAAGCTGAAGCAGACCTCTGTGTTGAAGTGTCAGCTGTAGCTAATTCTTACTGAACTAAAAAGCAAGTATTTGAATAAGCTTTTTCCAGGGAAGAAGACCAAGAATTGGGGTGAAGGAGAATTAGAGCTTTAATTTCCTAGTCCCACGTAAGAAAGTTTGTTTTTAGGCGATCATCTGTTAGGTCATTAAATTCTTGTCCATCAAACTTCACATAGGGGGTCTCTTTCCTACTTGGTTTTCTGGCTGTCCCGTCTTCCTGCCTGAGCTCTCATTGCTGCCTCAGCCTTACTATTAATTCCTTGTTTCTTCGTTACTTCCCCTCACCACCCAGGGATGCCCCGGCCTTCTGTTCCTTAAAAATTGGATAGCAAATGCTTCCTTCCTCCGCTGCCCGGCCTGTCGTCACCCGAGCGCTCGCTGGGCGTTATTTTAAGCGCGCCGAGCTTCCTCGGCGGCACCCTGCCGCCTCGCTCCTGCCCGTCAGGCGCCATCTGCTCACAGCCTCCTCCCGCCTGGTGCCAGCCTTCTGCTCGGCTGCTGCTTCCTCTCCTCGTGACCTCCCAGCCACGCTGGACAAAGAGGTTTTACCTTTTCCGCGAGGTCTCCACGACGCTGATGCTCGTGAAGAGCCTCGGGTTCCCCTCTCCCGCCTCCACCGCCCCGTTTGGCCTGTGCTGCCTCTCATGGGGCTACCTCAGGGCCCCCTGCGTGGCCACCACGACTCAGCAGTGTCGTCCTCCCCCAGCCTTCCCGTTAGGCTCTCCGTGTCGCGCGGGTGCCGCGTTGGCCCGTGAGCTCCCCAGGACGGAGCCTTTCCCCTGCAGCACCAAGGACAGCGGAGCCCGGCGGCCGCCACCACCACCGTAAAAATAAAGAACGGCAGCGGTTACACAGCCGAGCTGCTAATCTAAAGTCATCTAAGCAATAGTCAAAAGCAGCCATTCTGTTTATAATTCATATAATAATTTAGGACTACCCGTTTTTAACTATTGTTAGTAATTTAAATTTACTTGCCGTTCTCATGGGATAAAATATACTCTTGAGGAAGAAAGGAATAAACTATATTCAGAGGAGCTGTAGGGTGCAATGACTTAAAAGAGAGCTGATAGCATGCTGTAGGAGAAAATACGCAGGATCCATTATACCATTAATAAAGGCATGATTTAGATAGGGGATTTAATTTTCAGATCATGTGTCTCTGGTGCCTTCTGGTTTAATGGAATTCATACATAAAAAACTGAATGAGGTGGTGTTTTTTTTTATGCCCAGTCATGCAAAAACTGCAACTTAAAAAAGCCTGACTTTTTCATATTTTTTTTTTAATATAGTGTCAACAAGCACTACAGAGGGCATGACTGTATTTTATGACACCATTGCTGGTTGGACCTACGTGTGCAGCTTTTGTGGCAGCTTGTTGCTCATTCCTACAGGCTGTGGCTGTATTCAAGCCATGACTAGAGCGTCATTTCTTTCCACCTGGCCAAGAGCTGTGTTGAAATAGTCCCCGCTTCCTCCTGAAGCGAGATGGCAGATTGGGGATATGTCAAACTCTCTGTTGGCCAGGGGCCAGACCCTAAAGTCCTTGTTTTTGCAAACAGAGCTGCCTCAGAGTTAAAGCTCTTATTCTTGTAACGGTCACACCTATGGGTAAGTGCCAAAAACTGTTATGTAGTGACTTCTGCTTTTGCTACATACATATTTTTTTATCCGTTACTTTATATTGGCCCAGTAAGTCTAAGCTCTTCTATCCCCCTTTTTTGAAATGTTAACAACTGTCCGACATTTTAAGAAGCCATGTATTACAGTGGACTGCATTTTAAATCGTACAGCTACATCAGTAGTCTAAATCTGCAAAGATCTGAAAATGCACAAAGAAGAGAAGAGAAAAATCAAAGGAAATTGTGCCTGGCCTTCCAGGTTGTGCACCTGCTATTTTAATTTTATTTTTGTTAATCTCTGTACAACTAGAGTATCACTTCTTAAATGAATTTGAACAGTTCACCCATGAGACGTTCTAATCCAATCTTGTTTTATGATGATACCAGCTCGGATGTTATCCTATTAGGCATTTGCTGTAAATAAGGGATTTTCCACTGACTTTTAAATCCTTGATTAATGAGAATGTTCAGAGCAGTGTCCTGTAAATTAGCCATAGCGCTAGCAACAATTGCAGTTCACTTAGGGGAACTGATTTACTTCAAATCTTACCATCTAAATTGAAAAGCATGTGAAAAAGATAATGTGGAGCAAGTAAAACATGTTGGTCTGTCTCACATTATTTACCTGTACCCCTTGGCTGCATGAGACCCTGAGCAGGGTCTGAATCCTGCTTGCTGCTCAGGTAAACCTGTCAGAACTCTTCTGGACAAAGAGAAAGGCCAGGAGGATTTTCTTAGTATGCATAAATTAATATATATAGTTCTTTATATTCTCTGGTGTTTTAGTTAATTCATAATCCCATTTTAAAATATGTTAAGAAGTCTAATGGCTTTCATTTCTAACTTGGAAGCTCCCACTTCACTTTCACAGCTGATCTATTTCCATTCTGGTAAAAGTGTAGGAGCAGCAGGAAAGAGCCGTTTGGCTTTAGGCGAAATGGAAGAATAGAGGGAGGTTGTGATACATCTGTTAATTGATATTTAAGCTAGAAGTATTCCTGATGCATTTATGAAGAAGAAAAAAAAATCCCTATCATCTTATCTCTTCTCTTCTTATTCCAGTACTGACATTTGATTTATTGCTTGCAACACAATCAGTTTTACATCTGGTATTGACTTCGAAATATATATTTCCTTTAATACTCAGAAACAGTAATGAAATCTATCCTGACATGCTATATTCACCTTTATTTAAGGTACAATTCATTTCTTTACCCATAATATACATGCACTGTTATCAGTCAGGAACATGCCTTTGTTCTGGTAGCAGTGCGCATTCTCTTTCTGTAGATAAGATTGGAATTAGTGTCGCTTTGTAATGACAGTTTTTATCCTCCCGCTTGTAAGCAACTGAACAAATTATCTTTCATATTTTTAAGATACTTAAAATACATTAATACATTCCTGGTGATTTCTCATTTCAGTGCAAACTGTAGAAAGAGTAATTAAATCAAGCTAACTTTAGTTACATAAACTGAAATCTGACCATGCTATTCTATATCAAGAATAATCAAAGACACCTCAATAATTCTGTAATTCTATTTAAACATTTTGTCCTGATCAGCTCAAGTTACAAGCATTAGAGCCTTACACATCCATGCGTGTACCAAAGCACCGTTAAGCAAAATTCCTTTGAGAGCAGTAGATGCTATAGAAACCATTTCTTGCTGTGTGGCTATTATATAAACATATGTTGCTCTGATAATATTTGTGTACATTTGTCAATGGCCAATTCATAAATATGGAGTATTGCAGGTTCAGCTCATATGTGCAGAGTGTCTTCTCCAGTATAATGGATAGATGGAAATATATGACACTGGCAAAGCTGAAAGCAAAGCTGAAACTGTTTGGAAAATGCATGATACTTTTTAAAATACTTACAGCTACAGATATTTACAGCTGTCTTTGCTTAAAGTTCTCTTTTTGTGCACAGCAGAAAGGCTAGGCAACTAGAACTTTTTTTTTGTTGTCATCTTATTCCAAATTTGTCACCTTACTTTGCCAACCTTATAGATTCATCTAGTATTTCCCTACTATAAATTTTCTCAAAAGGTGATGTTATGATTATGGCATGCAACTGTGACATAACATAGCTGTCATCTATGTCCTTTTGGTTACATTCAGCAAGTTACTTCATTCTGTTGTGCCTCAATCTTCTATCTGTAAAATATGATGCTATGATAATAGGCTTGTCTTTGTTGTGCTTCACATATTAATGAAGGTTTCCAGTGTTGCTTTCCTGTCTCACAGCAGTGCAGAAAGAATGCATTTATTAATATTGTTGCACGATGACAAAGAAAAGCCTCTTACTATAATGTACCTCGCTCTAAAACCTCAGGTGGAAGAATAAAGCTAAATAGCAGTTATAACACTTTGGCTAGCAGAATTAAAATTGTTACATGTTGAGATTTTAAATGACAAGAGAAAACTTTGTATCTTATGTTCCTTTTTTAGACCCATCCAAAAATGTTTAACTGTAGTATTTTACGTTTACTGAGATGGTTTCTGGTTAGCATATGTATCATATAGAAACGCGTGAATGGCTTTTTGCCGACAATATCTTTAGCCACTTATTTCAGTATCTCACTTTAGCCTCTTACTCGCTCTGCAAGTTTCCTACGCTGAGGTGAAAGGAAGTTTGCAAAGGACAAGGAGGGAATGTCTTGCCCATAGGAAAACCTGCTTCCTAACCTCATTAGTATTTTCTTGAGAAATGACCAGAAGCATGACAGTTTATATTACCCTTCTGTTATTTCCCCTAATAACAGTGGATGTTCTTATTACATTTCTAAATGACTGTTCTCAGAGGTGGCTTGAGCAGAAGGTATTTCGCTTTATCAGGTTCGGATTGATTGCCTCTGTATTTCATTCCATATCTTCTTGTTCTTGCCCTGTAAGAAAGCAAGATAGGAATTTCTAGTTTCTCCTTATATAGCATTCAGTATTTTACATACCCCTGTTATATATATATACATATATATATATATGTATGTATATATTTACCCTTTTATATATTATATATCCCCCTGTATTTGTAAATATTGTCTTGGTTTTCTTGATTTCTGTGGATGAAGAGCTCTCCAGGTTGATTTTGGACAGATGTTCTGAGAATCCATCTGACCTGAACGCAGAACCCCAGCAATACTTATTTAAGACAGTTCTGTTATTTAACATATGTTATTTAACATATTCTGTTACTTTCTACCATGCCATATGTTTATATTTAAGTTATTATTTGCTTTCCTTGACTGTTCCTTAACATTAAGCATTTAACTTGAGGAGTCAAATGCCTTTTTTTTTCTTTTTTTTTCTACATTTAAGAGAGCAAGAAAGTAAGAAAGTCATCACTCCCTTTCTGATAGTTTTATCATCTGTGGGCATTCAGTATTTTGACTTGGGTTCTTAATGCTTCCAGTATTTTCAGGCAATATCACAGTCGAGATGTTGGAGAAAAAGGGGGGAGGTCAGCAGCCTCAATATAAATATTCTAGCCTTCTATCTTCTGTTCTTATTACAAGAAAAGCAAAAAAAAAATAAAAGAAAGAAAAAAGTGTTTAAGGCCCTGCTTTGGATCTATAACACAATAAAAAAAAAAAACCTGACAGGTGTGAATTGAAAAGCAAAGTCCCATTAATTCAGAGTTGGAGAGTGTCACTGTGCCATTAAATATTAAGTCTGGAATGCTGTAGGCCTCGCAACCAAAGAAGTGTCTGTGAGAATCTAACAACCTGTTAGATGAATCAAGAGGGATTTACCTGACGTTTGTTTTCTTTGCAGACCACAGATGACATCCTGGTGGCCTCGGCTGAATGTCCCAGTGACGATGAGGACATTGATCCCTGTGAGCCGAGCTCAGGTGGGTTAGGTTAGTCAACTTTTTTTATTACTTCCTTTTATTTCATATTTGCATGCTCCAATTGCCTAAGAATCTGGAGGGACAGCCCTTTCTCACAAAGCAGGGAGAGGCCTTCACACAGTTTGCTGCGCCTCATGCTTTCTCACAGACATCTGCTCATAGCACATTTGTTGCTAGTTGTGGTGTGAGCAGCATCACAAGGAAGTGCAAGTCCCTCGAGAGGACATCCTGGGGCCCCTATAGCTGTTTTGTGGTGATAGAGAAGGGATGATTTGATTTAGGAGAAAGATGGTGCAACAACCTTAAGCATTTCCCCAAAGTAAGATAAAAGTGTTTATCAAATATTATGTCAGGAGTAGATGATCTTATCAGATCTTATGTCAGGGTTTATTTGAATTATTGTTTATGATGTTATGAATACTATGAAGATGCTAAATATCTGAAGATATAAAAAGAGCAGCCTGAAATTTTGAATTGTTTCATGGCATTTTTCCAAACCAAAGAGTCTTCAGAATGTATGTTCTGATTACAAATGAGAATTTTTGACAGTTTGGTATTTCCCAAGGAACCAGAAAAGTGGTGTTTTGACCATCTCCTTCCTATCTCTGTAGAATAATGGGAAATTGGTCCTCATTTTTCTCTCTAATTTCCCACTTATATTAATACCAGATTAAATACTACATACCTTTTCTAAAAATCTGACTGCTTATTGCAGATGTGAAAGGAAGGCAAGACTTCATAATAGCTCCTAGAATAAATTTGTTTCTCTATAAACCTTTACAAAACAAAACAAAAAAAAAAGCCCAGATGTCCAAAGAATTATTCCTGCTTTCATTGTTAACATGGGTTAGCTTTTACCCTCTTTTGAGAGGCAATTTATGGCATTGTATTTATCTCAGCTTTTCATACTCACTTGAATTCTGTGTTATTCAGTGGTACGTTTATTGTCAGTTGCTTATGAAATGTGGCGGTCTTTGGTACTTGCGGTATTATGAATAGTAAAAGAAGAATTAAGATAAATTTATCATACGTTAATGCATTTAGTTTAAGTAGAAAACAAATTTGAGATGGGTGGCCTGTATGTTAATGAAAACATAAGTAAGAGGCATCTTTGTTTATTACAGCACCCAAATGCAGGCCGCACGTGTGCCTGCATAGCCACAACTCAAGCCAAATGCTGCTTCAATGCACATACCCAGTTCTTTCTGGAAGTTGCATAACCTAAAGTTCACATGCAAAAATCATTTGATTAAACTTAAATAAGGACAGAGAAGGCTATAAGTTGTCCTCATCTTTGATGGACTGCAGGGTAGCATTAGTTACCCTCCAGGAACCAATATCTTGAGCGTGTAAAGGTTAAATGAGAATCCTCTGAAGTCAGGTTCTTGTCCTATCCAAAGTAAAGGTTTCAGAATGTTTTTCAAAACACCAAGAGATGAAATTACCAGCCTTAAAACCGAGCAGCAACAGACACATCCAACTTCCTGCTCTCAGGACGGTCTTTCACTTGCAAAAGCGCTAGATAACATGAACAAGATATTTGAGAACTGAGTTGAGAGTTCATTAATATGAAAATGTGAAAATTAATTTCAAGGATTTTTTTTTGGCACTTCCTACTTAGTTCCAAATTCTTGAGTTCAGGAGGAGTCTCTTGTTCAGTATGAGTCACTACACTGGCCCATGTGGCTCTGAGCTCATCCATGGCAGCTGCTTCCTTCCTTGAGTTAAACAGGCAGTTCTGTTCAGTAGATATGTATAAAGCTTTTGTTTATTGCATTAGTTACATTTGTATTGCCTAGGACTTAAATATTCCTCAAGCCCACTCTTGCAGTTGTTGAATTAGAACTGCATTTGCTGTAAGACAAAAATATTTTAGACTAATACTTCTCTGAGGTTACTTTTACTTACGGCTCTGTCTAGTGGTCCTGGAGCCTTGCACAGCCTTCCAGCTGGTGGCTGCAGGAGCAGGACGGCTGAAATGAACCTTTCTGACAAATTAGCATTTATCACCAAACTGTGGCCCTGAGGGGAATATGTGAATGTTAGTCTTCCTGCAAGGGCTTGCCATTAGCTTTAGACCCTCATGCTTAGCTTTCTGGCTTTAGCTTCTCATTCGTGACCCAACTACACACGCTTCTCATTTTTGTTTATTTGATAAGTGTTTTAGTGCTTTGTTTCTTGCATCCCAACTGCTACTACTTTTAGAAAAAGGTAACAATTGGCACAGGAGTCATTTTCTACATAAACTCAGTTGTCTAGATTGTTTTATCTGCCATTCTCCACATCAAAACGTCACTTGTCCTCCCACTCTGCAACTCGTAAAGAGCTGCCTCTCTCTTCATTTGCCTCTCTCTTCACTGGTCTTGTCCTTTTCTCATATTGGAAACAGCACGAACCAAAGGACTTAGTGAAATCATAGTTTCTAAATGTACCTGCCCCCTTGGAAACTTCTTTTAAGTCTTATTCACATAGTCTAATGAATAAGCTCTCTCCATAAATAGTCCAGTAGCAGCAAAGTGCTGCTGCATCTACCTGACACTGCAGCCAGCTCTCCAGGTCGACTTGAGCTGCTTCTAACAGGTGGGAACTTAAGGGAGAAGAACATAATATTGTAGACAATGACCAATTCAGGATTCCTTTCTTTGAATTTGGGATAGGAGGTGCAGAAGGACACGTCCCTCTGCTTAAATGCTGCCTGCAGCTGAGTTCAGCTTTTCCCCCTCAGGTATTTTTACAAATCAGTAGCAGGAGTACATACTACAGAGGGCCAAAGCCCAGCCAAAGTTCACTGGCATTAAGGGTACATTTAAATAATGACTGCCCATAATGTGCTTATTTCTAGTCAAAGTTCTCATCTCAGATGAGAGCCTATTCTGAAAACGCTTTGATTATGGCAACCTTTGCATTAAATAGGGAAACAACCAATTAGCTAGATATTGTTCATTAACTAAATTTTTGCTCGAAACAGCTTCTTTTCTAAAAAATATACATTGCCGTTTGTAGTAGCAAGCAAGTCATGGTCTGTCACCACCAGCCTCCTTTCTGTGCACCTACCTACCAGCAATCCCATCAACTTGTCTGGAACATAAAGTCACAAAAAATATAATTGCAGATTTCATTGTGGTATACAAACTGCTAAATGTGCTATAACTGGGTGAAGTCATAACAAATTTATTAGCATGCAAAACTTACTCTACATATTTTGTTTGCATTATTCTTTATTTGGGAAAGCAACAATTTTGCTTTCATAGTCTCGCCACAGTCCTTTCCCTTACTCTAAATGCTAGTAATNTTTCTGTGCGCCTACCTTATATATAATAAATGGAAAGGTGTGATTTGCAACAAATTTCAGAGGGGACATAAAATTTAGAACAGATAGAAGCTGCTAAACAGCAATCCCATCAACTTGCCTGGAACATAAAGTCACAAAAAATATAATTGCAGATTTCATTGTGGTATACAAACTGCTAAATGTGCTATAACTGGGTGAAGTCATAACAAATTTATTAGCATGCAAAACTTACTCTACATATTTTGTTTGCATTATTCTTTATTTGGGAAAGCAACAATTTTGCTTTCATAGTCTCGCCACAGTCCTTTCCCTTACTCTAAATGCTAGTAATAACACTAATAACACCTTTTTCCTCAGCTTCATGTCATAAAGGAAATACTAAAGCCTATTCATTTTGCAGACAAGTTAAGAAAAATGGAATCCTATCCAGAAAAAGGAGACCTGGGATGGTCTCCTGGTTTTACCTGCTGAGTTCTGAGACTGGGGGTGGACAAATTGCCCCTCTGCACATCAGGAGCGCTGCGCTTCCCTTCTCTGAGCTCGCCGCAGAGCTTGGATTTCTGCTGAGTTTCAGTTTGTGCATCACAGTGTAACTCTTGTTCCAGTTACACTCCGCTGTTTTATTTGTTAGCCATTGGCCAGCCACTTCTGTGGCCATCAAAATGCAGCTGCTCATTTCTAGCTTCCTAACTTACCCTATGAGGAAGTTTCCCCTTTGATATCAATTCAGTAATCTATACCAGTTGGTAGCGTTAGTTACCCTTTCTTAGTGCTCATTCTGAGGGAGCAATAGGATTAAGTTTTTGGGGTTTTGTCCATATTTTAATGCAAGGATGTGTGATCAGATAGCCGCTTATGGGCTAATCTTTGCGCATGTCTTCTGGGGAAGGCTTTGGCTGGTGAGCAGGTAGCCTAGGTCTTACCTCTGGGTGTGGGTTGTTTCTTGCATATATACCACCCCTGCAGTGCTGAAATATGGACCGTGAACAATATATGCTCACTACTAGAAATGTTCCCATCACAGACTGTTGTGATGCATTCCTGGTGCAATTGCTGCAAAAATAAGGACGTTTCAGCATTAGGCGAAGTGATTCCTGTAATTTCTGCATCAGTGCAAGTGTGCTGTTCAGCACCATTCATGGAGGGCATTGTGCAAGGAGCTGAAACAAAGAAAAATGAAATTACAGTTAGTTCACATGGCAGCTGTGGTCTTTATGGCTCAAGACATAAAGGGAGTATTTGTGCCTCAGTCCAATTATCCTGTAGTTCAGCTGAGGTTTCCAGTATGAGAAAGATCACTGGCTTGCCTTGAATCAACCTTGTTAAATGCTCAGCAGAAGTGCATATGAATGTCTCTGTATGGGCAACTACATAGTGAAAATTATGCTTTATTTATAAACTTTCTAAATGTTAGTGTTTGGAGGGAATGGCATTTACATGTCCATACATAAATGAACAGGGAAAAATATTTTTTCCTTAAATTATCTAAGAAAATGAGGTTAAAAAATGATGCTTCATCAACTGTATCAACACTGATCTCTACTCTTGGATAGCCATTTTACTGAATCATGGGAACACTGAGTAGAATTACAGCTTTCCAAACACTTTTTAAGTGTTTTCCAGCATTCCCAATGCTGGAAGCTGCTTTCAGTCTAACAAATTATTTTTCAATAGCTTGGAGACTCAAGTAATTCTGCTGCTGGTGGTGGTGTGCACCCTCTCTTTGCAGCTCCTTTGCACAGCCCCACTTATTAAGTGGCATGTGGGATTTGTGTCCAAGATTATTTTTAAGTTCATTTTTAAAGTACATTTTAGGACAAAGTTGCTGTTGCCAGCTCACTCTGCCTAATATCCCACCTATTCTTGCTAATGTTAGATGTTCTCACCCTTCTCTAAAGAGTATGAATGATGAACATTCATTCTCTGAACAGCAGGATTATTATTTGTCTGGCAGTACCTGAAGCTCCATCTCACACTTCAGCCATATGCAGACAATGAAAAGGTAGTACCTGTTCAGAGCACTTGTTTAGGAAGTGATCACGAGTATCACTGTGACCTCTTGAATTATCTGGAGTTAGATATCTCTATAGCATAGACAAAAACAGATGGTGAAGCAGCATTTCTAGTAATTTGAGTAAATTTAGTCATATCATAAACAGTAATTCAACAGAAATGGGCACATTGCCTAGCGCTCATGAAGAAGTGGCCTTTCTTCTAAATACTTTATGGATAGATAAATATATCTAAAATATGCAAAATAACTTCTGCTTATTTAATTTTGGAACTACCAAGAAGGATTTTTTTATATATGTAATTCAATAGATAAACCTTACGGTTTATCTTTCTTGCTCCTTTTTTTAAACACCAATACATGATTGAGTCAAGTCTTGTTGTCATATATTGACTGTGCAAGTTAAAGATTTCTTGAGCACCAGTGGAGATCTTTCCAATTTGGGGCACCATCTTTCCTATGTGTTCTTGAAGGTTGGTTTTTCTATATTCAAGCAAGGGAGCTATCTATGGGCAAACCATTGTGCTTCCAGCTAACTGTTTGCAAGTACCTGATAAATTAATTTAATTAATGGGGTTTTAGGGAGCATCTGGTGTATGCCAGCTGCAGCTTATCAACTAATTGCCATAGTAAGAGAGGGCTGGTCGTTTGTGGTGCTGCGTTACCCATCTGCCAGACTAAGAAGATAACTTTTTAAATTGTGTTTCCTCACAATCAGTGCAGTGTGAATTTTCCTTGTCTCTTGCATACCTAGTAGTAGGGTTGTTATTGCTAGTTTTCAGCTGCTTGCTAACACTTAATTTAAACCTCCGTGGAAACTTTGTATTTTATTTATTTATTTTTTATTCAGTGTGCGACTAGTCATTTATTTGACATCCTGCAAAGTGGCAGGGGAATGCTGACAAGTTTGAGAACTAGTTATTCTCTAAGGATGTTGTTCATAAATAGAAGCAGGGAAAACTCAGGGTAAAAGTACCCTGTAATGAGGTTGCATGTAGCTGAGATAGTCTAACCGTAGGCTCATTCTAACTATATAAAGACCTGACTGAAACCTTGTTCTCTGGGGTTGACATTCTGTGCTGGCCTATAGGTCTCCAAACCTGATCTTTTCCTGAGGTTTGAGAGCGGTAGTCTAGATTTTGGACTTTTAAGAGTTTAAATTTAAGCTGATTTAAACAGTAGATCTAGCTGTAGTCCATATTGTGAGCATATCATTTAAATAGTTACTGAAAAGGGATAAATAAAAGGAAAGATGGAAGCAGTGAGAACATGAGAATGATTCAGAAATAAGACAAAGATTTATAGATAGCTCAAACTTTTTTGTGTTCACATCAGAGAAACCTGTGTTGTTTTATAAAATACGATAAGAGAAGCAAAGATAAGTAGGGTGGTCTTATTTAATATTTTTACATTTTTAATATTATTATTATGAGAGAACAAGGGGAAAAAAAAGTGTTGTTATCAATCCTGTGGCCCACTTACCTTTCTCTCTCCACGCCTGGAGAAGCACATGAGGCCTTGGCAGTAGCAAGATTCAGGCTAAACAAGTGTAGCTGTATCTGAGGCTCTTGTTAGGGAGTTTAACTTGATATTTGTAGCAGTTAGGTTTCCAAAATGTGTGCACATATATTGCAGATGTCTTGAAAGCCTAGGTCCTTCTCTTCTCAGGCATGTTATCAGCTTTGTCAGTAATGGATCTAACTTGATGACTCTTACTTCAGAGTAAGCTGCATGCAGTGTGCTTTCAGCTCCCTCATTCAAGCCAAATATATATAATATATGAGTCACAGATATATTTCTCTTTGTGTAGTTGCAGCTGTTTGTGTGCCTATCTTTCAACTTACACCCGTTACCCCTTGTCCTGTCATGGCCAGCATGGAGAAGAGCCTGCCCCCATCCTCCCTACAGTCACCCCTCAGATACTTGAACATGTTGATCAAATCTCCTCTCAGCCTTCTCTTCTCCAGACTAACCAGGCCCAGCTCGCTTAGTCTTTCCTCATAAGATAGATGCTCCAGTCCCTTCATCATCTTTGTGGCCTTCTCTAGAAGGGCTGGACCCTCTCTAGAAGCTCCACGTCCCTCTTGTCCTGGGGAGCCCAGAACTGCCACCAGAGCTGAGCAGAGGGGCAGGATCCCCTCTCTCGACCTGCTGGCAATGCTCCTCCTGGTGCAGCCAGGATCCCACTGCCCTTCTTGGCCACGAGGGCACATTGCTGCCTCATGGTTAACTTGTTGTCAACCAGGACTCCCAAATCCCTCTCTGCGGAGCTGCTTTCCAGCAGGTCAACCCCTAATCTGTGCTGGTGCCTTGCTCTGCAGGCCAAGGCACCAGATCCCCCTCCTTTTACAACAAATTTTAGTGCTCCTTTGCAGAAAACTGATTCTTAGTTTAGGCAGTTTGGGATCTGTTTTTATCTCTGCGCTGTAAAGGAAGATAAAACAGCAAGCAATGAAACCTTGGTCCTACTAAGCATAGTGGCAAAGCTTCCATAGAGTTCACTGGAGCCTAAATATTTCTGCTGCTGACACTGCAGGGTTTTGGTAGAGTGAAGTCGATCTAACAGCTGCCACCAAAAACGTATGTCCTGCCCTGCCCTTTCCTTGCAGTACCTCTGGTGTTGGTCTTACTCTTCAGATGGCTAGAGCCACAAGCAGCTAACTGTACAAAAGACACTGATTTCTCTGTCTGAATTTGTTCCCCATGATTAGAACAGTTTAGCTCTATCTCAAAAGAATGCGATCAGTATTATATATTTTTTTGTCGTCCTTATCTTATTTTCAAAAGGATTTAGGTTTTTTGTGCATTCAGGAATGCTTCAGTTTGAGAACTAGACTACCCACTGACTGCTGATTAGTCAAAATTTCTGAAGCAAGATAATAAATTACTGAAGCTTCCCCAGAACACGCACAAAAACAGGATAAATTACTTCATGTAGAAAAGAAGGAAACAGGGATGCAAAGGTGAATAACAAATGTAGGAGTGGGGAGAGGCAGGATTGACAGCTGATCTGGTAAAAGAAGAGAGGATGCATATTGCGGGGGGAGGAGTAGTGAAAGAAGAGTGATACAACTGAAAATGTTAAAACATATTAATAAAATGAGCACAGAGATGAATAGGCTGCTAAAAACATTAAGTGATATTTTGGTTTATATTTTACAGTCTGTGAAATACTCTGTGAAATATTCCCCTCTGGCTCTGGAAGCATATTGACTGAGAAAAAACATTTTTTCAGTATGCTTTGTAAATTGCAAGCGTGGTACCAACTAATCTGTCTCCCTTGAGACCTATTGTGATACACAAAGAAGATTCAGAAAATAACCCTCCCACCTTTCAGCCACCTAGGAAAATATTTCCTGCCAAACCTAGAGTCCAAAGGAGTCAGTAGGACTTTAGCAAATGATTTGAAGTCCATATCTGGCAAACCATTGCATCTGGAAATGATTCAGTTATTCTGCGCAAAAGAGGAATGTTTGGCTTTCTAGTAAAACAACAACTGCTTTTAGCTAAGGATGATGTTTTGCTATTAGGCTGCTTTGAGCACCAGCCAAGGGTGATTTTAATGCCTTATATCTTTCTCTCTGAGAACCCTCAAGATTTCTGTTTATAGGAGGTAAAGATTTGTGCATGAAGGACTGGTAGAACGGATACTCTAATAATTTTCTCAAAAAAATATTTGAAACAAGTAGGTTGTTATCTTATTCCCTCAAACCTGGAAAGTATCAGACAGATTTGTTTTTGGGTTTTTTTTTTTTTTTTAAAGAAAAGTAACGATGTGAGTCTGAGATGGTAAATTCAGCTCATGAACAAGCTGCTGCTCTCGGTCTCACGCCTTCCCAGCACACGTTTGTAGGGTGTGCAGGCAGACACAGGCGCAGGGCGCAGCCACCACGTTGTCATCTCAGCGACCAAATGTCCTGATGTGTGTGCACAGCCGTGCAGCTCGTGTTGCGGGGACTGGCTTGCGTGGATCGGAGTGTGCCTTTGGGTACAGACCTGAGCAAGAGAAGGTGCGTTACCTGCTCGCTGCAAGGATGGACAGCGTGGGAGGCAGCAGGTCCACAAGACCACGCTTGTGTCAGAGTTTCCACTTCGTTATTGTCCTCCTATCTTTTTTCCAAGCCCAGCAGCAGTTGTCACAGGGCTGTAGTGACTGCATGTGGAATTGTCTCCTATCCCTTCCCTCCCACGACGGCACAGTCCTAGCTGGACAATACCAAGGGAGCGGTGCCTACCTCCCTTCAGGAGCCAGGCGAGGCTGGGCAGGAGCAGGCTGCGATACCCTTCCATTNCTGCAAGGACGGATGGTGTGGCGGGCAGCAGGTCCACAAGACCACGCTTTTGTCAGTTTCCACTTCGTTATTGTCCTCCTATCTTTTTTCCAAGCCCAGCAGCAGTTGTCACAGGGCTGTAGTGACTGCATGTGGAATTGTCTCCTATCCCTTCCCTCCCACGACGGCACAGTCCTAGCTGGACAATACCAAGGGAGCGGTGCCTACCTCCCTTCAGGAGCCAGGCGAGGCTGGGCAGGAGCAGGCTGCGATACCCTTCCATTCAGAGCCAGCGTGGGGTTGAGTTCAGCCTCCTGCACGAGATCATGGCAGAACTTTACCCTGTTTCTTTTGTTTTTAAGCTGGGCTCTTCTTAATCCACCAGATCAGCAGAGGAAGCTCTGAGATGTGTTTTTCAGATGCGTTCCTTGTAACACAACACGTTGAAATTGCTGTGAGCTCAAAACCCAGCTCACCAGAATCCAACAATGCTACAGAAAGGCGACTGCAAGCAGGTCTACAATGATAGCGCACCGAGTGAAAATTAATACGTGTCCTGTAAATAATTGCCTTCATGCCTCACTGCAAATGTAGTAGTTAAACATTCTTGTCTTGTGAGTAATTTCTTATTCACAGTTTGTGGGAAAGCATAAATGTAAAGAAAAGAGGTTTAGGATCTTTTTCTTTTTTTGTTTTGTTTTGTTTTGAAGTATGCTAATTTCAATTCTCGAACACCATGGGAGCCTACAGTTCCAATTTTCTTTTCACAGTATTAATGAAAACTGGGCACTGAAAATAGTCAGATTTTTCCCTTTTAGATTTTAAGCCACTTAGAAATACAGTCAAGAATAATAACTTTCTAATCCATTATTACACAATGCAGAACTGTGGTCAATTGCTGTTATTTCATGCAAAGTTTTTCCTAAGTGGTAAAAGATTTTTTTTTTTTTTTAATAGTCTCTAGAGGCATTCCAGCAGGGCTGGTCAGCACTGTTTAGAGGAAGACTTCTAAACAAGTGTCAGAGCAGTTGGTTTAAGAATGGATCATTACAAGACAAGTTAATTCTTATCACTGTTATGGTATGGTCTGAGCATAATCGCAGTCTTTATGGTCTTCTCTTGTTCCTCACTGAACCATCCTCAACTCAGTACAGATAGCTGCAGGTGTTGTGTTTGGTTCTTAATTATTGGGCATCTTTTCTGCATCTTGACTAGCCTCCATGGTATTTAACTTCTCATCTGCAATCTGAAACTTCAGCCGGGATGAAGTTAGTGCCTTTCAGATGCTGCAGACACCAGCAGAGACTGCAGTTACCTTCAGCGTGGCAGCCAGGGTCACACACAGACACAGCTTCACTGCTGGACCAGTGGCTCTGCCTGCCTCAGCTGAAAGATGCTGGGGAAGAAAATTGCATTGGGTGTTTTTCAAAGAGTTTGGATTTCTACAGCCTTACACTGGCTGCTGTGTGTCACTTGAGACCATCTGTTGTTCCTGCTGACATAGTCCCTCTCTTGCAGGAAGGGGCAGGAGAGAGGTGGGACGGAGTACGATACCCCTTGAGCACCCCAGTCTGTCAAATCAGTGAAAGGCAGCAGAGTCACCAATGTTACAACATGTGAATTTATTTATTTGCATATATTTCAGAGAAAACATAGGCTAACCTTTGTCCAGAGCTTACATCTGAGAATGAATTGCTTCTTGCTTATAGCACATGTTTCCGTGAGCATTAAATACCTGAAATGGTTATTCACAAACCCATATGTTTTGTAAAGGTGTCCTCTTATTTTCTTATTCGTTATGTATCCTGGGAGGCCATGCTAGGTTAAAGGCATGTTTTAAGTTGTCTTTAAGAAAAAACAGGAAGTCATTTCCTTTGCTGAACTGCTCTTTTTGCAAAAGACCAAAGAAACATATCAAATTTACCAAACAGGTGCTTTGAAAATGTTGCACATGTAAATAACATTGAGGTAGCAGTGGAATCTTCCTCAGACAGATGGGATAAATGAGATAACTGTGAAAACGTTCTTAAAAATAAAAGGATGCCATCAGGTGAAAGGCAAGAGTTTAAGTAATGTTGAAAAATACTGCTTACGTGCATTTGAGGCTAACTCAGTTATTAAAAGAATGTTTTCCCATAATCAAGCAGCAAAGTGTGATTCAGTGGACATTAATAGTAAAGTTAGTTGTCAGCATTTGGCCCAGATGTCTGTATTTTAAAGAGAAAGGGCAGACTTTTGTCTAATAGGCATTGAAAGAGCTTATTCAGTAGCTTCAATTACTTCTCAGACAAAAATTAATTTCCGGAATTCACATACAGTAAGATAAGACTGTCTCATTTTCTCTGACAATAGAAATCCTCAGGAGTCTTTATTCTGCAACAGTGCACTGTGTCTTGTAAAACAATAAATGACACCCTATGCATAAAAGAATTTCAATTTTCTACAATAGTTACAATGAAGAAGCAGGATATAATATAGTCACTGACTGCTTTGAGACAGATCCCATTTCCTAGTTAGGTAGCATCTACCTTTAACAAAAAATAAAAGAGGCTTCTGAAGTGAAACTTCAAGATATTTTGGGTAGTGGTAAAATAGACCAACTGTACCGACCTGTAATAGCTAGGAACTTTCAGGGAAAAATATATAAAGTTGAAAAGCTTTTTGACATGAATGACAGTTTTTTTGAGGCTTACTGTGGTGCCTCTGGTCTTTCAGCCAAATAAAATGCCACCTTCTTTAAACTTACATGGGACAAGTGCCAGGAAGTGGTGCTTAAACTCTTAAGAACACAAATCACCGATGAATAAATCCTGAGTAATTTCAAGGTGGTGAGGGAGCTAAGTTCTTCTGGGGTTCCGCAGCTCTTTTGCTGTATTTTATTATTCACTGACCAATTGTGGATGCCTGTAGCTGGTGGCTGCTTTTCGTTGTGTTTGTCCAAACTTTCTACAATTGTCTGACCAGGTTTTATGGTTTGTGTGGCATTGTCTTTAATTATGAGTCCTTAAAATTGTTGTCTTCCCATCATGTCCTTTACAATACAAAAAGGTGACTGTGGGGCACTTGATGCTTTCATGCACTTTGAGCTACAGGTTTGCCAACAACTAATACAGTTCTACAAAATGCTGGTTGTAGGCAAGACCTGACAAAACTCACCTTAGGCATGTAGACTAATCCTAGTTAGCATTTATATTATACAGAGAGAATTTTCAGCCATGCCTAATGAATTAAAAGGCAGTTTTTGTGAACAAACTTGGATGCTAAATAATGGCAGTGCTCTGCACTGCTCGGCGGGAAACCTAGGGTTCACCCACTGCTCTTTCTTGCTCCTGAGCTCAGCCAGGCTGGGAGTGCTGAGCATAGACACCCTCTAGGATTTTGGAAATGCAAATATAATCATAGGAATATTGCACAGGTTCTCACACTTCATTTTTGTCCAAGACACTTAAGTTAAATAAGAAGGTCCATCTCTCTATCCCTACCTGCAGCAGAGGGAGGAGGTTATGGCTCTATAAGCGCTGTGTGTGCTGCCAGCATTTGACTTGGAAATTCCTCATGGAATTTCTTACCCTGTTTTACTCTGCATGGCCATGTAAAGAGAGAAAATGTTTCACACAACACAGGAGTCCTTATCAAGAAAATTTTACAGTCTAAGGCTTGCATCAGTTCAGTTCATATCATAACTGAGTAGAACAGAATCCATCCTAAGTTGGTTCTTGGAAGGCTGAGCCCTTGCTTAGTATAATTTGGAAGAGTCTCCTTTCTTTTTCTTTCTTTCTTCTTCTTTCTTTCTTTCTTTCTTTCTTTCTTTCTTTCTTTCTTTCTTTCTTTCTTTCTTTCTTTCTTTCTTTTTCTTTCTGTCTTTCTGTCTTTGTCTTTCTGTCTTTTTCTGTCTTTCTGTCTTTCTCTTTCTGTCTTTCTTTGTCTTTCTTTGTCTTTCTTTCTCTGTCTTTCTGTCTTTCTTTGTCTTTCTTTCTTTCCATCTGTCTTTCCGTCAGTTGAAGTTGAATGCAAAACTGGTCTAGAATATAGCCCTACTCAAGGAATTCATGAATTAAAAAAGATATGGTAGAGTTGCATAGGACTGTAAAACAAAAAGAAGTAAATATAATTAATTTGAGAAAAGCAAAAATCATCAAGAGTAGGGGAGAAATTGACAGACTTGTTGAAGGAGGACTAAAGAACTGAGGATATATTATCTGTAGCAAACTTAATAGCTGCTTAGCATTTGTTGTAAGGGAGAATTTTGATTTCTCCCCTCCACCCCCATCCTGTTTACTCATCTTATTATTACTCCCCTCTCAGTAAACACTGCAGCATTACATTATCTGAGCATGCAAAATAACTCTTACTGCTGTTAAATTGGAGCAGGAGAGTGTTCCTTTCCTGCCCAAATCAGTGTTCTGGCGTTCAGATTGTGGTACGCCTGTTATTGCAGGTTATTTAGGCATTCTTTGCTTTGTAACAACAGCTGGACAAATGTTACTTTCGAAGGTGAAAATGAGATTTTCCTTGCTCTCCTTTTTCTCACTTTAAAGCCTGTTTGCTTACCCTGGCAGACATGAAAATGGAACAAGTGGCAAACGCGAATGTTTTAGGACCATTAGAGCGGGGTGCTTTGATAGACAGGCCTGACTTCACGAGTGTGATGTGCAAGATGCACATCCATAGCGGGTAGATAAGACTAACTCCTCTGTGCAAACTCTGTAATAACCTCTCCCTTATTTCATTATCTACCTACAGCAAATCCTACCAGGGCAGGAGGAGGAAGGGAGTATCCTGGCTCATCCGAGGTGATTCGTGAATCCAGCAGCACAACCGGCATGGTAGTTGGCATTGTGGCCGCGGCAGCACTGTGCATCCTCATTCTCCTGTATGCCATGTACAAGTATAGGAACCGAGACGAAGGATCCTACCACGTAGATGAGAGCCGAAACTACATCAGTAACTCAGCACAATCCAATGGGGCTGTGATCAAGGAGAAGCAGCCCAACAGTGCTAAAAGCTCCAACAAAAACAAGAAAAATAAGGATAAGGAGTACTATGTCTGATCTCAACATCTAAAAGAACGCTTGTATAGAAATAGTCTTCATTTTATCTGAGACATAATACAAACTTATTTACTTTACTTTTTATGAAGCACATACAAAAACAAACAAAAAAGACAGGGAATGCAATCAGAAAGGAAAGACTGTTTTTAAAAACAAGCATCTTATGCTCTTGTTTTTCAGAAACAGGAGCTGATAAATTCCCTAACATCCACAGTGTTTTCATTTACTCTGCCTGTCTTTATGTTGCTGGAACATTTCTGAAAGACAATGGACACCAGGCATTCATAAAGCAAGGAGTATTACTACAACATCAAGGCACAATACGAAACAAAACAAACAAATAAATAAATAAATAACAAAACAGGAAAAAAATACAAAAAAAAAGAAGCTACCTATGATTCTGGATTTAGCCAAAGTGCTAGCGCTTTCGTGAGAAGTAAGTTAGTCTTATTGTCAGAGAAGACTGTCATTATATATGGTGACTCAACAAGCAAACATAACGAGTTTACCGTCTGGTGCAGTGAAGCAGTGATTGGAAACTTGCATTTGAATCCAAGTGCTGGCTTTTCTGAAGACTTGTGTAGAAGTACTTTCAAAAAGCCCCTTTCTGGTTGTGAGGAAAATAGTACGGAGGCCTTATTTTCAAAAACAAAAACAAAAACATGGAATATAAGGCACATTTCCACAAAAAAATCAAAAACCAACAAAAAAACAAACAAAAACAAGAGGGCATAGATGCAATCATTGGGAAATTTTCATGCACGCTTAATATGTTATTACATATGTTTATATAAAAAACACATCTATATGTGCTTTCTGGACTGTGATAAGTGATGTTTTATAGCCTGTTGTATAGAAAATGCAAACTATATCTGCTCTTCAGCCATTTTTGGTAAACTCAATGTTATAAGTGTTGCTAGGTATAGAGAGTTTTATGACATCTGGAGCAACAGACATACTTCAGTTTTTTTGCAGCCATTATAAATTGTCACCAATTTCTTTTTTTTTCTTTCCTTTTTTTTTTTTAATTTACAGTGTAGTGGTTATCCTAAGGAGGATGTGTATGAATGTATATAAGAGTCAGCTAATTTTTTTCTTACCTGTACAGCCTCTATTCTGTTGCAATTAAGTTTTAGTAGTTTGTATGAAAGAAGTGGACTAGAAAGCAAAAATATATATCTACTGTAATTTCTCTTCTCCCTCCTATCCCTATCTCTTGCTCCTGATATGCATCAATGAAGTTGATCAGAACAGCCAATTTTCCGAGAAATTTACACTCATTAATTAGCTAAATATTTAGTGACTTCAAGTGGCCTTTGGCTTCCAGTCAAAGCTTCACTAATGGAGAGCATGGTTTGCCTTACAGAAACCCTGTTCTTAAGAAATTATGAGAACGAAGAATTTCTTGAGAATCCTAGGAAGGGTCATACAGTGTTTATGCAGCATTTGGTTATATGAACGAGAGCTGCTACAGCAGTGAGTGGTAAGATATGTTTGAAAAAAAAACAACAATCAATTACCCAGGCTGATTCTACTGTAGAATTTACCTTTTTCTCCAAAAAGGAAGTAAACTTGAGGTGCATGGTGATACGTTTCAAAGGTGGGCATTTTGACATCTGAAAAAGTATTTTTATCTATCTAACCTGATTGTGTGATATTGCAAGACATCATAACCAGACTAATATAAGTTGATCATATTTTAATGTAACACATTGCTTTTTTCTTACAAATATAAAATTTTAATGCATTTTAGTTACACATACTACGTATACTGCTATAATTTACACGTTAAAGTTCTTTTAGTATTGTTTCATTAAGTTCACAGCAATAATTCATAGCATAACATTTCATTTATGTGGAAGTTCAAAGGGAATATACTAGACAGAGAGAGGGTAGCTCAATAGAAATCAACCAAATCATTGTGAGACCTCCCCGGAGGAATATGGATGTTCACACTTTACAGGCAGGAAGAAGGAATATAAATTAGCTTTAAACATCAGGCACAACACATTTTGTTTTATGTTATTCACTGTAGCTAATGAGAATAGTTAAAATGGGCACAGCTATCTATCTGAGCGTCAGAGCACTTTAAAAATACATGTAGCTGACATGAAAATGCTTCACTTGGAGACTGACAAACAACACATCAAGGTGTGTAGAAGCCTTTTTTTTTTTAATTAACCATTTACAGAAAAATGAGACCACATCCACAAAATCCATCCCGAATTCATTTCTTAGACCATTATTCACCTGTGGTATTCATGGTTTCTCCCACATTTACAAAGACAGCTGTACTCAGGGAGAGGTAGGATCAGATAAACAGAAGGCCATTGAGGGAATTGCTTGAGATTGCAGATAGAGGGGGAGAAGAAGAAGTTGAAAGCCAAGTGATGCTCAGAGTTAAAGCATGTCAGTGTTTAAAGGTATATGGAAGATCAAGAATACATGTCTGGACATGACATAGAGTTTGGTTTGGGCAAGATGAAACGGTCTTTTCAGCTCGCTATTGATTGTATTAATTAAGTAGCATGGTCAGGTCAACTTGCAGGCAGTTTGGTAGATTAATCTTTAACTAAATCCATACATCAAGGAAAAAAAGATCTGCTACTACTATAGTAAGTAAACACACTTTTAATACTGTTTCTGAAGGTTCTCCTTTTTCCTCTTTAAATTCACTATTTAACACAAAGCAAATATGGACATTTTGGAAATACCAGTAAGTAGATTAAAGATCCTTTGTGTTTTAAGAACAAACAAACATAAAACAACTACCTAATAGAAAATTGGATCCTTTCTCTATAATAACTAATTTGTTTGACTGAGATGGCTTCATTTCTATGACTGTATTGTGTTGCCTTTTTTAACAAAACACTGAATAATGTGTGAAACTATTTCAACCCTAAGACGTTGAAGAGAGGCCCAATGCCCCTAACCTTATAGTGCTTTCTGTGATAGATATTTACAATTTTTTTATTTGTTGCAAGGCCAATTTATTCATTATTGGAAATGCTAAGCAAGTGGAATTTACTGTTTTGTTAATAAAAATGTTTCTTAATACAAATGTTGGCTTGCTTCTTCTCTTGTCCTTTGATTTGAAATATGTGTTTATCTTAAAGCAGTGACAACCAAAAAATTGACAGTGGTATAAAGTTACAGACATTCATGTTAGGATCCTAAGTTATCTCAGAGTTCTTTGTACACTAAAATGAAAACCGTCACTTCTTGTGTTCAGCACTTTTGCTCGAGGTTTTTCTTTTGTTTTTGCATAAAATTATTTCTTTTGGATTTTTTTTTTAATCAGGAACTTAACAACTTGACGTTCCCCTTTCCTGCTAGCTTCTGGAATGAGGAAAAAAAGAATTTCCTTTCTAACACTTTTTTTTCTGGTGTGAAGAAGATGGCAGAAGGTAAGGAAATGAGATGAAAAAGCAAAAATGAAAATATTTTCTCTTGTCTAGAGGATGGTTTGAAATTAGTGGAAAAATTAGCATACTTCAGATCCTTAAAGAAATCCTAGATAATAATTACAAAATTTCAACCATAGCTAATCCATTACACAAGTATTTTCCTATTTAACAAGGCATTTAAATTCATGGCTAACTTCACATGAGCATCTAATCCTATTGATTTAAGCCAGTGCCTAAAGTTGCCTACATGCTTTGGAGAATGAGAACGGAATTAAGCTTTGGGATCTAAACTCCAGAAAGAATTTAAGTGTGCATCTTCTTCTGTCACATCAGTAGCTTCTTTGACTTAAATAGGATTTTTTCATCTGCTTAATTAGGTATAGAATTAAGTATTTTAGATAATTTAGGTGCAGTAGTGTACAGAGAAAGTGGCCCCTATCTTCTGTTGGTATAAAACTGTTTAATTTAGAGTCTAAAGTGCTTTATACTGACTTATTACTACTTTTTTGAGGGAGGAGGAAGAAGGGAGAATTAATACAGTACATTCCATTTAGGAACATGCTCTATGCATACGCTAAGGATCCATAATGATAGTGATTTTTGTTCTATCACCAGAAAATACATTTAACTGTCTAGGTTTTGATCCTACACTGTATTTTTTCATTTTTCTTCGGTCTACATTCTGTTGTCCTTCAGAGAAAAAAAACCCTAATGGCTTCTCAGTACCTGCATTAGCCATCACTAGTTTATTGCTTCAAGTGGTGGCGTCCACAATCAATCATCACTGCGGCCAAGTAGCTAAAAAAGGCTCACAAGGTGAGGATAAAAGAAAAAATAAAGCAAAAAATACAACAATAACAAAACAAACAAAAAAACAGAACAAGAGAAACAGGCACTTTCAAATGCTGCAAATGCCAGCTACACGTATTAACTCTGCCAAAATGACCTCTGTGGCTTAACAAAACAGTTTTAAGTTGGGTATCTAAGTACCATTTTTATACGGATTACAGAAATTTGCTTCTAAAGTCAGTGCAGTCCTGTCTGCGAGTGCTTAGAAACCTTATGCTGGAGTTTGAGACACTTGTCAGTACCATTTTGTGTGGGAGCCAACGCTCTCAGATTTGTTTTAAAGCCCCCTTCCTTTCTCTCTGAGTCGGGGCTTTTCGAGCCTTTTCAGAGTTTAAATGTTTCTGGCCCTCCTGGGGGAGGGAGAGAAACGCACCGTTAAATCCGTTAACAAGTTGTGTGTGCTTGGGAATGACAAAATTGCTCGCTGCCCTCTTGCTCGTCTGGGTGGTCTCTGCCTAGCACTGAAGAAAGACCAAAGGTGGCCCAAAGGATTAACCTCTGAGGTTAAAATATATATATATACATATATATATATTTATATATATAGTCAGCACCTGCTCAGGAGAGAGGCACAGGGCCAGAGCTAACCCAATCCTCTCAGAACTTCTTCCTCTCAATCCTTCTGAGGCTTTTGGGAGACTTCTGCCTTCAGCTACGCTCTCCAGAGCAGAGTCTATGTCCCTTTACCTGTCACGCAGCCTCGTATCCATATCTCCTTATCCTCTCAGAACGGGGAGATTTCCATGAAAAAAAAAAAAAAAAAAAAANTCTGAGGTTAAAATATATATATATACATATACATATATATATATATATGTGGTCATCACCTGCTCAGAAGAGAGGCGCAGGGCCAGAGTTAACCCAATCCTCTCAGTCGTTCTTCCTCTCAATCCTTCTGAGGCTTTTGGGAGACTTCTGCCTTCAGCAGACTCTGTGTCCCTTCACCTGTCATGCTGCCTCATATCCGTATCTCCTTATCCTCTCAGAATGGGGAGATTTCCAGGAAAAAAAAAAAAAAGAAAGTGCTCTTCCAGACAAGGGAGATGGGTTGTGGTAGTTTTAGGGTTTTTTTCCTTTTTTTTTTAAGCTAAACACAATACTGACATAAGGGGTAGATGTATTTCAAAGAGCACAGACTTTTTGGTCAGTAAATTGCCTTTAAGTATACTAATTTCATGCAAGCAAACGCTTAAGAGGTTTAGAAATCCGAGGCAGTAATCCTCAGGAACCTCCGTCCTGGAAACGATGAAGATATTACCTCGTTTGTCAAAGAGCTCAGGGCTGACAGAACAGCTGGCAAGGCGCAAAAGCTGCAGCCCAGCAGAAGCAAATATCACAGGGGAAAAAAAGGGAATTTGGGCAGCCAGAAATAAGGACTACTGCCTTCGCTCGGCTCTTACAAGCCGAGCACGTTAACGTTCAAGAGCATGTCAAATCTTACTGAACAAGAAATAGCAGAATATATTAGTAGTAGTTTGGAGCGTAAAGACTGAGAAAATGCAAGCGGTGCCCGCTGCTCCTCTCATCCGGGCGGGCAGCCGCAGCCAAAGTGCCCCTGGTCAGGGGGTTATACAGGGTTTTTCCTTCTCTCTTTAATACAAACAGATGCGATCAGCCCACATGGTTAATTTTTAGATAAGCCCATCATGTTTTTCCCTTGGAAATGAAAACGCACCCGCACGGGGAAAGCGAAGCAGATGGCAAACGAGCGGCTCCACCGCGCGCCTGGCCCCGGAGCTGGCAGCAGCCTGTGACCAAATGGCTGCCAGAAAGTGCCCCAAAATGGCTGCTGTCGCCTCGGCCCGGCACCCGTCACGGTCTCTCGGCACCAGGGTCTCATCCTGCTGCCCACCACTCCTCAGTCCCTTGTCCTGGCACCCCGTCTCCCTCATGGTACTTTATACAGGGGGTCTGCTGTACCCCCGGTGCAGGGTAACCGCCTGCCATGGCCCTGTGGGACGCCGCAAAGCCACCTTAGCAGCGAGGCTCCAGCCTGCACTGGGAACCGGAGGTTTCTCAAGGGCCAAATGGGTGGCTTGCGGTAGGAATTTTGGGTAGGAATTTGGTAGCCATTTTTCTTGGCTGTCACATTCATCAAAGAAAAAAAAGCTTTATAAAAGGTGGCATTAATCTATACATTGCTCCACCCTCAAGCGGAAAACAAATACTCTCTTGAGGATAACATGGGAGAAGGGAAAGTTTAACCGTAGCAGATTTCCTTCTGCTCATTCAGCTCAGCGTTCGCAAGCCCTGCAGATCTTTCAGGCCACGCAGCACGCAACCCAAGACACCTGAAGTCCGCTTTCCAGATGAGAGCAGCACCATTTGTTGTTGCTGTCCTCACCTGTTCCCACTTTCCACTGGCTTTGCCCTGCTAGTTCCTAGGGAGTTTGAGAATTCAATTAGGAGTTAGTTTACGGCTCCTGTGCGTGTTCCCTGCCGGCAGGTCCAGCTGAAGCGAAGCACCTCGCTCCGGACGAGGCAGCAGCTCAGGCAACTTGGTCCAGCAGATGTTGAGTTACCCCTCAGCACTGGCACAGAATCCCAGAATCCCAGAACGGCTGAGGTCAGAAGGGGCCTCTAGAGATCATCTAGTCCAACCCCTGCTCCAGCAGGGACACCCAGAGCACAGGGCACAGGGTGGCATCCAGGGTGGGTTTGGAAGATCTCCGGAGAAGGAGACTCCACAAGGAGCCTCTCTGGGCAGCCTGTGCCAGGGTTCTGGCACCCTCACAGCAAAGAAGTTCTTCCTCACATGGAGGTAGAAGTTCTTGTGTTCCTACTTACACCCGTTACCCCTCACACTCCTAATTTTCTGGGATGCCAGATTTCAGAGATTTGGACCAAAAAATGGACTGCAGTTGAGCTCCATTGACAAGGGCTATTACACCATGGGGAGGGGACAAGCTTCAGGTAAAAGAAAAGTAAAACTTTGGGGGAAAAAAAAAAACCCACAAACAAGCCCCAGCATTCCCTTGAAATTCTACTGTCCCTCCTGTCTGCTACTCAGCTTCTGTGGACTCGCAGGTGAATTTTGTTCTTTGCAGATTATATGCGGAGAGGTAGCAGGTTTGCTGCCTGTCTGCCAGTCCTGCTAGCAAATGCCAAGCCTTTTACCAGGCCTTTAATACCCCCTCGGTGACTCCTGCAGCCTCATTAGACAAAGTTTTCCATTGGGTTCGGGGAGAAATGGCAGCTGTCAGGTAACTAGTTCAGTTGAATCATGGTTGCTGGTGGAGGGTATTTGGGACAGAGGAGTTTCTGCCTGGCCTTAGGCATATCCTTACCCATATCCTTACCCTATCCTTACCCATATCAGTTTCTCAACTATTTTAATAACTTTGTCTAAGTAAGGACTGTAGGATTTGACCTCTAGGTTAAGAGGCAAGTACTCCCCAGGAGGAATACAGCTATAGAGTAAAACTGGTGCGGAGGATCTGACTTCCAAGATGCACTTCAGAATTTTCTTCAAACTGGGCTAAGTAGTAATGAGTGGTTAGGGGGCCCTGGGTGCACTCATGGAGCTCAGTGCCTTGCTATGCACGAGTGTGCTCTTAATACTTCACTATAATGAGTAATATAATGAGTAGGATATTTTGTAATGGGAGGTACCCAAATAGCTGTTATGTGCTAAGCCCTTCTCTGCTTTTTTAGAGGTTTTAGTGTCTGTACATTTCAGGCCTTCATCTTCCTTTTTACCTCTCACAACCCCTCATTCCTTTTTTTAACCCAAAATATAGGGAATCATAGTCAAAGCCTTGTTTTGTTTGAATAGTTTGAGGTGAATATAGCAGTATTTTTAGATAGACACTGTAGGAGGAAGCCATATTATCAACACTTAGATCACGGCAGTGCAATTACTGGCGTGTAGAGATATGCTTTTAGCAAAGTAGGAGCTTGACGGAGCTGGAGATGAACTAGATGTTAGTCTGGAAGAAACAGCTTGGGTAGCACTGAGTTTGGCCAGATCTTTGGTCAACACTGTACAGCCCTGGCCTTGGGGAACTCCAAATCCCTGTTTTGTAACAGAGGTCCAGCTTTTAAACAAAGTTTTGACATCTTTCTCTAACCCAATTTGCACCAAAATCAATTCTCTCTTGTAAGGGAATGAATCTTAATTAGTTTCCTAATTTAGTCAATATTAAAAATATCGTGAGAAACCACAGGAGATTGAGCTGCATTTTGAGATCTTTGCTTATATCTTCTACAGACAGGAAAATTGCCATTTCCATTAAGATTGAAACTTCCCTCTAGCATACTGCATATTATTACGAACATTTCATGCAAGTATTCTGAAGTCATCATTAATTCTTTTAGATTTGGAAGTGTTAGGCATCAAAGACGGATGATACAGACTGATGATAAAAGATTCCTAAATCTTAATTCTTGTAAATGACCTTATTTCTGCTTAAGTGACTGCTTATAAGCTTTGCCTAAGTTCTAAAAGTCAGTTTGAAGGGTCTTTCTATGTTCCTTATGTCAACTTGTAACAAAAGTTAACTACTAAAGAGAAATGTTGACTAGTAAAAGAGAGAAGTTTACTAAAGAGATCAAATGAGGAAAAGTGCAGCATAAGAACTTGGCATAAGGATCTACTTTGTTTGATGATGCAAAACACCCATTAACTTCATCGTAAGCAGGGATTTCATCCCTTCTGTGAATCCGTCAGATGCATCAGCATATCAGAATACATTATAAAAAGCAGATTGAAAGGAAGGATACAGCCCAGTACAAACATCCTAGATGCAAAATATGGAAGAGCCAATTCAAAGAACCTAAAAACAGTCTAATCACCTGAAGTGGCCAGGAGGCCACTGGAGATCTCTAACTTATTTTGGGGAAGTTCTTAATGGAAAGCTCATAACTTGAGATGTGTAATTCTGGATATCTTACAGCAATATATAATGCAGTGTAGCAAAAGAAGGACCATACAAAAGAGACAATGGAATTTTCAAAATTCCTTTCAAAAGTCGTGCAGGCAATTTTTGTAATTTTTCAAAAATTGTGTAATGGAAGTGGAATAAAATTCTGACTGTGGGATTTCATTATGATATTATAGAAACAAAGTAATGAACAAAGTGACCAGCCATAATATTTGTAACCATTTTGGAAAATAAAGAGGAAGAAAAATTGGGTAAGGTTCAAAATGTCCATATCCCAGATGGACAATAAGGTTTAGTAACTTGGTAGCCCCTCAATTCTGTAAACATTTGGGGGATGTTTGCAAAACTCCTGGGTTTATGAGTCTAACTGTTTCTTACCGAGCTAAACCAGCCTAGCTTTTGCACCATAATAAATACCTCAGCATAAGTTTGGGCTGCACACTTTTCAGAAGTAAGAAGCTTTTTCATTATACACTTTTCTAGTACGTGCAGTGGGAACGAAAAGAAGATGGTGGTCTTGATTTAAAAAATCCCAGTTGCTAATGTAAATTAGTATCTGTGACTGAGCCACTACTGAACATCAGGCACCTGCTAGAGGTTCGGGATACAGTGTCAGGGTGAGCCAAGATATGCTGCTTCAAGTACATCTATGGTTATAAATCTGATACAACTTCACAGAAATTAGTTGGATTATAGCCTTCTTCAGAGATATTTTATGTTGGCATAACTCTGTTGACTTCATTGCAGTTATTCATGATTAGACCAATGTGAAATTGAGCCCAGCAGTATATATCCATATCACTGGGATTTACAGCTCAGACCTTCACTCTGCCTGGGACAATGGAAAGAGCTAGACTTCCTCACATTTTTAGTCCAGATGGAACATTAAAATTCCTTCTTTGCAGCTCTTACAACAAAAAAGAGCGATAGATATAATCAAAAAGATCTTTCATCTCTCTCTTTTTTTTAAAAAAGCCTTATTAGAGAAATCAGCAGTTCTGCAGAGACAATTCTTCAAGATATATACGTTACGTTGTTACTACAGCAACAGACAGCAATGACAGTGCCAGGTTACAGATAAACTGAGTCCATTTGCAAGACCAGGTCAGAACTAAAATGGTCAGGATGAATCTGCTGTATTTAAAGTTGGTAGAAATGGACTCTAAACAGGGTCTTCAACAGTTCTAGACTTGTTTTGTACGATTCCACCAAGGGTTGGACCATCTCTTGATTAGGGACTGAGGCAGATCTCTATGCCAGGGGTAGCACAATAATGGCAGAGAAAGGGCTATGCGTAAGGGAAGGACAGGAGTTTCCGAAGACCGTTGATGTAAAAAAAATATATAATGTAAGGTGCCTCATCTTGGGTTGTCTGCTGTGCTTTTATTTCCTCTGCTTCCTCCAGGGATGCAGGTGAGACACACGAAGTGCGTAGGGGGAAAGAGCAATCTCCTTTTACCTTTCTCTTTTTAACTTGCCCTTCACTCTTCTTCCTCCCTCCATGGAAGAGGCTGGTTCTCTACTCTTGCCAAGGCAACCTTGAAATAAATACTGGATTTGAGTTATTTCAAGCCCTGAACCCATATAGGCACCTTAATACAGGCCAGCTTTCAAGAGCACACAGTGATATGAGCTATTATGTGCTGATCTTTTTAGAAAAGCTGGCCATAAGTTCTATTTTATTTACCAGCGAGCCAGCCTACACTAGAAAGTTTGTGATGCAGAAATACTTTCATAAATTATGGCAACATATTTCCTAGCAAAGATGCTGCTTATGCTGGGCAAAATGTGCTTTTGGCAATAGAGGCTAAAAAGAAAGCGCAGATAAAATAACAAGGACAAATCATTATGTTTGTGTAGCTGTATCTAATTTAGCTCTATTTGCTAATGTAGCAGCATTCTCTTGTATAAGGTGAGAAAAGAACGTTTTCCTGGACCAGTACTGCTCTATTGAGGGCAGTTTCATATTGGTTTTCCTAAGGAAAAACAGGACAAAGAAGCAGAACAGCTATGAAGAATAAATTACCCATCTTACCGCAGTATGTTTTTAGGGTTGGATGGAGTTACAGAAGCTCATTAAAGCTACTGTGTATTAGCTGAGCCACTGCATCCACACGTGTGCATGTTTTGGGATTGCCTAAAGAGTGCTATGTCAAGCAATAAGGACTGAGGTGGAGGCTTATGTATTTTGCCCCAACTTGGGGAAAAAAGGCATGCTGATGGACAGTGATGTCAGCCGAGGAGACAGGTGGTAACTTGTCAAGCCATCGTGACTCATCTGTGTTGAATCTTCTCCCTGTACCTCTAGCTACAGCTAACTAGACTTCTAGGCAGATAAAGAAATAACAGCAGAGATTGTATGAGGAAAAATAGCTAGCTCTTCAAACATGCTTAGCTACTCAAAAATGCTCCTGGAGGGGGGAGAAAAGAAAAAAACACAGCTCAATTAGGAGAAAGTCCTAAATAATTCACTGACTTTTTAAAGTTTTACACTCTCTTTTTCCCATTGATTTCTGACTCTCTTGCATATTCATCATTATATGGCATATTATTGAATTACTGATTCTTGCCAAAATGAAACAAACTAGTCAATTCTTAATGTTCTTAAAAACAACAGAAAGAGAGGAAAGAAATGTTCTCTTCATTATCTCAGTCATATGGTTCAACCATGCTTGCTTGGTATTTTCAAGTTGTTGCATTCAGATGCTGAATATCTCCAACTTCCATTCAATTTTATGACTATTGGCAAGGTTAAAGTTTTCTATAATAGAAAGTCTACATAGTCCTTAAAAGCATAGAAATGGACACGCCACATCTTGGGAACTAGAATAGGATTAATTTCATGTAACTCTAGCTCATATTTAAATATGAGGCTAATTTAGATTTTTTTAATAGTCATCTGATAGAAATAAACCCTTTCAGGGAATAACATAAACCATTTTAGATGTCTGCTTTGGGAAAATCTAAATTCTGTTTTCACTGCCTCTTGGCAGAGTCCAGACACATCACCTCACATTACAGGGTTTTGTTTCTTTGGTACAAAACTATTTAACTGCCGTAAGACTGCATATAGGCATCACGTCTCTCTGGAAGGTCTTCCAAGATTAACAGATATTTCAAACTGAAAGCATGAAAAGGGTTTTGCTCCTATTTTTTTCTAGGGTGCAGAAGCAATTTGACCTTTTCTTGTAGATATATTCAAAGAGGGATTACCCTGCACATAAAAAGCTATGAATATCCTCAGCTTCCTTGTCACCCTTTGTGGTCAGAATTTGTTTAATTGGGTTCACCTAATGGGCTGGAGAACAGTTAAATTATTTGGGACCTCACAGGAAGCTCAGGGCAGAGCTGGTCATCATATACAAGCTTCCTGAGCCTTAATCTTAACCTGCATAAATCTTCCCCTTTCTGTGTTGTGTGAATACATAGCAAAATCCTGATACGTACAGGGGACGGGCCATTCCACTCGTCTTCTGGAGAGCAGAAAGACAATAAAAAAAGCAAGTCCATTTCTCATATACTGAAAAAGTGAACATGTACAGCCTGGAATCCCAAGGCTGATTTAAACTGGGAAACAAGGCCTTGATAAAAATAAACAATATTTCATTTGTGGAGCAGGATCACGGGAACACACAGAACTGCCACTTATCTGATTACAGGCAGCATCTGATTAAGCATTCTGGCCTTGAATATTTAGAATGTTAGAGATGAAGCAAGGGAAAAACAGAGACAATACTCCCTAGGACAGTTTGCTGGGGTTTTTCTATTCTTCCTTATCTTCTGCTTTTACCCAAAACTTCTTTCTGTTTGAATTTTAAGTATTTAAGTTTACAAGCTTCTCTACATAGCAGAAACCTGCAGACTGAGAGCAATGTAGATGATACACTTCAACCATTTTATACCTCACTCCTTTCATTGCAATACTGACTTAAGCATACCTCCAATAAACCTTTTCAGTGGTTTGGTTGTTTTCAATTAGTTTTAAGCATTCCTGCATTATAAAGCAGCTTTATGTTTTTATGTACTGTAAATATCCCATTCACTTCTTTGTAGTATCTATGGCAATTTAGCTATTAAAGAAGGAAAATGGAACACATCTAGTGAACCTTACAGTTGCAGAGTAAATAAAATTTTACTGTGCGTTTCTCCCTCAAACTTTATGGGCTGTTTCCATGTAATTAGTATATAAGATTATTTCTAGGATCTTGGATTGAAGAAAAAAAGGGAGTGTTGGCATTTGTCAGTAGACTTTATCAGGGAAAAATTGGCATCATTTCCCTATCACCCCTTCCAACATGGAACTTTCAACATGAAGGTGAATTTATATATGTATATAGAACGTGTGGCTAGAGGTGAATGTATACAGACCTGCAGGTAGCATATGATAGTAGTATTCTTTAAACTTCTGTCTTTAAAAAAAAACTGCAGGAGGTGGAGAGAAAGGTCCTAGATGTTTCCTGTTAAGTAAAGACTACCAAGGTGAAGAGTCAAACTTTGATTTGATGGCAGTGTGAGTAAGTAGGGCAAGGAGGGGGCAGTGCAGCCGGCTGTGGACACAGGTCCAACGTGCTGCGGCTGCCCTTTGCCTTGTGTGTTACCATAGGCCTGCCCCCACCATCACTGAAGTACTGTGCTCCTGTCAGCAGAGAGACAACAGCTCTGCAGAGTTTCCTCTCGGCTCATCTTTGGGGTCCCTGCCCATGTCCTTCTTTCCAGCATTGTGGTTTTCCTTGATGTCTTTTGCAGGCCAGCAAGGTCCAGCCAGGAGCAGCCTGGCAGCTCCACGGTGGTAGCTGGGGTGGAAGAGGAGCAGCAGCTGAAGAGCCACAGATTGCCTTCTTTCAAAAACACTCTCCAGTTTCATTCATGCAACCCTTTTCAAGATAGCTCACTCCTATCCCTTCCAGCATCCCTAGCCTTAGGGATATTTCAAGTTCCTTTGTCACCTCTGTGTTCTCCAATACCTTATTCTTCTCTTTGGGTGTCCTGACGGTCTGGTCCTGGTGTCCCCTCTCAGCCTGCCCTGCTCCTAGTGCTCCAGCCAGGACCACCGTTATTTACACTGTGCTTTCTGAAATTTTGGACATAAAGGAAGCATAGAGAGAACCAAATTTCAGCACTTTCCAAACACGTATACTCAGAGTCCTAGAGATGCCTCTTACGACGCTGTGCCAAAAAGTACATCTGATTCAGCCTTCGAAATAGCACAAGGACACATGAGCTCACTGATTTTTGAGACTGATTTTGGCTCCATTTTTCTGCAGTTCCTCATGTCCTAACTGATGGATTGATTGATTCATCATTAACAATGTGAACTTTCAAAGGCAACCAGTGGGAGTCTTGCCATTTTTACCAGCAAGAACAGGCTGCTGCATATGTTTCCCACATGGGAATACAGCTCACTGGCACAAAAAAAAAACACCCCAAAATGAGATCACAGCTCACAGGTCAGTTTAGCATAGACAGCTTGCATCGCGAGAACCTCTATGAGTACAATCAGCAATGCTGAGGCTTTTTTAATGTTTATTTTTACACTCTGATTTCAGTTTGACCTGATATTTTCCCATTGGTTCCGTGTGTGAGGAAACACCATCTAGGATTCATCTAGTGCTGTCGCTTAGCTGTACGGCCACAGAGCATCCATGCAGAGACCTGTGGTGTGTACCGGGCAAGCTGAGCACACTCGTTATCCGAATCTCTCACCTGGCCGTGTAAGGACCTACCTTACTGAGGCAGCCTCACCAGTTTCAACAGGATGTGTCTGTTTTAATGCTGAACTCCCAGGCCAGCTTGAACGGCATAACAAACGTTCACAAAGGCCCTTGGAAAGGTTCTTGGTCTCATGCGATATACTTCAGCGAGCATCATCATTTCTTGGTTGTAATATCAAGGGGAGATATAATTAGATTTGTATTTATGTGCTTTCTGCAAAGTGTAGGGTTATTTTCTGTTTATGCTATTGCCGCTATGGGATTACAAACAAAAGTGATGAACACATTATTATACCTTTATGAGGGCAAGTTATTCGACGCATGAATGCTAGTGACACTTCCAGCACTGCGCTCATCATGCTTATTCTGATCGGAACCGCTTAAATAATACATGAACTCATGCATATACATAGTGCAACTCAGCTCTTTCATTAGGAGCACTGCTAAATTGTCGCAGCTCGTCCTCCCAAGCGCTCCCATGTTTGCAGGGTGAGAGTCCTTTTGTTTGGCTCAGGCAGGTTGCACAATGTTGCTGAGGTATCATTTTAGATGTGTTTAGCTGTGTAACCTACTTTAACAAGGGCAACGTGTGGCCTTTGCTTGTGCTGTTCCTCCCGGGGAAAAAAAGGAGAGGGGGAAAAAAAAGACAATGAAGCTTATGCAAAAAATATTAGTGCATGAAAAAGCCAAATGAAAGGGAGAGTGGATTGGATTTGGTAATTAAGATTTTTTACTGGGACTCTGAAGCTTTGGGTTCAATTCCCTGGCGTTTCCCAAGGTCAATGGCATCTCTGTAAAAGGAGGTAATGGTTCTTTCTCTTCTTCACCCTTTGTCTATTTGGCTCTGAGCTCTCAGGAGCAGCTTCTCCACGAGAGTGTTTATACAGTGCCTGCCATATCAAGACATACAAATTGAATAATAGAAAGGAAAATGTCTGTGAAATTATGCCTTCTGTGCTCCAATTCAGGTTAATAAATATAAATAAATGTGTGGAAGAACGTGTATTTCCAGAAGAAGCTCCTGTTCCCAGTGATGTGGGGCAAGAAGCAAGACTCGGTGTTGAGGTCAGGGGATCTGTGTACTAAACAGAGCTGGCACAAAGAAATGGGTCCATCTTTCGCATCCTGTGTGACCTCTGCTTAATTTGGAAGTATTTCAATAGAGCAGAAAGAAATTCTAGCAAGAGGACTGATATACAGAAATGGGACAGGGCTCAGAAGTGGTAAGAGAGCAGGGAGAACACAGACAGTGGGGAAAAAAGTTATGCTTGACCATGCATCCATTTGTAAAGGGCCGTGAGGTTGCTGTTTTTTCAGGAGGAGAGTACCTCCCCTCAGCCTTGCAATGAACCTGAGCACATGGCTTTGAACCTGAGCATATGGCTTATGGAAGGAAGCCCTGCTGTTCATTACCTGGTGCGAACGCCCACCTTCTTCAGCGCAGGGTGATCCATGTCCATCACTTCCAGGGATGCTGCCATGATCCCAGAAGTCCACCCAAGTCCGCAGTGTGTAACAAGCCTGTTTGGCTCCCACGAGTCCCCAGGGAGGACAGCACAGGGCACGAGCAGAGGTTTTGCTCCTGAAGGTGTCTCCAGTTGGGTAGCTGTGCGTGCCACGTGGTGACACCCGCGTCCCCATCTGACCCCACTGCGTGCGGCCTGAGTGACCTGCCTGGTGTGCAGCAGTCGCTCGGCACCCTGCGCCTTGCACGGGTGGATCGTGTTCACCTGGGCTGCTCCTCGGCAGCTCGGGACTCTTCCCAATGTTTCCCTTCCAAAGGCATAGTTTTCCCCAGGACTTTGCTGTTGCAAGGTTACAGTGAAGCGAGCAAAAATGGGGAGCAATTCTTTAACTGCGTAACTTCCAACCTGTTTGTCGTCACTGGCCACCCACTAGAAGCTGAAGAAAACCTGAAGAAAAGGGGAAAATCAGAGCTTTGCCTAGCAGCTTCCTTGCAATTCCCTAGCACTCTTAGGGGAGTCACTAGCCTGGAGACTTTCGTTAGAAATCTTTCTGTATGACCTCCTGCTTCAGGATCCTGACGCACAGATTTATCCCCAAAATTAAATGCATTTCTATAATCCCCTATACCAAGAGCGATGTGAAACAGTGAATTCCTCAGGGCTCTGTTTAAAGCCTGAAATGACCCAATGTCCGGCTGCTCCCAGAGGCCAGAGGGTTCGGGAGGGCTCCGGTCCAGGAAATGCTCCCTTAGGTGTTTGGAATTTTTTTCCATGCTTTTCAGCTTGGTGAAATTAATAAGACTATTTACCAGCACATTCCAGCACAAGAGATTTTGAAGTATCAGACTTGCGGCTAATGCACGTGCCAAAGAGCATCTGATAAAGCTATCTCTGGAAACAGTGAGAGCTGCAGAGGAAGCAGGAGAACTTTGCACTGCATTGTTATGTTTAGAAAGAAGAGTCTGCTCTTGCTGTGAGAATTTCAGATCCTTTCACTTTGGACAATCTGCCAGGGAGAAAAAGACAGAAAGGATCAAAGCGAAAGAAAGCGAGGCAGTTGTTTATAAGGAGCGACTGCTGCCGTTCTTATCCTCGCGTGCTGGAGGTCCTGTAACGCCGCTGTTGAAGCTGGTGGCCTTCCTTGCGTGTCTTCGGGGGCAAAAGGCCTCCAGGAATTGCCTGCCTCAAATCTTTTTATCTTTATAATAATAGTGAAATGTTTGTGCCAGATGATCACTGTCGGCCGCTTTCTACCTATCCTCCCACCTTCGACTCCTACCTTCCACTTATGTTTAAGTAACAGTCAGGAAGCTTGTTATAGCGGACGCAAGGTAAGGGGAGGCTCTGCCATGCAGTCTGTAGTTGCCACATGTCATCCTCTCCGGGCTTTTTATCTTACAAACATTTCTTTTTAATACCTCAAAGAGAAATACTCAAGTAATTATAGCAGCAATTTCCTCCCTTAGCTTTACTGTTTCTTCTTTCTTGCGTAGATTATTTCATTTCAGTTGATATCCTGAGCAATTATAGTGCAGCATCATTTGAGACGTAATCACCTCTGGCTAACCTCCTCAGGATCCCTTGGATATAAATGTGGTCGTATTTAAGCATCCCAGAGAAAGAATTTCAGTGACGAAAAACTGATATAAAAAATAGTATTTTCCAGTAAATTTGGTGAGGAATAAGGCACACTAAAAAAGCTCTCTGTTAGGGAGAGGCAAGGAATATCAGAAGAAATTGCATTGATTTTATGGCCAGAAAGAGTAACTGGCGCATCTGGCAGCGTCTCCTGGGGCTCCGGGGCGGCACTGGCGGGTAGCTCAGGGAAAAGGGCCAGTGAGGAGCCTGTTCTCACCCATCCCAGAGCCCTTGTCTGGCTGCATCCGCTGCCTGGAGCTGCTTCGGGAGCAGCTGCTCTCGCTACCGAACACCTGCACAGAGCGACTGCTGTGGATGATGCAACACAGATGTTTAGCTGGCATGTGCTGTGCTCACAGGATCTTTTTTGGGGAAAAAGAGCTATGTAATTCTTTGGATTAGCTGATTCTTTGGAATTATTTCATCCTTTGGACAAGCTAAGTAAAGGTTGATGGGAAAACTGAAAGGTGGATGTGTGTGTTTGCGGGTGTGAGGTGCTGGGGGTTCAGCCATATGAGAAAAAAAAAATCGACAAATCACTCGCATATTGGATCTGACTAGTGTTGGGGAAAATGCAAACAATCTGAAATAAAGAGAACATTTGGAAGTGCTCCTTTGGGGCTCAGTAGAGTCTTCAAAGTGCAATAAATTAGAAATACTGCAGTTTTGTGACAAACCTGCAGTTTGCATTTTAGCAATAACAAATCTCAGTGTAAATGTATAATCAATGTTTCCCTTTCCTGTTTTTAAAAAAAAAAGAAAACAAGCAGACTCACACTGTGCAGGAGATGCTACAACACAGTAATTCCCCCTGGTGACATAAAGCCTCCCGTCCCTGCAGCTATGGCTGTTCTGGCAGGCATGCAGCCCAGCACAACGCTTTGGAAAAGCCGGGAAGGCGGGTGGAAATCTCTGGGATTTGGCATGGTGCATAAAAATATTCCCCTTCAGACCACAGACAGGAAGGATGGAACGGGCCAGGGTGTAGATAAATCTCCTTCTTGAGTAAGTCGAAGGAGGAAATATACTTTGCAGCTATATTTTCCTTTGATAAGCGCCGTCTTGCAGCCGCAGGAGAAAAGAAGGCTCCTTCGGTGCAGGAGCAGCGCCCGCTGCTCTGCTGGAGCAGCTCGCGAGCTCTGTGTTGTTGTTCAGAGGCAGGTTCACTTTGGCTTGATTACTTTTGAATGAACACCAGTGTAGAGTTATTAGTGACATCTCTATTATGCTTCTAATAGTTTTGTTAACGTGCAGGAAATCAATGTCAGAAAACATTAAGGAGCAAAGCTGGTGTACTTGGCTCTGCGGCCATCCGGACTTAGTCAACAGTAAGGGCTCTTCTCCAGGGATGCCAGCTCTTCGCCTGCCCTCACCACAACCAAGCCAGTGATTCACACAGGCCAAGCGAGCTCTTTGCCTGTTGCTCAGCTGTTTGTGGGCAAGATGCCTGTGCCACAACAGCAGTGTCTGCCTTGGGAGCAGCGTTGTGGTATGGAAGTAACCTCCCATTTAGGAATATTTTTTCATCTGTCTCTATTGCAAGCTCCCTGTATGCCCCTAGTCCAGGTCATTTCACCTCTGCTTCCATGTTATTAAATGTGGATCTTCCATGTTATTAAATGTGGATGCTGCCCTCCGCTGCAGCACAGAAGTGCTGTGAGGTACTGGATTATTACGGGAGTAGGAGCCCATGTTGAGTTGAGCTTGCTTCTGCATTCACCACCACAGTTCCTCCAGGCTCATGCAGATATTCCCACCTACCTCATTACCTGGAAGCTTCAGAAAGCCCCAGTGGCCTTCCTGGGGAGAAATCCTCCCCCTTTATCCTCAGAGAGTCAGTCTATGACATATCCAGCAGTGTATGGCACAAAATAGACATTTGCACAGAACAGACAAGATTCAGCATCTTTTAGTAGAGTCCTCATGCAGGTGTAGCAAGGACAGAGCTAAGCACTCCTATCATTTTTCTGCCTATTTTCCTCTGTAGAAGGCACTCACAGTACTGGTACCTGCATTTTCTGAGGAAGGGCCTGAAATACTCTGAGGACATCCCTGCAAAACTCGGAAGGAGTCATCCAGAGCCTCTAGCATTAGCGTTAAGACTCGGGAAGAATAAAACACAGGTACAGGTGTGGTGTGTGTTCTAGTTTCCTTCCCTCACTGCTGTCTCATGGAGCAGTCACTTCATCTTTTATGCTGAAGAAAAGGAAATATGACACTGTTGATCAGCACTGCTTCTGCTATTGTAATAAAATGAAATTAGATCCAATGTACTCAGCCGACTTACTGACCTTCACTGGGGCTACTGATGTGCAAAACTCTTTGTCTTCCAGCTCTAAAAACTGTCTCATTTCAGAAGAGGAAACAAGGGAGAAGAAAAACAGAGAGGAATAATTCTACATCTGTGAAAACCTGTTTTAAATACCAATGAGAATTTTATCCACAGCAGTTCCATCAGTTAAGTAAGAGTATTGCCAAACTCCTTACATGTCCTGAAAGGATAAAGATAGTCTTGCAGCTTGCACATGCAGTCTTAGTGCCCAGATAACGTATTTCGGTCCTGCAAGATATCTCTGTATTTTCAGTCAGAATTAATGTTTGTCTAGCAACTACAAATCATTCATGATTTACCACTGTGCCAGGTGAGATTTGCCCTGCATTCACGAGGAACAAGTGGTCCTGTGGAATAAGGCTGCAGTGGGACGAGCAATGCTGGGACTGCTGCGAAACGTTGCCTGAGTGGAGGCGCTACTCACTACACAACATTGTCATTTTCTCAGGGAGACATTAATGAGGCTTGTCCAGCGTTTCATGACAATTTCTTTTGCGTCACGCAAGGCGTTCTGACAGAAGGAGCTCTGGCGAATCTCCTGGAGGTGGTTTAAGCCGCCTGCTCCCTCTGTCCATGGACCTTGACATCCTTGTAGCTGTGTTAGCTGAAATAAAAGAGGTGCCTGGATGCAGCTGCTGCAGCTTGACGTGTCCGCTCACCATGTCGAGGAAGGTGCACGGGAGCGGGCGAGCTGCCAGCGCCCGCGGCGCTGCCGAGGCGGCCATCGGATGTTGTCACTGTCGGCACAGGGCAGTGACAAGCAGGTGGGCAGCAGGAACGGCTCGGCCTCGGCTCTGTGAGCCAAAGGGGAAGGCAAGGGGAAATCCTCCTCCCTGAGACGTGCATACACATCGCTGCTGAGTCAGAACAGCAGTGACAAATTGAATTATTGTTTTTTTTCTAATTATTTTTTATGTCCTGCTCTGCTCGGTATGTGTCAGTGTAGGTCATAAAAACATGAAGTCACACAGCTCCCACGATTTCTTGTTAAACTCCGTGGGTAGTATTTTGATAACCTCCTCCAACTAGCAATGCCTATTTCAAAACTAGCTTGGGTGGCTCAGCCCAAGGGTATGCGCTGTTGTGCACGGGCTCTGCTTGCCCCCTAAAGACATTTCCAGCCACCTGCCTAAACGTTTTCAAGACCCACCTGCATGTGATCCTGTGCCCCGTGCTCTGGGTGTCCCTGCAGGAGCAGGGGGGTTGGACTAATCATCTCTAGAGGTGGCTTCCAACTTCAACCGCTCTGTGATTCCGTGATTTCCATAGGAGACCATGCCCATGTTTTTTTAACCTAGGCCCTTTGCTATGTGGTGTAGAACCTGTTAGAGTGGGTGCCACAGGTCTGGCTGGCTGTAAGCTGCTGTATCTGCACCGGAGTTCCTGCACAGTCATCTGGACCAAGCAAAAATGTGGGAGGTTTAAGAGGAGCAACAACGTGTTCAGCGCTCCCTGGGGTTGAAGAGTGATCTGCTAGGAGGGACAGCTGAGAGCAGTAGCATTTCCAGGCATCTGAACCACATCTGCGACAGGACGTGTGGACTTTGCTGAGGAGAGGTGACTTCTTCAGAGACAGTTGATGAGATTACCGCACTAGTTGTGTGTCCAGGGACATAAATGTTTGGACACCTGGGTAGTAACTCCTGAGCTACTGTAGTTTACAATGCAGTGTTTCAAGGAAATCAAAATCATTGATGGTTTCTGATGTACCACCTGGCTAGCAGTGCTAATAGACATCTGGTGAAGTTAATCACAGCTAAATACCCACCAGGTGGCTTTTACAGGGGCTACTAACAGTGAAGCTACAGGTATGGCTGCCAGAGCAGGCCCGTGGGGCTGTTTACACCTCAGTTAATGTGGGAAAGTGTGAGCATCTCCCTAGATGTGGAATGGAAATGTTATTTAAGCTCCTAACAGATTCCTTATAGAATTATGCCAAAAGTTATGTGACAAGTTTATAAAATCAGATTAAAAGAATCCATATTGTGCTTTGTTCCTGTTTAACTATGTTGGTAAGTGCTCTGGGAAAGCAGTGCAGTGTTGAGTATCTTTCTGTAGTAATTACAAATGAATATGAAAGAGCGAAAATGAGCTATGAAATAGAAAAGTACTTTTTTCCCCCTGATTTTGCAGATGGGGAAATGAAGCCCTAAAGGGCGAATCGAATAAAGCATTACAATACTGCAGCACCTACCTCGCAGTCATCTGGTCCCCATATGGAACTGAGAATGCTGTTGAACACCTAGTCTCCATTTAGAGGAGTGTATGTATAAAGGACAGGGTGATCATGTAAAGACAGGAGCCCAGATAACTATCTCTGAGAAATAAGCTGCTTAAAAGCAGTGCTCTTGGGCCTGGCTGGCTTGAGCTAGCCAGCTAAAAACCTTGTGAGGAAGAGTAGGTGTGAGTTAGATGCCTCACTCGGGGTTTCCAGGAGGAGATTCAGCTCTGGATCATCAGCCATGCTCTCCAATACATGACTGTCCCAAACAACCCTGGCAGGGGTCTGCAGAGCGTTGAGGAGAGCCCTGCAGAATGTTACCCTGTTGGGAGAGCAGGTATGAACCAGGACCTGTTTTGGTATAGCGGGTAGAATAAGTTCATGCATTTCCTTGCATGCAACCTTTATCACATCGTTGAAATATTTTCTGCCCAGGGATACAACTGCCCCAGGGATAAGAGAGCTGTGGGGATCCTCATCTTAGTACATCTGAGCGGTGGTGGTCCAGGCAATCCTCTGAGCTGGCAGTCATGTCTGAGATACCTGGGACAGAGGCAGTAACTGAGCCTGACTCCCATATTTCTAGCTGGGTCCTTTAATGATTGCCTAAAAATAGGCCACCCCAATCATGCTTTAAAAGTGGGAGGAAGTTAGAAATTCTCTACCAAAAATTGGATCCTTTGGTTAGGTTTATTCAGAAAAATCTAATGAGAAACCCAGAGGAGGAGGGTTTTAATAGGGATTCTAGGCCATTCTTTCAAGAATGAAATCTTAGTTATGCCCAGGACAGTTTTAAGCCAGTCCAAGCTTGAGCAAGGAGCTAGAAAGGCAGCAAACATCTTTGGGATTGCAGTCCTACGTCCTCCTGTGTAGTTGCCTATATCCCATTTTGAACTCGACCTGATGTAACTTACTCAAGTGTGCGAACAGAGTCTGTGACAGAGCAAACAACTGAGCCCAGTTGCCTGAATCTTAATTTATCTCTGGATCTGTCTTTCCCATCAGCTGTTTTAGATGTGGCCTTAGCTTTACTCGCTCCTTGCTCAAACAAAGCTGCTCTTTATGTTTAAACTCATGGCCAAACAGTAATTAGAGATCTAGCGACAGAAAAGCAGCCATGATTCCCCATAAGAAGAAAAATGAAAGCGCATTTGAGCAATATATTTCCACAAAAGAAGTTAGATGCTTTTGTTGTTTTTTTCTCATCTAATGCCACCCAGCATCCACAAGGATGCCAGCTCCTAACCGTCAGGCATACGTGGTAAAGGCTGCCAGTTTTGCTGGCTGATAAAAGTACGATCAACACCTCAAAGAAAGACATTTAACTAGGGAGACCTCTGACATAAATAGTAATAATAAAAAGATCTCCAGAGCGTTGCTAAGCAGATGGGCACCTTGAGCTTTGTTTAGCAGGTTCAGCCATGGCTGAGACAGTGCCCAGCCTCGCTGCAGTTAGGATATTTCTGGCTATGTGCACAGTATCAACATTACAAAGGTCTTAGAAACAAATATAGCTTGAAATGACAATCCTTAGGGCTTTCCAGAAGGGAGACTCATTAAACCAGATGGGGAATATTTAGCCACAGCAGGGCATATTCTCAGCCAGTGTAAATCAGCTTCTCTCCACAGATGATTTACAGCAGCTGGAACTTGTACCTTCAAAGGATCAAGTTGCAGTCTCCTGAGCAATTGAGTCTGCATAGATTTTTATCAGGAAAATTAACAAGGCCAAAGTGTGTGTGTGAGAGGGAAGTAACCCTTAATTTAACAGAAATTGGTGAGACTTAAGTAGTAATTTCTCTAGTTACAGGTTTGTTTCTCTTAGCTTCTTAGGCCATTTTGCTGAACCTCACAACAAAATCAACAGAGAAATTACACATCTGAACAGCCTTGGATGGTAGCAAGGCATTAGGAAGCTGTTAAAATGAAAATCTTCCTTTCTAAGTGGAAAGGAGTTTTTAAGGACAAGACAGCAGCTGCTTTGAAATGCCCCTGAATTCTTTCTCCTTGCAATTTGTAGCAAACAAAGTGCTCTTTTCTGAGCATTGATGGCATTTCCTTGGCTTTGGCAGCTTTTGTCTTTTCTAAATGATAATAACTGTGCATGTCTGTCTGTGTTTAGTAGGGATGTGTATCACAGTAAAGCATGCCTGTTTGGCATGCTAGCTGTAGGCATGTTGTTCTGGGAAAGTGTTTTGAGTCTGGGCCTCTATAATTAGAATTTCTAGTGATATGTAATGTAACCCTAGTAGTGCGACTATATTGAGTTTACATGAGATTGGCAAGTAGTGAAACTTCTTACTTGCCCAGCTGCTCAGCAGTTGTGTCTTGCTGCCCCATCTCCTACAGAGCTTTAAGTTACAAGAACGGGAATTCGCTTTGTGTAAGTAGAGGGGAGAGAGAGAAAAGGTTTTTGGCTTTTTAAATTATTTGCTGCTGTGTGTGAATAGTCAGCATTTTTCTTAACTACTAACACTACTGTCACTCTTTAGCCACTGTTTGAATGGAAAATCTCCAGTAAATTTGAATTGTATCCCTCTTTTCTAGGGAGAAAGTAGGTCACTGGTCTGCGAATTGGAAACTGCTCCAAGCTCTGTCATGATCTTGGTGTGCCCACCTGGTCCCGCTTTCAAACATGATCCTTTTCTCATTCAGCAAAGCACCATGGTTGCTTCAACAGGCTCATCTGTGAGTTGGTGACTGCTAGGTATTTATAATCTACAGAAGATTATAAATCCTGAACTGGGGAATTTGCACACTGGCTGTTTGCAAACATGCCTCTCCCTGCCTTGGGAGGGCCTTACAAGGGTCTGCTAGTTGCCTTGTTCCTGGAGAGTAGCTGCTGCGCTTTAGAGATGGTGAGGGACTTCTAGGGATGTTTACCAGACTTTCCACCTCTAGATTCCTCTTGTCCATAGAGGTTTTTTTTCTTTCCAAGGAAACCCTTGTTCTTGGGAAGTCAGAATGTTGGCACTGGAAAGGTGGCCATGGGCCAGGGTATTGAAACTTAGGCCACACATATAGTGATCATCTCGCCAGCTTCTCCGTTAGCATTTCTTCTCCTGGTGGAGGGAGGACGGGGAAAATCTCCTCTTCAGAACTTGGCTACTCAGGCTGAGTCTTGGGGAGGCTGTGGCAGGGACGCACCACAAGCCTCCAGTTGGAGGAGATTCCTGCTCTTCCCGTTAGCAATGATGCACTGTGCTTAGTCCTAAATATTCAAACATGTGATTCAGCTGTCTAAAACCATGAGAGAATATGAGGTTTTCTTTTTATGATATTTGGGTCATGCTGGCAAATTTTACTGCCTACTATGAAGCATAGAACTCTTTTGGAGTCTGAAATTTTCGTTGTCCTTCGATTCCAGGACTCAGAGCTTTAATTAAAACCATCAAACAGCCAGAGACTCCCAGTAGAATTGTGAGGTTGCCACTTTGGAGACAGGGGAGAAGGAAGATTGTTCAGAGGCTGTAAGGCTTTTGTAAAAGCTACAAAGACCTTTTGTCTGAATTGAATGATTTTTTTTCCTTTTTCTGTTTTTTTCTGTTTTTTTCCCCCCAGCTAGACTCTCAGTTAGGAAACTTGAGAGAAACAGGGAAGATGAATGACTCGGAAACCCAGCAGAAAATCTGTGGATAAAAATGTCCATTTTAAGCATGTTTAAGAAAGGAAAGGTATTCAACTGTTGAGTCTGGGGTGACGGACTTCTTAAGGACAGAATGAGAAACGAATTCCTGCAGTTTACAAAGAAGGAAGCACAGAGTTGGACAAGAATAATGTGTTTGTCTAGAAATTCAATTCCCATTTTTAAGAATGCAGGTCATAAAACAACCACAGGACGAAGGTGGATTTTGTCATTTGAAATCTTTATATCAAAAGCGAGTGTCTTCTTAAAAGGTATATTTCAACTCGGCCACAGCTTGAGGCAAGAATTGCGAGCAAAATTTTCTGGCTTGTGTTAGGTAGAAAGACAGACTAAGTGATCATAATAATCTTTTGGTCTTAAGAACTATTAATCTGTTTTTATGCAGTTGTGATGTTAGTGCACCAGAATTTCTCTTCCCCTTGGATAAACTCATCCAAAAGAGTGGACTTAAGCTCTTCTCTAGTCATGTCATAGGTTTCTAGCCTATGAAACACTCTTAGGTTTTAGTGATAACTCTCTCATTAAAATGTGTCTCCTGCATAGAGGTAAAGGCTCACAAATGAGAAAGCAAACTTAAGGTTGTTTGGGTTACTTTAAATATACATTTCTATGCAAATGGTTGTGATATGGCGTTCAATTTTCTTTTGTTGTTTTAGTATAATCTGAACTTCAAGGCTTTATTTTTTTTATTTTTTCCCAGAGAAAGCTCCAGTATTGTTTTAAGGCTTTTTCCCTCCAGCAATAAACAGATGTTTACAAGCTTAACTCTAGCTTAATGAAACTGTTTTCATCTGGGAATTTGTAGAACTTGTCTACCAACCCTCCTTTTGCAGTACCAGCACAATTTAGCACAGAGATGGGGATCTCGCTCCATTTTGCGGCCCGTCACGATGACGGCGGGGTGAGTTCAGGTACCAGCTACGCGGTGCCAGCCCAGCTCCTCGCAGATCCCTTCCCAGGTCTGCAGCTCCGACACCTCCAGAGCCAATAAACTGCTCCTGGCAGGGGCACCCCAGGGCCCTTGGCTCAGGGTGAAAGGAGCCTTCAGAATCAGATCAGGCTAGCAAACCTGGATGCCTGCCTTGTTTTGCCATGACCAAGCGAGTGTTGGCGGGCTCTATAGCCTTGGTTAAACCATCACACTGCAATTAAGAGTCTAGAGGGAGCAGAAGTGCTCATCTTGGGGGACAGATAAAGCTGCTGGCTTTGCCAGCCATGAAGTTAAATCATAAAACCAATGAGGAAAGAGTTTTTTTTATTTTTTCTTTCTTTCCCAGGGTAGCTGAGTGTCTCTTCCATCAGTATGCTGTGCGAGATGTACTTTCTCTTACAAGAATATGCTTGTTTCACTGTTCATTTATTACAAGAAATAACAGAACTCGCATGTGAGTTTTCTTCTATTTGAACCTAATTCAATGAATCCCCACAGAAGGCTAAATATACCTATTCAATTTGCACGTAGCAAGTATATTGCTGCATATATAAATACTCTAGACTTTTCTGCCTAATGGTATGAGTATTTTACTTTTAGAGTTAAAATTCACCCTAATCTTTTCTGTTTTACAAAACTTTGGACATTCTAACTAGCCCCTCATTTCTGTTTTTTTCTACCTTAAAGGCAGGCCACCGTCTGGACTTATTCTCAAAGGGCTTTGCAGGAGGCTGTTAAGCTGCAGTGCAAACACGTAGAGATATTTCTTTCCTTCTTTTTTTTTTTTTTTGGCTTTGGTGCCACATAATTCCTGAGTGTGCCTCATAAATCCCCCAAATGGCTGTTGCTTTTCAATCTGATGGCTCATCAGGCTGTCATTTTGGAAGATCCAAAAGAGAAAGACTAGGCACTTAGGTGGGTTTAGGAGCATTCAAAGTACAGAAAGGGCAAAGCATTTGGGAGGTCGAGAAGAGCTGCAAAAAAAGAGCTTTTTAAGCCCTCCGACTGCATCTGTTTGTTCTAGGTCTTTTCTTTCCCAGTCAAAAAAGGGCTTTCGCCAGCTTTTGTTCGCTAGAAACAATGTAAGCTGTAAGATGCTAATAGCATCAGTGAGTGCAGTCACGTAATTTTGAGCCTTCCAGGTAATTCAGTAAGATTTTTCCATGGGGGAAAAAAAACAATGGAAAACAGCTGTTTTGTCAAATCATGTGAGCCTAAAATGTTCCATAAATTGGCCTCCATCCTAGGATAGACTTCTGTTCTTATAGCGTAGTGTAAGAATTTCTACTGAGATGGAGAAAAAGTGTAATAGATTAAAAACAGATCCCCATAAGGCACCACTGATTTTTTTTCTTTGTCCTATAGTAAAAGCGGGTGCATGATTATTGAAGAAGTATCACAAAATTTGTTGGCTACTTGTTCAAGACTCAAGCTGTTAAGGTGCATCAATGTAACCAAAAGCTTATTTGGAAGAAATGAAATTTGGAAGAAAATCATGCTCAAAACACATGATTTCTGTTGTTAAGGCCTGCAACAGAGGTGTTTTCCTTCTAGTCTTTGCTTCCTTTCCACACCTGTAAGGTAAACATAAAACTGTGTCTGTGTGCACGTGCGCACCTGTTTTTTTTTCCATAGCAGTGGGGAAAATGATGGAGCTCTGCTTCCTAAAGTCTCAGGAATGAGAAGACAAAAGAGTGTCTTTTTTGTTTTGTTTTTAACAAAAGGACTTATTTTAGATAAATCTCATAATTTTCTTAGATCACTTGGATGCCTTGTTAAGATTCAAGGTTGGAAATACTTAGGCTGCATATTGTTTCCAATTACATCTGTTCTATTCACGGCAATCTGTTACACTGGCTTTTGATCTAAAGTGATATAACTGAAAGGAGAAATCTCCCTTCAAATGGGCTTCATTTTCTCAAGCCCTGGCAGCATTTAAAAGTGATCTCCACCTTCTCACTTTGCTTTATATTCAGTTCAATTTGAGGTGTTTATTTTCAACTGACCCTTTATATTATTTACGGGTCCCTTGAACAAAGCAATACATATTCCTTTCCCTGCACAGGAAAAAAAACTGGGCTGGTTTCCAAAGCATTTAGAGACAAGTCAATCACGGCTATTTGCTGTACAGAAGAAGAGACCCTCACCTACGCCCTTATCAGAATATTTCTGTGGTTTTAACTTATGGTACATCAGTGACTGGCTTTATTGAGAAATTCAAAAAGAAAGAGAAATAGGCCCTGCTTCACTTCTTCAGTAGTGTCCCCCAAAGAGCAGGTTAGAAATAAACACAACATTGTCCAAAAAAAATAAAATAAAAGGCTTGAAGTATATTTTCTGTCAAAGCCAATAGCAGCTGTTACAAATTCAGGCAAGAATTGCTGTGACTAATGTGTTTGTTGGACAGATATTGTTATAGGGAAGAAAAAGACTAGCATAATAGGAGGGAATAAAGGTAGTAACCTGCTGGTAATTACTTGCTATCTACAACTTATAGCAAGTATGGAAAAGAGTCTATTTTTGGTCCATATGGAGTGCTTTGTTTAGTAATTTAACCATCAGTCTTTTGATGTGCATTGTGTGCCTCTAGCAAGATGTTCTAGCATCCTATTTGCCTCCTTTGTTAATGTAGCTGCACATCAGGCTGCTTCAGGAGCGTTTCTGAAATAACTACTAAATCTTTCTTTTTTTTCTTTGGACAGGCTGCTGTAACACCTCTCTGTTTAGCACATAATACCCATTTTGAGTCGTTGCTACAATCTCATTATTTTATAAGCCTTCAGTAGCTATGTGCAGCATTGCCTTTAGTAGCTGGCTGTTCAGTAGTTCTTCCCTATCAGCTTTTTTTCTCTGCTGCCTGTAGCCTCTGTGTATAGTATATAAATACAGATTATCACATTTTTTTTTCCTATCTGAAGTGTACAGCAGAAACAGAGGTGTCTGGAGAGCTAAAAACGATTAGAGGCATGGAAAGGACTTCTAGAAGACGACAGACAGAAGAGATTAATACCGCTTAACGCAGAGACACGAGACCATGCTATAGCTACATTAAATAATCAGGGCTACGGAGAAGGCAAATTGTGTGCATTCTGCTTCTTTCAAAATAGGAGCACCCGGGTTTAATGTAACTGTCAAATTACATTGTAGTGTGTGTAAAATAGCAAGGCAGCGCCTTCCCAAAGGAAGCAACTTGGGCAGTGCTTGCAGCAGTGACTTTCACCATCCCAGCCTGTTTTACACCACCATGGGGTTGAATCCGTACAGGCTGATGTTGGCAGCTGCTTGGGGACCCTTGGCAGGGACTCGCCGTCTCGGGAAAATTTCCAACAACTGATGAGCTTTGCCTAGCTTATGTTAAATGCAAGAAAGCAGTTTGGAAGTGGCACAAACGTTCAAGTGTCAAGAGTTATCCCATCGCTAATAGCGATGTTAAAAGGAAAATTCCTCTAGCATCAGGTGAGTCTATCTCAGTCCTTGAGCTGTTCTGAAGCAGCGATGAGCGCTGTTTCTGGTAACAGGACCTTCAGTACGGGTGTGTTTCTCAGGATGTGCTAGAAGTGCACGTAAAGAAACCATTGACGAGGGTCTAAACTTCCACTGTGGTGCGGGCTCGGATTGATCACAAATTTCAGCACATACTTTTGATGCTTGTCTTTTGTCAGGGAAGAATCAAGCTCCAGATTCCCTGTGAATAGCCACCTTCCTGTTGTTGAAAATACTTTGATCCTAGAACTATTGAGGGTATCCAGGAGCCACCTCCACTCTGGATGAGCAAGTTGAATGGACTTGCCATGAGCATAATTTTGTTCTCATGTGTTTTATGTCTCTGCAAAGCGGTCTGCAATTGTATTGTGAAAATACGGTCCATTTCAAGAATTCTGGGCTAGTCTATCCTGTCAGCTTTGCACTTGCTCTGTAAACACTAGAAAAAAACCACCAGCCAAACTTCAATTTCTATTCTTCTTATTCCAGATTTTGTAAACCATAGCAGGGAGTCCATGTTATGCAGTTTGCATTAGGGCATCTTGAATGTAGAAGCCTGTGGAGGCCCAGCTTCGGACTTGAGGGGGAGGAATTCAAATTACATGAAATCCATGTTTTTTTTTTTTTCTTTTCTCCATTAAGGAAACTAACAGTTTGTTGTTTTCTTTGTGCCCCTTCTATTATAGGCTTAAGTGCTTATTCTTCAGCCTATAGACCCTAAAGGGCCTTAGTATGAACAAACCGAGAAAAGTCTGCAAGGATTTACAGCTCTGGTTTCATGAAATGGGCAATATTTGAGGAGGACAAAGACATGGACACTAGGTTACTGAAGTCTTTGCGTGATTTTTTTTCTTCCCAGCAGAATTCAAAACAGCTCATATGAGTAGTTTCTAAAAAGTTACTTTCTTTTATTTTACTGCTTTTTATTGCTGGCTACTGGGTTTGATGAATCAGCATATTGTTTTGTTTGCTATAACGTTATCAGCTGTTTTCTGTTTTTGCTAAAGTCTTAGGCTTGGTCAGTCATTAGTTATAATTTATTTTAATTACTGCTTGAATCCCCAAGGAAATTAAATGCAAACCCCGTGCGGTTTAGCTATAGTGCTGGACTGCAAATACAGAGAAATGCAAGATGGCAAAGCTGTGATTTTTATGCTTGCTTCCTCCTGGCAAGCTGCTTCTAGCAGAGCTATGCTCAGGAAGCAAGCGGGCTTGGGGAATTTCTTAATCACGACTCAAAGAGAATGTACTGCTGGGGCACGTCCCATGACATGCGTGTGAGTGGCACACACTTCCCTGTGATTCCATGAAGTTACTAAAATGGCCAGGGAGGTACTGGGAGCCCACGCTGACCTCTTTGGAGGGCAGCAGTGCATCCCTTTTGGGTCCCCAGAGCCGCAGCTCAGCCTCTGTTTCTCTTGCTCTAGACCTCAGCTCCACATTTTGTAGCCTTTGAAATGTCAGATATTTGTAAACTGAAAGCCCAGAGTAGTTGTGTACGGGTCCATGAATGTCAGTTCACAAAAGCTGTCTCCCAGAAGGCAGCTGTATTTAGAGGAAGGTAATGCAGAGACATGGGGTGATTCTAGAGCCTATTTGTGTCAAAGGCAGAGTTTTTAGAGACACCATGACACAGTGAAATTCCCCCAAATGAGAGCTCTGGCTTCTCTGGAAATGGTGTTCTGGAGCTGGAGAGGAGGGAGGAGTTTGGCTGATGTCGTAAGACTATGATACAAACCGTACTGTCGGATCAATGATGTTTCTTCAGATTAAACAGCGCTGAGATCCTTGCATCATATTTTTTATAGAAATTGGATAAAGCATAAGTGGTTTTCATTTTTCAATTTAAGATCTGCTTTCTATAATATCACCCAATCCTCCCTCAGAAAGCATTTCTTTCACATTATATTGTACTTCGGTTTTCTAATTTTTATTGACCTGAAACTTAATGTCATTAAATATTTCAATTACACTACGAGGCATAAGGAATTTTTAGTGCTGAAAGAAAATGTCTATGGCAAGTATTCTGTCATAAAATAACCATTTTATAGTTAATCTAAGCTATCCTATAGCAGAGAAATTTTTAAAGTTTGAAATGATGATGCCCGACATACAACTGATAACTCAAAGGTTAGCAAAAACCAGTAAAATGCTTTGGGATCAAAATGATGCTTAAGAATGCCCTTAGACCTGTCAGTGAAAAAGAATGAAAAGAACAGAGTGGGAACAAGGAACAAAGGAAGTTCTGGTCTAAAGAATATAGGCAGTTGTTGCCTAACCCAGTGTCGTCTTCTAGCATTATCCTAAAAGGGAACCATCTCAGATAGCAGGTCCATATGGACAGTAGCTGACCCTTGACACTACAATTGTAGCTGGGTCAATCTGAAGAAGAAAAAAATTCAAGAAAGAAATATATTCTATGCTGCTGCTACTATAGAAGCAGTCCCCTGAAGTTCAGAGCTGAGGGCATGAGAAGGAGAGTGTCCTAATCTAATTTTAACAAGACTTACCTGCATCGTGGAGAGAAAAGTAGAGCAAGGTGAATATTGCTGTGGAAAAATGAGTGAAATTCTGCTTTTTTTTTAATACTAGGCAATGTGATAGCTGCTGTGCATGCAGAAATATCGTGCATAATAAACAAGAGTAACCCAAAACAGAGGAGCTCATTGTTGCACAGGAATTAAGCTGGGGGTGAAATATGTTTTTTTAACTACACTTTCTGGTGCACAAGCCCCTGGTTTGAGTGGCACAAGCACAGAATTTGAGGCCCAATTTGCAGAAAGTATGTGCTGTCTCCATGCAGTACTGTGCTTTCATGGTGATCACTTCACCTGCTGCACTGCATCCGAAAGCACCAGGTCTCTGAGCGAGGATCTCAGGTGGTGCTGGTTCCTGATGGGCATGAGGAGAGGACCCAGTGACTCCACACTCAGGTGCTGAGTGACCTTCATCAGCCTCTCTCGCTTTACCTGGGATCCTCCTGTGCCGCCTTCGGCCTGTGCACCAGGAGTCCCAGTGGAGCTCAGCTCTGAGGGTGGCGTCACCCATCTGCGTGTGCCTTGCTGTGCATGCGGGTGCTCTGGGGTGGTGACTTGGGCTCCTTGCTTATCCCCCTTGCAAAGCAGTTGGGCCTCTACTGCTCCCTGATTCTCTGTCTTCATGATAGGCTGTAAAGCTGCTTTTCTATCCTGAGTTAATGAGTAGGCGCCCTTGATCTCCTCTTGACAAGAGCCATCAGCAGGTTCAAAGCCATCAAAATGTGTCGTGCTCTGCTTTTCCTTCTTTTGTATGTGTGACATGAAGAAACATGTGTGTGTTACAGGTAAGTTTAGATAGATGTTAATAGTTTATAATTTTTAGAGAAATAAAAAATTTGTGAAACCTGAATGTGTCCTTTCCAACCTGCAGTAATGCTGCAAAAGCCTGCAAGTGGCGTTTGTTTCCTCTGCTTAAAATATGCTCCTGTGGTGTCGGTGTAGCCCCTTCTCAACTACCTGGATCTTCCTGTAACTGGGGTACAGAGCTTTCAAGAAACATTTTCTTTTTAAGCCTTAGACCTTTCCATCCCTTCTGATCTAGTTTCCAAAGACACGCGGAAAGAATTTAACACGCTTGAGGCTGCCCTGAGCAGGCTTGATATCCTGCACTGTGGCTTCTGTACAGGCACTTAGGGCTAGGGGGCAGGGGGAATCCCTTAATACTTGAAGTTTGGCAAAGTTAATTCTGTGATGAATAGTATCAGTGTTGAATGTCAATACAGAGGATAGCCAATATTTGCCTCTGGGTATACTGTAGCAATATGGTGTTTGTACTCCATGATATTTACTTTTTTAGACCGTAATAAAATGTGATTTTTTTTTTCCAAGAACTGAAAGGATCTGTGACTATTTTTCTCCATGTTGTTATTAAAGAAAAGGATATCGCTACTGCAAAAATATTTTCAGATTTTATTGTCCGGTTCCTTTGATGGAAGTAGTATGTGACAGATGAATTTTCGCTAGTTGTCTTGCTTGCTTTTCTTTCCCCTAATATTGTGGCTTTTTGTAGCTTTCCTTAGGACATGCAGCTCCAAGGCTGACAAGGATAATACAAAGGGCCTGGCAGTGAAACCAACAGCAGAAGTGCCTGGCAGGAAAAGAAGCTGGTAAGTACCACAATAAAGGTGCTATTTAACCTGCTGGCTAATACAAAACAGTTATTTCTACAGCAACCAGTGGAACAATATATTTAGCAATTAGATTAATCCAAACAAATACGGATTTAAACCCCATCGTCCTGGCTAAATTCCAACTTAGGTGATTTCATTCTGGCTGCTAAGATGCCCTCTGGAGTTTCTGCTGGGTGAGCTGCGGTTTACACTGTGTGTGGGGGATGTGTGTGTGTGTTAGGCTTTTTATAAACAGTTATGCACCATGTCAGCGTCTGGTAAATGCTGCCTGGCGATAAGCAGAGGTGGCTGTCCTTCAGCGAAAGTAAAGCATGAACTTCCAGTCATGTTTAACGTGTTTGTAGGATTTGCAGATGCAGCAAATACCAAGATTGGCATAAAACAGTTATGAGCACAATATAAACAGCTGAGGGGTGATTAGGAATGCTCAGATAGAGAGGCAGAGAAGCTGGTTAGCACACTTTCCCTCCTGTACTTTCAATGTCAAAATTTCCTGTGTTTCCTTCTGAAGCTGAACCTTTTTCTTTGTGTCAAAGCCCCCTCAAGTGCCCTCCTATACTTTCAGTCACCTTGGTTCATCTACCTGGGCATGGTGAGAAATTAGGGGAATTGCGAAGGTTGGGTCTCAAAGTAAAGGTGAGACAAAGCTTTCCCTTTTGGTGGTGTTGCATGCTAAGCCTGTCCTCTGGAGGAGGCAGCCCATGCAGATGTCTTGCTGAAGTCTTCCTGGGGAAAGGCACTAAAACACTGAATTTACATCTAGTTTATATTTGCTGCTTTATCTGAGATAAAAGAAGTCCCTGATGGTAGCTGGGATGCTATTTTGAAGGGCCAGGAATATCACAGTAATATAATTACTTTGATTGATTGTCAGCTCGTTTGGAAAAGATCATCTCTGCAAAGACTTTTTTTTTTTTTTCTTCCCCCTGTGCCATTCCAGAAAATGTCACACTATGAGCTGACAGGGTGATTAGGATGTAGCTAGCATACAGGGAGCAGGTCAGGGAGTCTTCCCCATCTTCTATTTTACGAAGCCTGAGAGAGGGCTCAGCTTTCCAAATGTGAGGCACTAGGAATCAATTTGGATCACTTGCAACACATACAAGATACAGGCAAGAAAATGTCACACCAGTATTTGGATACCACTGGGAAAATCCAGACTCACCAATATTTTTAATTGTAGTTTCAAGACAGCCTTGACAAAACACACGGGGTTGATTATCCTAACTTGACCTTGGGAACTGCCACTTGCTTGGTTCAGCCTGCACTAAGAGCTGGGGTTATCTGGGGCTGAGGAATAGGCACAGCACCACACAAGGGGCAACTGAGGGCAGCCAAACCTCTGTTGCGTGTGGTAGCCCAAATTAATAACAAGGAATTATAACAAGAATAACAAGATCTGAGGCAAAGAAGGGGTTCCTTTTCACCTAGACAAATGTTTCGGCAGCTGTGCAAAATGCTTCAGGTCCTTGGGTAAATAAATGGATAGGAGTGAACATAGGCAAGCAGATCGGAATAAGAATTGCTCTTGATCACAAAGATCTTTCTGTGCTAAAGTCCAAAATCTGCAGTTTTAAAATTGTTTTTATTTATATACCAAAGTAAAAACATTTTCAGCAGGATAAACAGAAAACAAATGTATCACCTTTAAACTCTTCTTAACAAGTTTAATTTACTTCTGTTAAAATGATTTAGCCATCACCATTTCTCTCCAATAGATATTTTGTCTGGGAAGCTAATTTGAATGTGCATGATAGATGAACAACTGCTTTGAAAATTCCAATTTTTATCAGCTCTAACCCTTGATCTTAATTAACTCCTCCACGTCTGTCTCCATAGAAACCAACAATACAATCAATAAAATACTAGAGTGAGCTGCTTGTATTGAACAAGTATGCAGATTTTTTTTATTTTCTATTACTTGCTTCTGACCAGCTGCTGGCCGCAGCAAGAAGTGTACTGTGTTGCCTTCAAAGGCATCGCTAGCTGGGATGAAGGACTCAAGGCACGTTAGTGAAATTCCCTCTCCCCAGTCGGTGGATGAATTAGATGCAAGATAAGGATGATACCTTTCTTCTCATCCACTGAGTACAATCCTGGGAGAACTGAAGAAAATACTTCCAGCTTCTCTTCTATATAGAGAAGAATAAGATCACTTTCCAATATCTATTTCTTGGAGAAATCCCTGTGGTCCATCTTCTCTCCATGGGAAAAACCAAAGTAAGGAATGGAGCACTGCTGATGTGTCATTGCAGGTGCATTTTGGTATCTTTCTCCAGATGTGCTTACAGTAGGCTCTACTTTTGTCTCCCCCATGCTGATCTGTGTGATCACAATTAAAAGCAATAAATCCTTGGCATCTAATGCCTATAGCAATGCTTTGCAAACCAGGCACATTGCTACACCTCTAATCTTCAGCCTTTGGAGAAGGGCACCTAGAAGTCTACCAGCAGCACTCTGGCATACCTTGTTGGTAAAGTCTAGGGCTGCAGGAGAGGAGGTTAACCTGAATATATTGTTGATCACTGTCCATGTAATATATCGTCCTTAGTCTTTGAAAAACAACTTGGAAAAGAGTATGGGGAATCACACTCTTTTGGGGTGAAAATGAGTTATGTGTCTGAGCCCATTGTCCTGGGGGAGTTTGGTTCAAGGCAGATACAAGAACGTAATCACATTGCTCAGTGACGTGCCTCACCCCAACTGTTTAATATGGCTACATACTGGCTTGTGGCACAGCTTCCATGCATGGCATTTCTACCTCATACTCTGCATGGGGTCAGATACCCTGAGGGACCATGACTCCAGGCTCACTAAGATCTTGTCGTCATCTCTGTGATCTAATCTTAACCAAGAGCTAGTATTGTGCCATGCGTATTTTTGTCTTCTGTATTTTTACACTTTTTTTTTTATAAAGCATGATCACCTGTTGGTATGTTTTATGCATTTTTAATGCATAGAAGGACTTCACACTGAGGGCTATATTGCTTCCCTAGACAGTAAGAATGTTTTGCTATTCAGGGAGCTTAACAATTTCCTGCTGCTTTAGTCAAGCACAACTGAGGGCTGAACCTGACCTGTCAGACATACAGATATTTTCAAGGAAGTGAGAACAATTAGCAATCTGATAAGAAATGTCAAATAATTCTATAAAGAAGGATAGTGGAAAGAGAAGAAAACTCAAACTGAGTGAATCTCCAAGCAAACTGCCTAGAGATTTAAAAACTAGCACATGTCCCCAGGCCAAGGACCTCTTCCATGAATGCAACTTAGAGGTAGAAGGTCACTGAAGAATTGGAGCCTCTGCCAGGCATCTTGGAATGTCTAATAACCTGTTAGTTGAAGCAGAAAAAGAAATCAGAAAGTGCAGATGAGATGAGATTTTTTTCAGACAAGATGGACATATGCTGTGTAATTGTGCCTGAATGTTTTAGACTTTTTTAAGCTAATACTTGTATCTGAGGGTTTTTTTAACCTGGCTTCAGTTATGAGAGATTTCAAGCTTACTAGCATCAAGGTATCCCATTTGTGAGTCATCAGGATACAGTTATTTTTATTTGTTTTCTGCTGTTGTTTCTCTTGTCCTAAATATCTTAATAAATTTCCCCAAGATGACCAAGCAATAACAGCTCCAGAACCCTTTGGAATGCAGCAGGTGGATGGAAGAAATGTCCTATGGTAACCACTGCTATCAAACTAAGCATACTGGTGTATTGTGAGAGAGCAGGGAAAGTGCCAGAAGCCCGAGGGTCTTGAGGGAATTTGACACTGATAGATATTGGTTTTGATCTTGTCTGTAAAGAGAACTTTGCTACAGGCTCTGTGCTATGTTGTCTTGGGTGTAGTGACAGTATCTTCCAGTGTGCCATATGATCACTCCCAGCTGACTCTTTCATGACACCAGTGCAAAGTGTCATGGTGTTATTAAACACTGTAATACTAATAAACCAACTGGGCAATGAGTCAGTGGCCTGATGGAGACTGAAGGAGTCCTTCTTGCTCTTCTCGGTCCCGAGCTCATCTAATTTCACTGAGAAACTGGAACTGTTCTTCAGAGGATTTTACCAGGGTGGAGGCTTTGATATGAGATGATATCTTATATTCAAGTGAGGGACTCCTTATCTGAGCACAGCAAGATATTTTTTCTGTTCCTATCCCAACTCCTGCAGACTCCCATCTCTGCTCTGCTGAAGAGTGAGAAAGGCTCTTCCAGCCCAAGAAGCTGGGTTGAAGGGAAAGGGGAACAAAACCTGCTTTTGTTTCCCTCCCTAGCACTGGAGCCGATAAGCAGCACGGAGCAAAATTCTGCCTCTAGGGAAAGAGACGGGGACAGGGATTCAAGGCACCCTTAGAGTGGCAACAAGGGGTGCTGACAGGGTTCAAGGCACATGCTGCGACTACCAGGAGAATCCCGACACCTAACAACTGTGGTAATGCGTGAACTTAGAAGCTCAGCTCTGCTATTGTGCTGGCACATTGTCCAAGAGCTAGTTTGTTTTTGCAAGAGCTAAGGGAGGATTGTATGGTTGGAATATGCGTTTGACAAGGGATATGATAAATTGCCTAGAAAATTAGTTTTGCTTGCTTTATATTTTCCCTGAAAATTCCCTTGGGTGTTTTTGTTTAAACAAATGAAAACTTAAAGACATTTGTATATGTTCATGTTTTTGTGAGTCTACATTTTTAGACAGCTAGATTCTTTCTGTGTACTTGCAGAGATGAGCACACACACAAGATGTTTGTGCATTCAAGTATTGGAAGTAGTGCTGATGATATTTTCTGTAATTAAAGGTGACAAATGCTTGTGATTTTCGCAACTGGAAATAGGGTGTTAAACTTTCCTAAAATAGAATTTGGGGACAAGATTTTTTATAGAAAGTACCTCCAAATTAATTTTTAATTTCAACCAAAAATATTCAGTTGTTTTACAACTGAAATGTGACAAAACAAGATTTCCTTATCGTGTTTTTTAAGAAGATAAGTAAATTTAAAAAAATGGAGGACTCATAAGAAGACTTTAGTATTGGTACCTTCAGTAAGGACTTGATCTGATAGGACCGTGGAGTTTCTGTGAGGGAGACTTCCATTACCAAGTCTATAAAAATGAGTCTTGCTAGTCAAAATACAAGCTTTTGGAAATGTCTGATTTGCTTAAATTCAGTGAAATTCCTGAGTATGACAGCTAAATCTTGCCAAGCTTTTTGTGTGCAGGGGCATTGACTAGCAGGGGGTCTGGTACTACACCTAATGCCTGCAAACAGAGGGATTTTCTTTCCAATCCCAAAGAAAGGAGGCCCCTGCTGGGCTCCAAAACCAGGGAAATGACCTCTGCAAAACAAGGAGCTGGATTTCACTGAGGGGATGATGGGGCCAGTTTGACTGCAGGCAAGAGAGCCAAATCTAGAAGCTGAGAGGTTTTGGAGTGTAAAAAAGATTCTGAAGCTGTGAGGAAAGGACATAATGACTGGCAGGCAGGATAAGCAAGAGGAATGAGGGATAGACTTCTATGTGGAAAAAATGGAAGAGAGAACAAGGCTGGTTGAAGCAGAAAACTGGAAAATAAAGTAATGGAGCAAGGGATAAGGGAAAAAAAAAAAAAGGAAAACTAATTAAAATGAGAAGTGTGGGTGGGCAAAATGGAAAGTTTGAGACAGAACTGTTGCAAGGGAGACAGACCAGGTGAAGAGCTGCCAGGGTAGAAACCAGAGCAATCTGAGGCAAGACACATACAACTAATGGGAGAAGCAATTGGAACTCTAACTGAAAGGCCTGTCATTAATTAGTGACTTAACTAATTCTGTTTTTCACAAGCAGAAGAATATCCAGCATTGGTGATTTTTTTTCCCTTATTCTAATTTGTGTTAATTTCCATTTTGTAAACTGGGGATAGCTCTATCCCCCTGACCTCACAAAAGTGTGCACTAATGAAACTCCCAGGAGGAAATTAATAATTCTGTCTTCAGAACTGCATTTGTAAATTTGCAGTAAAAAGGGCCTGAGGTGATACATTGAGCAACAAGCAGAAAACAAAATATTGAATCGTTGCTCATTAAGTGAGCACAGGCCATCCTTCACACAAAAGGTGACAGAAAAAAATATGATTGTAACCTCAAAGATGATTCATATACAAGAAGGAATCTTCACTAAGGCAGCACTAGCTTAACTTAAGCTTAAACCTTTCATTTCCTAACTCTTGAGAATTTGTCTGTATGACCTTAATAATGTCCTCTTAGTACTTTTGTGTTTGTGAGGCTATGTAGTTATGTAACATAATATTATTTCATGAAGGTTCAAAAGCTTAGGAAAGTAGTACATTTTAAAGAGCAGATATCTTGTTTAAGTAGGAGAAAACAAATGATGGCTACTATTAGATTGAGATTTGAAATATGTAGTTGCATATTATCAATTATGGCTGTTCCTTTAATTGTAAAATAAATGTCCTAATTTCACTCTTCATTCCTATCCAACCTTCTCTTGCACACACTTCTGCTGTGAACTTGAGTGAACCTCTAATAGGCTAGGAAGAATGAGGTGAGAATTCATGATAATCAGGTTGGATTTTTTTCCTATTTTTTTATGTGTTTTGTTTATAAGCAAACATGGAGTGGAAACAGCCCCTCATTTAGAAGCAGTGTCTGCAGTTCTATAGATATTGACTCAGAAACATTATTTTACCTGAGTGAGCCAGATTCCTCAGAATAATGGTATGAAATGTGTACCTGGAGCTCTAATTAAAGCCCGTGGTCATTCATCTCTCTAATTGCAACAATGCCCTCCAGGATAATTTCATCCCAAATGTACCATTCTTTTTTTGCCTGAACAAGTGACTTAAAAGCCATCTGGATCCTTGCCAAGCATGAAGAGGAAAATTCACTGATTATGATACCACAACACACAAAAATAAAAATTACAGGATGAAAAATAGAGGAGGTCAAGCAAAGTAGTGAGATTTTTCTATGGGGCTTCTGAAAGTATTGACTTCTAATCCCTGAACATTAGCAGTGGTATCACCTATTTTTCTTCACAGAAATTAGTAGAAGTCATCTGTTAATAAGTAAAGATTTTTCTGAAATACTCTTAAGCTTTGGGGCTGCCAAGCTTTTTTCCTGAGAAGAAAGGCTGGAGATTATCCTGGGAATAGAATGTGCAGTCAAATTAAAACTGCAGTATGAAGTCAGTGAGGCTTTCGGGGGAGAGTGCAACCAGCCTTAGGAAATACCTGAAATTTGTAATTTTTATGATATATATGATAGAAAATTGTAAACCAACCTCCTCAGTGACCAGGAGTCGAAGTGTTACTGGGTCTGGATTTTAAAAAGCTAGCATACTCTCCATTGTTTTCAATCTGTAGGGCATAAGTTGAAAATCAGAAAAGGAAGAGAATATTTTTCTTCATTCTTTGTTGGCTGAGTTCATTACTGTCAACAATATTTAACATGTCTGATTTATTTTTGCCCTGGGAGATATATAATAGATTTTCACTAAGAAGTAACACTAAATCTCACTTAATTGGCCTAAGGACGTGAACTAAGAGGCATCTTCATTTTTCAATGTGCAAGAATCGCCCCATTAGCGTTAACATCTATTTCACATATTCTCAGGAGTGAGAATTTTCCTTCTGTAGTCCCTGCTCAGTTATTAGAGACAGTGGCCATTGCACTGGAAGGTATACTGCTGGCTCCAAAGCGCTTGAAGACCTGAGTGACGGAAACACCTTTCTGTAGCGCTACATGGTTCTGTTGCCAATAGCTGCAAAAATGGGAATCTGGTGTTTCTCTGTCACATATTTTGTCTCCAACAGTCATGTGCTACAGCGCTAACATATGAAAGGGCTGAAATGAAGCTCAATTCCTCAATCTGGGGTGACATCTCATATCCACTGATTTTACTGAGAATGGGGGAATTATCGACCCTTGGTCACTGGGATTTTTACTGATCACCCCTAACTTTGGAACACTGAAAATGCCACAATGGCACATTGCGTTCTTCAAAGTGTTAGTGAGTGCAGGTTTCTATATGCATATACACTAAAAAAAGGGGGCTGGGGGCAGAAAGCTCCTTGAACTATCTGGATCCCTGCTTTCCACTTTTTCAAGAGTTCTCTGTGATAAATCCCAAATGGATAACACACTGTTAAGAGTCTGATCCTTACTTTTAGAAATCACTTTGTGCTCCACAGTGCCATATGACATGACAATCAGGGCCAAGCATAAATAAATACAAACCTAAATACCTCTTCCTGGGCACTTTTTAAAATTAAGATACGGAGCTCAAAAAACAGTTTTCAAACCAAACTTTTGTTTGTTAAACACATTGAAAATCAATTGTCTCCTTTGCGCAACCTTGTTTTCACTGAGAATATGACATCTTGTAGTTGTTGCTGAGAGATGAAGATTTTATGACTCTAGAAATTACTGATGTACATAGGAATTAAATTCCATGCTGCTTCCAAATTGCTGTGTGTCCCAGTACCCTGGTAGATACAGCTAGTGGCGTTTCACGTACACTTAGGTAACTACATTCGGAGCAGTTTCCTGCTGTCTATTGGCAATGGCTGAAGCCTTGCAGTAATGATCATAGTTCATAATTTTGTACTGTAAAGAAGAAAACAATGAAAGGAATTTGTGGGAGGTGCTGCACAAACCTGTAGTTGCTGCCAATCCCAGCCTCTAGAGGTAGAGAAAATAAAGGTACTGCAAAATCAGGCTAGAAATTGGAGTAAAAAATCTTTTTGTTTTTCTTTTTTCTTTTTCTTTTCATAGCAAAGATTTCTCCTCAGATTTGCTATCTGTGTCTTAAATCTTACCCTGTCCAAGAGTCACGTGTCAGTTCTGATGGAATTGGTTCTTCTCCCACTTTGGTGTGACCTGGGAGTAGGTCCTCTGATGTTGATATTATTTACCATATTATAAAATGTCAGAGGTTTTTGAACCCTTATTCTACAATAAACATATTTCTGTGTTCTACTTTATGTGTCTAGGTGGTCCTATTAAAATCAGTAAATCTACTCACACGCTTAAAGTTGGGCACAACTTCAGTACTTTGCTGAATAATGTCTTAAATGAATTAAATGAAAACAAGATTTGGCTTAAAAGTTGCTGATTTTGCAAAGCCTCAGGCAGGAAAAGTAGACAGTGATGTTTTTCTTGTTTTATTACGCAGTAAATAGTAGGCTATAACAAATATGTGTGACCATGGTGTAATTGTGAACCAGGTATAAAGTTCAGGACTCCGTCACTGATACTCTTTGTACCGTGAACATTTGGGAGTGAAATAGTGAAAGCTTCTTTATATCTTTGCAAATCGCAAGAACAAACTTCAAATAAAACAAACTTTTTTTTTTTTTTCAGTGAAATTCCATATCTGGAAAAGATGCAAGATCGAAAAACATACTGTTCGTTATAACGGAAATATCTTTGCTTAGGAAGCTGCATTAAAACTCTCATCTGCTTGGACAGATGGAGAAAAGCTTCACTTGAAATCAGTGGGGACACCACTGTAAGAGTCAAAAAGAGGAGACAGGTGGGATCAGAGCAGTGGATTCCAGCCAGCCTAGTGCACTCCCGCGGTCCCTCCTGGTGACAACTTTGTCCTGATGTGTTATTGCCATTATTCCATCCTGCCTAGGGAAGGATTTTGTTTGTAACTTGTTGAAGAAACAGTTATTACTGGTGATGAACAGACTGATCTTCCCTTTACTTTTTTTTGCTATTACCTGCTATTTTAGGTGAGGGAGAAGGTAAGACCTTAATCTGTCTATGCCTCATCTTTATGATAAAACAACTCTTTGCTGGATTCCACATGAGATAATCTAACTCCCTGCTCAGAGCATGTGTTGTCTGTTCCCACAAGTTCAAGAATAATCGTTAAAAACACGTATTATTTCTGCTACCTAGATAATGTGTTTGTAATTTTTTTTCCTGTACTAAAATACAAGAAGATAATTGTGTTCTTTTCTTTATGGTCTTGTACTGCTCTACAGGGACAGAGATCACTTACGTGAGAGAGAGCAATTGCTTATTGATACAGTAGAAAGAAATGAAGATAATGTAAAGGACAGTTAAATGACAGTATCTTTCTGAAAAATAGGCAGAAGTGCAGCTGCTGCTGCTGCTTGTGGGGCCCCCGTGAATGTTGCTGGTTACTTGACCTAAGGTGAGTCTGAAGATGCATTACTAAAATGAAAGTTCAAAATATCAGTAAGTAAGGAAGTCTATCTTATCACTGTTCTCACTTTCTCTCTCTTCTGTTTCAGTGCTGTTTGCTGCTTTTACACAAAGATAACAACAGCCCTTAATGCTGATAAAGCAAAGCTTGGCAGAATCCCAAGCAAGATCTTGGGACTATACTCAGGCTGAGGTTCTGTTCTCCAGGTATGCAGTGATTTTTCATGACTAGCACTACTAAGATAAGTGACTGGGATTTCCACTTGTGGTTGTGTCTCTTTTTGGATATCCTATTAAAAAGTATCTAAGAGGGCTTTTGTGGACAGAAGATCTCACTCTGCTTGTGCTCCAAGTTTACAACAGCCCATGTATTACTACAATAGCAAAGTTTATTAGCTCTGGCGGTGCTGTCCTAACAGCACCTTGAAGGTTTCATGTTGAAACACAGAGCAGATTAATTCACATTCTTTGTAGGAATACCCTTAAATGTATAATGTCAGGTCCTTGAATATGTCAGAATTACCACTCTGGAGAAGCAAGTGTCCATGGATGATCTTCACCATCTCTTTATCCCATCTTGGACCCAGCATACCTGTGTGCTACTGGTTCCTGAACAGCTGCTTCTGCTAAAAAGACGGCGCCGTGTGTCAGGGGCAGCCTGAGCCTGAGATGCTGCTTGAATCCAGCCCAGCTCTCTAAATCCGGATCTTACCTGAGGCACTTTGCCAGCAATTTCTAGTTTCCTGATGTTGATATATTGTTTATTTGTCATATTAGTTTTAGGTAGCTATTCTTAACATTTTACTGCATAGCTGGGCAAATTAATCTTTATTCACGTTCATGGCATTGCAGTGCTTATTTTATAGTGTTTGAAAATTTTGAGGGAATTAAAATAAGTAACTAATATGTTGTTCCTTCCTCACACTGGGATAATAGAATTCATCTGGGATCTGATGTAGTGATTATATATTATTGGACAGCATCTGTTTTTCTGGATCTAAAGAAGAAAAGAAGAAAAATTAGTATGAGACCACTACCTAGCTCATGAGTGCAGCTATCTTAATAAATGAGGAAATCAGGTGTTGAGAAAGAATAGGAATTATAGATAAAGACCTTGTAAAAAAAAAAAAAAAAAAGGAAGAGCAAGTAATGAAATCCATGCATCCCATGTATCAATCTTTCTGTATGGTGAATTCTGATTCATTTGTAATTGCTAGAGCTTATATATGTTGCTGTGTATGACCTTACATGTATTTTCCTTTCCTTGTAGCTAAATGAGAATATTTAGATGCTATATTACTTCCACTTGGCCCTATTTTCAGATGTTCAGCTGGACTGGTCAGTAAATTTATATTTTGTCTTTTCCACGAGTATCCAAAAGGAAAGTGCATGTGGCTGTCAGGTATCCTGTCAGAGTCTGACAGTGGTTGAGTCAGACTCTGCTCCACATTACACCAAATCATTTGTAGGCCCCCTTGAAATTCATCCCTTTTAGACACCTTTGCTGAACAGCGTTAAAAGTTATTTAAAAAGTCAAGTTTGTCTATCAAAGAGTATATCTAAAAACACAAAGTAAAAACACTGGTTAAACTGCTTGTATGTGTTAACTGGATGCTAAATCTATACATTTTTTTTTTCTTATATATTTGTTATATGTAGTTCTTGCCTAATGGGTTGTGTTAGAATCAATATTTACAATGGATGCTCATTCATGTGTTGTTTTCCAGTCCTTGACAGGATGACAAAAACATTTAAAACAGAACAATAAGGAATGCAAAGTGTCACGATGACTTTTCCAATCTATAAGACTTCTTGGTAAAATGCATTAGTGCTTTGGGACACATACTTTTTACAAATACCAAGCAGTTGTCTGACATCCAAACAGAATGACTCCACTTGTGTTTACCAGTAAGCTAGTGGAATGTTACAATTCACACACAAAAAAAAAGAAGGGAAAAAAAAATCCAAACAGGCTTTGACAGCTGTAATTTGAGGCACTCCATGCACTATGCAGAGCCTGCAAACTCAGGGCATTTTACTGCAATATGTTTTGATTGATGTCTAAACAATGCTAAATATTCTTCCTTTTGATGTGATGGAAATACAGTACGGTATCTGAGAAAGGGTGTGGTACAAGAAGCAGAGCAGATGAGGTGGGGAGACGCAGTTCTAGTGTGATAGTCAAGATTTGCCTGCAGAGTGCACAAATAGCTTTAGCAAACCAATCAACATCATCTCTGGGTTTTCTACATGCAAAGTACAGCAATTATAAACCTAAGAAAGCATAAAGACTGAGTCTTTCCTTTTGGATATTAAACTGGACTCTCACTACTTGAAAAATCTCTGTGCTCTAAATAGCACACCGTCTCCATGGCAATGAGCAGTTCAGTTTTTAACTTTTCAACACATAAAAATGGTAATTTATTTGTTTTAAGCACTCCCACAGTTGTTATAGCTATGAAACCCTCAGGATCAGGTACTTTCTAGGAGCAGTGGAGCCACCAGGCTAAAGAGTGGGTTAACTGCCAGGAAGTGCCCGACCTGAAGGTCATTTTTGCCTAATTATATTATTATTTCCCGTCAGTTTAGCTTGTGAAGTGGCACTCAAAGCATTAGTCAGTCAGGGCACTCAAAGCATACAAAGAAATTTTACTTCTTTTGTTCCTGGTGTTAAGGACTTCTTTGTAAATGAATGCAGCCTGTGATGAAGTAGAGGCATAATAAATCCTATGCCCAGAGCGCCTGACTTTCACAGCAGCTACAGTAACAACCTTTTTTTTTTTTTTTTTAATTTGTGATAAGGGTACATACTGTTGTTGCCTTGAGGAAGCAAGGCAGTGAATATATATTTTCAGCATTCTTTCTATATTGTTTAATCCTCTGATAGCTTGGCTTTCTGTTGTAAAAATCATTAGCCTTGAGTCTGCTGGAAACCTACCTGGTGAAGTGCTAAGCATTCTGGTTTCAGTCCAACAGAGCATTCAGACAGATATTCGACTTTAAGCACGCAGATAATTTTTACTGGCGATGAGGAAAAAATCTCTCGACCTAACCTTGGAGCTTTCTGTGGTTTCCTTCACGTGAACCAGAGCAGTCGGTGCCTGCAGGATTTATTCTAAGGGTCAGCAGAAAGCAAATTTTGACTTCTGAGAAAAGCCTGAAAAAAAGCCCAATAATAATTGATAATTTTGCTAATAACCTGTACAGTCATCCATTAGAGCTGGATCTGTTACAGCTGAGCCTTGTAAGGTCCAGCCTAGCTACACTCCTGTCAAAGAATGTTGGTGTCCCAAGGTGTGTAAAAGCTCTAATAACACTTAATTATCTCTTTGAACCCTACTTAAGTCTTTGAGCAGGGGAGGGCTACAGCTCACCGCAGCTCAAAGCACAATCAGAAGGCTTGGAGAGTATGTTAAACTACAAAATGTAGTTGAAGGGAGAGTTAAACTGAGATGGGAAAATGATTATGTTGTCACCAGTTCTTTACAACATGCTTGACTTCTACATAGGAATTCTCAGGCTGTGATTCACAGACCAGGGAAGGGAAGATAGTGGGAGCTTTGCACTGACTGGCAAAACTTCATTGGAAAACTAAGCCTTGACACACTAACTTGTGGAGATTAATAGTATCAACTTTTGATAGCAATAGCACCAACCGCTCTCATGATACAGAATACAGAGTAAGCACTGCAGAAAATAAGTTACATGGAATTTGGTCATTTCTCATCCATCACCATACCATTATGCAGGTTTTCTTTTATTCTTCCTTAGGGATTCAGTTTTCAAAAGCCGTGAAACTGAATCTTGGGAGACAAAGATACAATGCAATTCTGGATAAACTGAATATATATAAATTAAACCTGGAGATGCTTCTGGCTCAGCTGATAGGATGATGTGATGGCTTAGAAAGTGACGCTCTTCAGTCAGGTCCTTAGGGAAATGAAAATGCAGAAATAGGAGGATTCTGAACATGCAGGCTTGAGAAACAGATTTAAAATGTTTATTCACCTCCTTCAGATCTCTGCACTGGACAACAGGGACAGACACGAGTGATCAGGGAAGGTTCTCAATACCAGCAAACTTTCATTTTTATAATTAGACTAACTGGAGCACCAATCTAGAGATTTTCGAATTTGGAGAGAGACATGCAATCATTACCTAAATACTTGTTTCACTATTTATTCAGATACTCTTTCAAAATGCTCACCCTCATACATGAAAGGGAAGGTTCAGAACTCACAGGAGGACTCATAATTCAGTCTTGAGTCTTATTATTTGCATATTGGAAAAGAAATTTCTCCCAAACAGATTACACCATAAAATGTATAAGCTGGAAGGGGCATTTATAGTCCATTATCCTTCTCAACAGAAGAACGACTATACAAAGTAATTCCCGGCAGACATCTGCTTCATCTGTTTTTAAATATCTCATTCAACAGTCTCCCTGGCTAGCTATTAAAGTGCTTCACTATCTTTACGTCCAGAATTTGCCTCCTTGTTGTAATCCAACCCACCATTACACAGAAAGCAGAGTATTCATTTTCTCCTAGCAGAAACAGTTATGAATTTGAAGTTTCTTACCAAGTTCCCTCCATCTTCTTTGGGCCTCACGGATCAAGATCTTTTGATTTTTATCTGCAACTTTCCTTTTGTTACATCTCTTATCTGATTTGCTGCCTGCCTCCAAATTCACTCCAGGTTGTCGTATTTCTTAAAATGTTTCACCCTACATCTCTACCGCAGCTGTAGCATTATGTATACTGGTATGCCAACTATCAGTATTTCAAACAGTATGAAACTTTTGACTTTGTGTCTGGTTTACTAAGTTTATCAATTTTATTTTTATTTTTTTTACAGTTTATACATAGAGAAAGGTGATTAAAATCCCAGGCAAAAAAAATACCACAATGTATGAGAATGCTGGCATTTTTCTATATACTATATATATATATACACATATATATATATATATAAAATCTATGATGTTGTCAGTAATTTCTTTGACATTGGGTGTCATGACTAATATTTTCTCTTTTTATAACTTTGTTCTATTTGAAAAAGGTCTAAGATAAACCAAGGTCATCTTTTTCTATTTCTGAAAAATTTCCTTCACTTTAGTTGCTACTGAAATTCATATAATGCTGGGAAGAAACTCTGAGGCACTTTGCAAAGACATTGACACTGATAGAAGTCATTCTTTTGCCTATAATGAGAAAGGATTCTGGCATTTAATCTATTGGAGTAGACAAATAACATTAAGGAGCTTTCTGAAAATTAAGTATCTGATTTATTTCATTTGCAAATAAACAAGAGGTCTGAGAGAATGGACAAAAGCTATCTGAGAAAGTAAACTGAATATAGGGTGCTTTTGCAGATAGATACAGTGAAAGAATATTGTGTGTGTATATGCAAACAGATTAAACCAATAATATCAAAAGACAAGAAACAGGCTAAATCTTTTAAAGCTATTCACTGTGTTTAAATGATATTGGATAGATCATATTATAAAATGGGCATGAGCAAAACAAAATTGTGTTGATATTAGTACAGAGGGATGTTTAGCACTTTTTTTTTCCTGATACCATCCCTGTATATCCACTCCTCATTTTTTGCTCTTAAATGTTGTGAACAAAGTTGTATTTCTTTGACCACAGTCCATACTTGGAATTTTTTGAGAAATATCACTGGCAAACACATGTCTCTGTTCACCATGTTCTCCACAGTTGAATTAGTGGCCATGTGTTCTGTGTCTTGTGCTCATCCATTTGCTTGTAAAATCCTAATTCACGATTAAGTCTCATAGATAGTATGGCAAAGGCATGATACGTAGTTTTCAGTCATCTGTTGGTATTCCTCATGGCAACTGCATGCATATTCATGGGCTGCTGAAGCACTTCTGATGGGTTCCATGCCAAGATGTCAATCCAGGGCCTGGGAAACTTGCCAGAAAACCTGTCCTTGTGTGGGACTAATTAACTCTCAGTACATTTGTAATTGTCCCTATTAGTTAAAAGTGCAAGTAGTAGCATTGAAAAGGTGATGGTAAGTAACCAGACCAAAGGGAACTTTAGCAATTGTCTATATTTGAAAACGTAATGAAAAGCACTAAGCAGATCTACAATGCTCAGCGCCCTCAGCATCATCCAACCTGTGGCAGTTAGCACCACTTCACATTACTGCTGTTTGTAAGCTTGACCAGCTGGCTGTTAATGCGACCATCTCTCTTCTCAGCCAGTGCTCTGTGTGATGCCAGGTAGCATATGCTGCAGCATCGTGGCATTCCCACAAGACGCGCCCTCAAGTTCTACGCGGCTGTTAGTGGCAGTAGTAAAAAAGTCATCACGAGCAGCTTAGTATCCTGGCCTGGCACAAATGCTAATGGCAGATGCTGGTGGCCTCTACTAAGGAAACGGCTGCCTGCTCTGGATCAATTTACTGGGAAGAAGATGGAGCATCAAATTAATTTTCTACTGATGTGTGCATGAATCAATTCCAACCCACACAAAGCAAAAGGGAGCGGGTTATGAATGCACTAAATCAACATTTCAGTTTATAAGTCATTAAAATGATCACAAATCATTATGATCATTCTTTGCCCTCCATAATTACAGTTGTGAATTCTAATTCCAACCTTAGTGAAGTCAAAGAAATGCACACATTGATTTCTGTGTGCTTTGGATAGGATGAAAGATAAAATAATCTGGTGTTCTATAAAGCAAAATGTGTAATATGCTCCAAAAGTTTTCTCCTAAAACATAAAGCACATGAGTAACTTTCCTCATACTATGTCTTCACACAGGCAGTGTGTGCATGCCTATATGCAATTGCATATTCCACCTGTCCCATATAGCAGCTGCCCAAACTGTGTTTCCCTACAGTTTCCTGGTGGTTATGTTTGTAGCTTGAAAAATAATAAGTGTTAACATAGGATACGAACAGAAATGAAGCAGTTTATAAAAGACTCCTTTCTCTGAATGTTACATAGAAATCTGTAACTCAAAGTAGTACAATCACGGAAACAAAATTACCTACCCATTTGCATGATTCAGTAAATAAATTTCCACAAAAGTGAAGCATATTCATCTTTTGCTCATTAATTATTTTTCCTGACCATATAACATTGTCCCTGGTTCAGCTCATTTTGTCCTATACCTACCTCAGCTTTAAAAGCACATCATGCTTGCAGCAGCTTGCGGCTAACTCCCTGAAGACATGTTTTCATGGATGTTTTTTCCAAAGCCTATCTTAAGTGTTGCATAACTGTCTTTTGTTACGTGTTCAACAGATCAGAATTCTAGAGCATGCATATTGGAGTCCTAAATATCAATACAATGAAATGGTGTGGTTAAATATGCTTACACGAGAAGCAGAGGGTGGGCCCTGGCTTTGGGGTGGGCATGAGTGCTCTTTGTTCTGTGATGAGTCAAAAAGGATAATCCAGCACACAGACAACATGATTTTCATGCACCATTAAAGCAGGAACAATAACAAGGGTATTTGTTATTGGCCTGCATGTAGGTAAGGATCTAGCAGACCCTCCACAAAAAATGCTATGGTGTCTCTAGTGAGTGACATTTCCTTGGGAATCTCTACTTTATTTCTGTTCCATCTCCACCAAAGCATGGCTCTTGATTTACAGTACAGGGATAACAGCTATAGCTGAATTTGTATGTAGTGATTCTTGAATCCTAGACAAGTACAAAAACAAGATGAAAGATACAGAATTTCTTATACCATTTTTTTCTGTTCCTGTATCGTGGCTCAGATTAACTATACTTAATCATTTTCATTTTGTCAGTGTAAAATTGACTGCTATGGCATGGCATATTATAAATAGATAAGGTATGCACTGTTGTCATTGTGTTTAAGTTATCTGATTGATCAGAGGTCACAGAGATTAATTTACAACCTCTTGCAGAGAGCTGTGGTTTGACTGCTATGCAACTTGATTCTTACACTGTCTGCATAGGCAGTCAACTCGTACCAACCTTTCGTAACAAAACCCAGCTGAGGCAAATTTTATTCTAGATTTACCTCACTTATTCAAACCCTGTATTAATTAGGCTTAAACCTGTTATCTTGATTTAATGAGGCAAAATGTTCACTGAAATAATTTCCCTCAAGTTGGAATTTCACCTCTTAATACCTCCAATTAATATTTTTTAAAAAGAAGATAAGCATATTTTTAAAAGAAGCTTTATTGCATTTTTGGATTTTTCCTCATTGAAATATGTTTACTTTATGATAGAAGATTCCACATTCTTCTGGTACAACAGAAGTTCAATATAAAACTTTCTGTATGTAAGTGCTTGGAGCCATTGCACTACACATCACAATGCATTGGTATAGTAACATCAATACCTAATAACTAAATTTTTCTCTCTCCCCAGCATACTAAATATTAGATGAGGGATGCTCTGTGAAAGCTTGACGGCCTCATTGATTGTTCACATTATGGGCTGTAGCTTGGGCTCAAAATTTCCACTGTGGGTCTGGCTCGGCACCTCCCATGGTAGTGTGGGCTGCAGTCCATCTGACTCCATCCTAACTCCTTCTAGGCATCCAAAAGGAAGTCTGGAGACAGCAGCTACACGGGCTTTTCCACTCAGTGGTGTGCTTTGGAAGGCAGGTGGAGAGAGCATCCTGTCAAATGAAATACGTTGCGCAGTGAGAGAACCTCGTGAATGCTGTCCTGAAGTAGATGCAGATATACTCAATTCTATTTCTTTCTCTTTTTCATTCCTCTTAAGATCACTAGTCTGCGGATTCATTATTAAAAAGGACTGTTCTTCGGTAGACCACACCTTTCTGCAAGTTTTACAAAATGCTGCTGGATGGCAAAAGGTGTGAGAAGGAGCTAAGACATAGGAAGGCGGCTTGTCCCTTCTGTATATAGGTACATTTGAGGTACCACACATGCAATCTGTAGATGATGGTGTGAGGGGAAATTTTTCTCTTATAGAGCTGTTTGCAAAGCCATGAAAAAGTGTGGCTGGATAAATCTCTTCATATTGACCAGACTTGCATCTATTCGTGTAGCCAGCTGGTAGCCAGTTAAAATTTGCTTGTTCCAATATAACAGATAATTCATAAATTTTATGCCATTTCTACAAGGCCTCGTTTTCCACTGTCTCACGTGTTATGCTATTGTCAATACCTATAAAAAATATGAAGGAAATTCTGCCAAATCTCAGTGAATCTCCTTTTCTCAAAAGTGAAGAAACACACTAAGCCAAGTCCCTTGGACTGGATTTTTTTTTTATTTCGTCTGAGCCTGAAGTTAGAAATGTTGGAAGTTCAGTCTCTCACCTCTCATTTCAAGGCTTTTGAACTGCTTTGATGAAAAATGACTTGATTTTAAAGATGAAAGGTCAGGCCGTGCCATCAGTTTAATTGGATTTGGCTGTGGCCACTTTAGCTTTCATTTGAAAGAGGAAAGGCAGATTTGGGGATTTTAAATCACTCTAAAGCTCATAAAGAGAAGGAAAAAAAGGCCTTTGGTATAGGTCAGTGAAAATCAGTGAAGACTATGGCCCAGGTATAAAGAAAACAGCTCCCAAAAGCTGCCCCTTTGAGAGAATGAAAATGAAAAACAACAATAAAACACCTGTTGTGTTTAGGACTCAAAACTGCTGCTGTGGAGACTTTAAATGGTTTCTTTTGTTTCCAAATGCCAACCAAGGCAGTATCAATTAGATATCAATTTCTTTGCATCCTGTGTAGTAGCCTTGTGGGTAATTAGCGGAGAGTGGCAGTTAAGGGGTTGGTTCTCCTTTGAGACACTTCAGTGGGAGAATAAGCTCCCCTAATTTCTATTTCATCCTTAATTGCTTCTGAAATTACTTTGATCTGTGTAAAACTTGAGTTTTTTTAATGCATCATGGAATCATATCCCTTCTCAATGTATTTCTCTTTTTTTGGACATACAGCTCTGAAATTTTACATACAGATTTACTTATCTTGCCAAAAGGCACAAAAAAAAGTAAAAAAATCCTACAGAATATATTTTTGCAGTTAGCAGCATACAGCTGAACTACCATAATGAAACAACAAAAAAGCTGTGCTATTATGATTCCAATGGTGGAGTAAGAAGATAATCTAAGATCCGTGCTTCACAATTCCTCAATAGACTTCTTTTAAACTAAAAAAAAAAAAATCTGAAACTATTTCAGTTATTGAGGCAAGACCTGTCAACAAGACCTATTTTGGGAAATTAAACAACAGTTCTGTTGGTGGTTAGAATTACATGCAAGAAACGTGCAGGTTGTCAATACTGTGCACCTGTGCTTGCAGGTGATCAATCCCTGGGCATAGTCACAGGCTTTTAGAGCAGCAGCTTGTTTCCAGGGCCAGGCTGTAGCCAAGGGGATGCTGAATTGATCCCAGAGGGATACATGCCTTGTGTCTCCCTGTCGAGGAGCCATGTCCTGGTAATCCTTGATACGTGAGCAGGGAGGTGGATGTCGATCAGGTAACGCTACAGTGTGCTGTCGTGCCCCTTTATTTTGAAAGATGTATTTTTAAACAACTTTCTAGTGAATTGCCTTACCTTGGGAGCAGTTATGACAGTGCCAGCTGTATAATCCCCACAGGGGCAAGAACAATATGGGAGTAATACCTAATTAAAACTGTGATGAAGTAGGTCAGCTAGCATTTCACAAACAACAGCAAGCGCTCTAATTGTTAATAGTCCAGAGTTCCTGTATTTACTCTAAGCAACAAAAAAATGCATATCACCTAGGAATGTGATAAAAACACAAGCAGCAAACACATGCCACCAGGGGTTACTGTTATAAATATTCATGGCATCCAGTGAGTGCCATACCTTAATTCCTGCAAGAACATTTGGCAGTGGATTAATATCATTAGTCACATCCTTTCTTAATATTGCAGGAGCCCTGGCAAAAGAGGGTTAAGCAGTGTCAGGTGCAACTGACACTGAAAGCAACTGAGAAAGCCCTGCTTTCAGGTCACAAAAATATAGGATTATTGTATAGGAATGTAATCCTTCTTTCAGCTGCCACAGTTGTTTATAATACTATAGAACTGTTTCCAGAAGTTTTACTTTCAGAAGTTAAGTTTCTGGCACTTACTCATCTGCCAAACCAGGTGACAAATGGTCCTTTCTTTTTCCTGGGATGTGTCATCTTCCTTCTTCATAGAGTGGATGTACTAAGAAAGGCAGTTCTCGTGATGTAGCAACACGTTCACTTCTGGTGGGATCACGGATGTGTAGTGACTGGTGAAAATTTATAATAGTATTTAAAATGTTAATGTTCTAAAGCTCTCAGAAAGAACATGCATTGTCTAAATGAAGAAATGTCTAGAGGCCTCATTGAGCCAGATGGCCCTGTTACACAAGAACTTTGCAAACACTTTGTGAATGAACATCTCTGCCCTTGAAGACTTACAACTTAACCAAAATGATCTGCTATATTAGGAGCAGGTTTCCTCAATTACAGCTTCAAGCAGGATCTTCTGTTTCAGGTGGAGGCCATGCCTGATCTCTAAAGGCTATCACAAACTTCATTTTATTTTAAAATTTAGATTGAAATTAGGTAGGTGTGGTCAGCAAGGCTTTTAACCATTTAACAGAGCATTGTCTATAGTATACTAAGGCTTTCCTCAGAAGATTAAGGGAGCATTCGATGAGGAAAAGTCTCTTGTATTTTCATTTATAACCATCAAGAAATCAATCTAGGACAGGACAATATAAGCCTTAAATATGAGTTTTTTTTTAACATATGTAACAAAGGCTCTTGAGCAAAGAAGAGCAGAAGGTTCTCTCTTAGGAAAGCCTGCCAATTATAGGAATTTGATAACACACACTCTTACGCTACTCGAACACGAATTTCTCAATGACCAGTTTATCAGAACTATCACCTGTTGCCTCACTGCTGCCTCTTTCCTTATATACACTCCTCCAGTGGCCAGCCCTTTAAGTTTAGAGAAACGAGCCCCATAGACCACAGGCAGAGGGTAAAGGATTCACAGGATGCTGAACAATTTTTTTTCTCCTTTCCAACTGGGCAGGTATTTGACTTATTTTTGCTTTTGCTGACTTTTGTTAGGCATAAGAATGTCTCTTCTTAGCATTTTGAAAGGCCTCCTTGTGCTTTTCCTTCAAGAAGGTTTCCAAGTCTCTCTCTGCAAGCTGGACTCTTTGGTTGTGATACAGGAGTTTGGGAATTTATGATATAGTTCAATATCTGCCTTTCTCCCACTTGCTCCTCTCCTTCCCTATCTTGCAGTACAATAGCTGCGTTCTGGTCATGCTGCTTTTTCCTTGTGGGAGTTGAAAGGACTGTCAATGTGTCACTCTGCACCCTTAAAAGCTTACTGATATTTGTGTTCGTTGGAAAGAGAGGAATAAATAAGAGCTGCCAAACTAGCTTATGTTTGAGGTCTGCGTGGTCTGGCTCTCTTATAACTGGTACTAGCTGCTTCAGAGAAAGCTGTGGAAAATAGTCGAGTCAGATCAGTGCAGCTTTTCCTCTTTGCCTCATCTGGGTTTTTTTCTGTGGGATGCAGTTATCAGATTTCTGATCTTACGGACTCTTCTCTATGTCTATTAGTACCAGTGGCATTGTGTTATGTTAGGTGATAAAATTAAATCAAATACAGTATGAGTCATCCCATGGGTTATGTACGAGAGGAAGGCTTTAGAATTAAGCACTTAAAGGATGTATGAGGAATATAGGGGACCTTGCAGTGGTTTTGTTTATACCAAGCTCTTTGCTGGAGGCTTAATCAGTGAAAGAAAAGGTTGGCTGGGAGTCAGCCAAGGGACTTGCTGTCCCTTCTGTGACCCTTGTAGCTTGTCTCTCTGTTCAGCCAATACTTGGCCTATCAAAATAGGTAAACTGCTAACTTCTGAAGGGGAAAGCACTCATTATCCAAATGGGTGACTGAGGTTCATCTGCAGGAGCAGTGCTCAAGTTATATTTGCTGCCAGAAAGTGCCAGAGCCTCTGGGTCTGATGTCTTTGGTGCATGGTGGGCTGGCCTTGACCCTGCAAAGCATCTGGGTGAACACGCATGACACAAGTCTAGGTCCTCCACCTCAGACAGCATGTGCCAGAGAAGCCACCTCCTCTCTGCAATGCAACCAGGACCAGGTGGGTGGTTCATGCCTAATGGTTCAGCCGGGGCAGGAGGGGGTAGTTGTGAACACTAAAATTAGCCAAGCAGGTAGATGCCTCATGAGTGTAGATGCCTGTTGCAACTTGAGACAGGCAATAAGGTGGGTGGTATATGGAGCACCAAGGCCATGATCCGTCACTGTGAGCTGTACTTCCTTAATAAGATTATACATAAACCTTCCCAACGCGGATTCTGGTCCAGCACGTAGATAATGGGAAAGGCTTTCAGCATCCCCTGCCTGGTTTGCTCCTCATTTTACTGAAGCCTATTTATCATGTGGATCTGGAGGGGTATAAATCTGACTCCCTTTTCAGGGTCAATAGGACCTGGGTCCAAAGGATCATTGTCTGAATCATAAGGCGGCAGTATCACAAAAGCTGTTGCAATGGATTCCCTTTTCTAACCCTCATAGAATCATAGAATGCTTAAGGTTGGAAGGGACCTCTAGAGACCTCCACATCCCTCTTGTACTGGGGGGCCCAGAACTGGACACAGTGCTCCAGATGTGGCCTCACCAGGGCTGAGTAGAGGGGCAGGATCACCTCCCTCGACCTGCTGGAGATGCTCCTCTTAATGCACCCCAGGACCCCATTGGCCTTCTTGGCCGCGAGGGCACCCTGCTGCCTCATGGTCAACCTGTTGTCCACCATGACGCCCAGGTCCTTCTCTGCAGAGCTGCTCTCCAGCAGGTCGGTCCCCAGCCTGTACTGGTGTCTGGGGTTATTTCTCCCCAGGTGCAGGACCGTGCACTTGGCCTTGTTGAATTTCATGAGCTTTCTCTCTGCCCAATTGTCCAGTCTGTCCAGGTCCCTCTGGATGGCAGCGCAGCCCTCTGGGGTGTTAGCTACTCCTCCCAGTTTGGTATCATTAGCAAACTTGCTGAGGGAGCACTCTGTGCCTTCATCCAGGTCATTGATGAATAAATTGAACAGGACTGGACCGAGGACTGACCCCTGGGGGACACCGCTCACCACAGGCCTCCAACTAGACTCCGCACTGCTGATTATCACCCTCTGAGCTCTGCCATCCAGCCAATTCCCAATCCACCTCACTGTCCACTCATCCAGCCCACACCTCCGGAGCTTGTCCAGGAGGATGTTGTGAGGGACGGTGTCAAAAACCATGGTGAAGTCAAGATACATGACATCCACTGCTCTCCTCTTATCTATCCAGCTGGTCATCCCATCATAGAAAGCTATCAGGTTAGTCAAGCATGATTTCCCTTTTGTGAATCCATGCTGACTAGTCCTGAGCACCTTCTTGTCCTCCACGTGCCTGGAGACAGCGGCCAGTATGAGCCGTTCCATCACTTTTCCGGGGACAGAGGTGAGGCTGACCGGCCTGTAGTTGCCTGAATCCTCCTTCTTGCCTTTTTTGAAGACTGGCGTGACATTGGCCTTCTTCCAGTCCTCCGGCACCTCCCCCGTTCTCCAGGATCTTTCAAAGATGATGGAGAGTGGCTTGGCTATGACATCCACCAGCTCACGCAGAATTCAGGGCCCATGGATTTGTTGGTATCGAGGTGTCTTAGGTGCTCTCTGACCCAATCTTCCTCTACCCAGAGCAATATCTTCCTCTCTCCCGTCTTCTTCTCTTGTCCCTAGGGCCTGAGACTCTCCGGGGTGCCCTTGATAAACACCGAAGCAAAGAAGGCATTCAGCAACTCTGCTTTTTCTGTGTTTTCCATAACCAGATAGCCACCGCATTCACCAACGGACCCACGTTTTCCCTGATCTTCCTTTTGCTGTTTATATATTTGAAGAAGTTTTTCTTGTTATTTTTAACATCCCTTGCCAGATTGCGTTCCAACCGTGCCTTAGCTTTCCTTGTCATATCTCTGCATTCCCTGACTACGCTCCTGTATTTTTCCCAGGGGGCCTGTCCTTTCTTCCACATTCTGTATACCACCTTCTTCTGCTTGAGCATTGCTCCTTGCTCATCCACGCAGGTCTTCTGCCCGCTCTGCCTGACTTCCTACGCACAGGGATGCACTGTTGCTGGGCATGGAGGAAGTGACACTTGAAAACTAACCAGCTCTCTTGGGCCCCACTTCCTTCTAGAGCTCTAGCCCGTGGGATTCTCCCGAGGAGGTCTCTGAAGAGGCTAAAGTTGGCCCTCCTGAAGTCCATGGCTGCAAGGCTGCTTACAGCCCTGCCTCCTCCTCGTTGGATCCTGAACTGCACCAGCTCATGCTCACTGCAGCCAAGGCTATCCCCCACCCTCACATCTCTGACGTGTCCCTCTCTATTTGTTAGCATGAGGTCCAGTAGCCCACCTCTCCTCATTGGCTCCTCCACAAACTGCATCAAAAAGTTATCATCAACGCTCTGCAGGAACCTCCAGGACTGTTTGTGCCTGGCTGTGTTGTCCTTCCAGCTGATGTGAGGGTGGTTGAAGTCCCCTTTGGGAACCAGGACCTGTGACCATGAGGCAATATCCAGCTGCCTGTAGAAGGCCTCATCAACTTCCTCACCCTGGTCAGGCGGCCTGTAGCAGACACCCACCACAGTGTCTCCCACATTAGCCTGCCCTTTAACCCTTACCCACAGGCTCTCAACTCGCTCATCATCCACCCCAAGGTTGAGCTCCATGCATTCCAGTTGCTCTCTCACATAAAGAGCAACTCCAGCACCTCGCCCTCCCAGCCTGTCCTTCCTAAAGAGCACATAGCCTTCCATGGCAGCGCTCCAATCATGTGAGCTATCCCACCACGTCTCTGTTATTCCAGTGAGATCATGGCACTGGGACCGCACACAGATCTCCAGTTCATCTTGCTTATTCCCCATGCTTCGCGCATTGGTGTACAGGCATTTCAGGGAAGTAATCGAGTCTGCAGGTTTCCCAGGAGCGGTGAAAGAGGACCCTGTATAATCATATCCTATTCTCACTTCCTCACATCCCTACTCAGATGACTGAGGCAATGAAGGCACGGAAGGGGTATCGGAGGAGCTGGGCCCATCATTCGTGCGCAACCATGACCCACTGTGAGATTTTAACGTTTCAAATACAACTCGCCTTTGTGGCAACAGGCCAGCAGCAGCCGCCTTCTCACTGTGGGTGGCACAGTTCCACAACTCGATCCCGATTTGGTCCCACCACTCTGGATCAAAAATATTCTTACTATTTACCAAAGGATCATTTTTAGAAGTTCACATAAGAACTTTCTGCAGATTTTCTTCACCCACATTTTTTCCTTGCTCTTTCAGGATTTTGAGAAAAGCTTCTAAAACTTCCTTCTGTTCCTTCATTAGGTGTGAGCCCATAGTCCCCAGCCGTTTACCTCTTTCCTTACAAGAGGACTTTAGTCCATGCAAAGGATGCTTCTTTTCAGTATGATACTTACGCTTCCTTTCAGCCTGAATCCCAGAAGTTCAACTGGGAGATGACAAGATGTTGACATCTTGTCAACATGCCCCACGTTGGGCGCCATTTATTGCAACTTGCGAAGGAACGGATCCCAGTGTAATACACCAAAGACATTTTATTGAGCATGAGATAAAACTTATGTACCGTACTATATCAGATACAATGCCTTATTTGTCTACAAGCATGCGAAACATTTGCTAATAAACCAAAAATCTAAAAGGTTATATTAAAACTGCCCTATCAGCTTCTCGGTCATATAGCAGCCAGGCAGTTGCTTTTGCTCCTACTTTTGCTGATGGCACACCTGCACTGCTGTCCTTGAGGTTGGTTGTCTGCTAACAAGACATCCCGTATTACTGTCCTTAAAGCAGGCCTCCTCAGCTGCCTTCAGACTTTGGCAACAGCTCAGCTGCTTTCTGAATCACTGTTAGGAGCTTCAACCTACTTACATCCTCTGTAGAAGGTGAAGCCTTTCAAAGGACTTAGCCCCAAGTCCCTTTCTGCCTCAAGTCCTCATCTTTGAAATGATGATTGTAAAGTGCAGGTGCCAAGACACAGCATCATCAGCATGTTGGGGCTTTAAAATGTTTGTATAAATACAGCAACAACTCCTGTAGAGCTCAAGGCTGAAGTATTTATACTTAAAGTGACCCATATTCAAAGTAGATGAGATTGAGATATTCACGCACTAATGAGAAGAGTTGTCCCCAGCCAATGGCAGTGCACTAGCTACTGTACCTGCTTTGAAAATGAGATTAATGACTCAATTTGCAGGGAACGCTTCGGCAAGGAGAAACTTATTTTGTTATACTAATTGTGTCACATATGTGCCTCAAAACACCAACTGTGCAAAACTGGACTTCCCTGTGGTGCTCAAGATGGTTGGCCTCTGGTTTTGTTAATGTCGGTGCTCCCATTTCTTTCCATCAGTTTGATCTGTCTGTTTCATGCTGCACCATAAATGCTGGGGTTGGTAAAAATTACTGCAGAACATAATAGTCTCCATTAGTGGCAGAGCAAGAGTCCCTCTTTGACTTAAGCTGTTCAACCCTATTTTCCCAGTGTAATGAATAAAATTCTGACATTGTTTATTTAGGCATGCAATTAGTTTCTAATTGTAATGAAATGATGAATCACTGCTAAGATCTCTAATTTACTCAATAATTCCCACGATTTTAATGGCATTTTAAAAAATTTTAAGTGTCCGTTTATAGCTGGAGTGTATAATTTTTAAATTGTAAATTTATTAAGAGACTTTCAAAAAATTAATCATTTCACCAGCTTTTGCATTTGTTTCCATATTCAGAAGTGTTGTATAAATGCGTGAGAAAGCAGAATTTGCTGACAGTGGACCAAGATCCACAGTGGTTGCAAATGAACCATGCAGCACTGAAATCTGTAAACTACTTTAAACCAGCTAAAGTTCTGCCTCAGTGTATCCATTATTCGTACTGTTATTCTGCTTGCAATATTGGATACAATTCTCCTCACATTTATTGTGCTTTTTACACCATTACAGCTCTGACGTCAGTGGGATTATTCAGAATTCACAGCGGAGTTAATAGGAGAATTTCATCTAAAAATGCCATGATAGGCTTTTCCTTTCAAAGGTAAATTAAAGACTTTTTTTCCCTGACTTTAGTATGTAAATATTTTTGATGAGAAATGTAGCGTAGGTTTTAATAGTTTGTTTGGTGGTAGACCTATTTTTATAAATCTGTTTATATGCTTCATGCTTTGTTAAATGTGTTTCTGATTTCAGCTGAAACTTTTGAACACTTCCTACATACAGAGCTTCTCCTGTATCATGGACCTCTCTGCTGAGGTTCTGAGAAAAAGGGCATTTTTTTCTTTGTTTAATTTTGTATTTTTCAGCAAAATACTGAAATGAAAAGTATTATCCCATAGTCCCATAGTTGTTATCCCATAGCTATCCCATAGTTATCCCCACTGTATGAAGTGGCCTTTGAAAAAACATAAATAGATACAAATGCCTCTGAAACTCCATAACCCAGCATCGTCCTTTTACTTTTACCACTGTGCGGGCATCAGGAGCTGGGTTTTGGGGACGTAGCTGGAAAATATCACTGAAATGTTTTTATTTTCGTGGAAAATGAGTTCTGGCAAATGGAAAGGGCTTATAAAAGTTCAAGATCCGATGAATATATTTGTATGTAAAACTTGCTTGTTATACCTGGTATTTATGCCACATTGTCTAGCGGTGTGGAAGAGCTTTCCAAATTTGAATAGCTTACCCCAATTTCACCATATGCTGCCTGCACTTAGCAGGTCTACCAGAAGGAGTAGAAAACAGTATTAACATGAGACCCCAAACTCCCTACACTATAAGCAAAGCATCAGCTGAAAGTATTTCACTGAAGCACAAAGAGCTTGAGAATATGATGATCTGGGTGCTTTAGTACATGGATTCTTCCCGTAAGAAAGATTTCAAGCTGAAAGGTTTTGCCTGTTGAGATGTGTGTATTCATGCTCTGGCCATGACTGGTGGGAAGGATTTCTTAGAATATAATGACAATTTAAAAGATTGTTCTAAAACACTGGCTATTTTCCATTTTCTTTCTGAACACTGAGTCCAAACACTGAGCGTGGAGTGAGCTGATCTCCCAGGGTGTAAAAGAGAGATTAAAGAAAGGGCAAGTATGGTTTTATCAAAGGTATTTGGATTAAATTCCCTCTAGTATTTTGTCTCATTACCTCTTTTCCTATTTCCATCCTGTGATGTGAGAAACCTGCATTCCCAGATAGTTTGTGTGCTTGGTTTTTTTCCTCAACACTTCAACTTCTTATTGAACTCAACCACTATAACAAGGTGATGGAAAAAAAATACAGTGCCGCAGAGAGCTCCAGAGCAGGTATTTCTTTGCTTTGTCTGAAGCTTTACATGCTGCATTTTTCTCTCACATAACTTTGTCCTGGGGAGAGGTGACCTGATCATCCAATTTGCAGCGTGACTGCAAATACCTCCAGGAAGGATCCTGGCCAAAGCTAATCCTGTACTTGTTAATAACGTACTACTAAAAGGTACTGGTTAATATAGTGATAAAAGTATAGTGATAAATAGGAAAATAGGTATTAGATTAAAAGAGATTGTATATTATCATTACTGCACAGGTAATCTCTAGCTTTTTGTTTTGTTTTGGTTTTTTTCTTGAAACCAAGGGCTATACTAAACTATAATTTTTTATTATTATTTATTTACTTAAAATATAGAAGCATAACAGCAACAAGTATACCAGATTTATAATTCTACCGAGTCCCCTGGTTCTTATGTTCTTGTAGTAGTTGATTATCAGGAAAAACAAACACCACCACCACCAAACTAAACACATACACACACCAAAAAAAACCCACAAAACACAGCACAAACTGATCATCTCTTTGCTCCCTTTTCTTAATAATTTTAGTTAAGCATTATGTTATTTTTTCCTATCAAGCTTGCAGTCATAGCTGGCAGGCTTCTTTCTGCGCTGTTACTTCTTCTGTATTAGTCTCAGTGGTTCGCCCTCCCATTTCCCATGTATTGCTTAGCTGCTGGGTGGATGCTATTATGACACATCCAGCCTTTGGTATAAATAATTTATTCTGAAAGTTCAGTATGTTATAATGTGCATGAAGCATCTTGCATTTATATTTAATGCTCCTCTTTTGCCAAGAGCTTTCTATATCCAAAGGAACCATCAGAGAGAACAGACAATCTTCAAGCACAAGAGAGAAAATTTTGAGACCATATCATTCTATTTTTGTGGTTATAAATGATACCCTTCTGATGAAGAGTGAAGCAAAGGGTGTTTTTTTACCCATTTTGGAGACCTTGGCTTGGATAACATGAAAATGGCTCTTTGCATCTGGCTGAAGTGTCTGCAAGATACTTGAGTACTCACAAGCAGACCTATTCCTTACAGAAACCCAATGAAATATCAAAGGACAATTGGGTGATAGATAGATGCAAATAATAAAACAATAAATAGAGATGTGGATATCACAACAACAGCCAGGAGACCTTGTTTAATAGATCACAACCTGGAGTGAATCCACCCCATAGACAGGAGAAGAGAAAGGTCAGGGTTTTGGAGGGGAACGTTGGTGATCACTGCCTTGCAGTGTTAAGGGGGCACAGTAATGAGATAGAAGTGCTGTACATAGTCAGGAGACAGTTCGGTCCTTCCTTTCTTCATAGTTTTCTGCCAAAGCAACAAAAATGACATTGGGATCTGAAGAGCGAATGGGCAGGAATTATGGTCTAGATAAGTTCTTTATTAAAGAAGGTGGTTGTGCAGCAGAAAGTCATTCTTTTTTGAGGGGTGGTTTGACAGGGTTTGTAAAACCTAGAAGTTTGGATGATGTAGCATCTCTGAATTTATCCAGATATATCCGCGAAACCATATTATGATTAAAAAATAAATGAATGAGCTTGCATTTGTGGAATTTCAGGCATGTTACTTGAATTAAAATCTCCCTTGTAAACAAACAGTGCATTAAGTGCTGATACAGCAGTCATGGCCTATACTAGCTTCCACAAAAAATCAAAAAAAAATGTAGTTGGATGCTCTTCAGTGTTTCTGTTGACATACTAGACAGTGATATCTTTTTTGCCATTTGCAAACTTTATCAGAAAATGGAACTGGTAATACAGTGAATAATGTCAAAGACAAATTGAAAGAGGATGTGAAAATTCTGGAGAGAAATCAATATAAGGATATAAAACTCATGAAAGAAAATGTTTTATAGCTACTAATTTAAAATATAGAGAGATTTAACTATTTCTAACCCTTTTAAGAGGCTTGTGTGATGTGATGCAGAGAAATTGAATCTAAATCACCGAGTGAAGCAAATAGCTTCTCCCAGAGTTTTGAACCATTTGCGTGCCCAAGTCTATAATAAAAATATTAGGAGGGACTTCATGGCTGCAGATTGGTCCTTAAACATGGAAAACGATATGACAGCAGCTGTTATGTGGTATATCACAGCTCAGTAGTTGGAAGGCGAAGCTGAACTAATTCAATTTCAGAATAAGAGGCAGCTTTTCAGGAAGAAGGAGGGAGAAGGAACAAAGAAGGAGCTCCCTAGGAACCAGAGTAACAAAGTGCTCCAATGGTTTACCTGAAAAGTAGGCACTAGGAGTCTTTCAAATTCATTCCACAAAGTATTTCAGTCTGTGCTGCTGTCTATGCGGATGAATGAAGAAGAAAATAAAATTTTCTACTTTGGCCTCAGCACAATCCTGACACTTTGATTTTGAATTCAGCTGGATACTACACTCAGACCGTTGCTGAATCTTGTGCTTCAGTCAGTTGCCTGCAGGTTTCAAAGAGGTTGATTTTTTTTTTCTCTCTCCTCTCTCTAATCCACAACTGGAGAGATGCAATCAGAGCTGGGAGACCAGAGCTTAAGCCTGGACACTATTATGGATCAACTAATGCTCTCAGAGGAGTCTCCATTTCATCATTCTTAACTACCTGGCTGCTATTTCTTCTTCATGCTCAGGGTCAAATTCTGATCTATTCCGATTAGAGGCTTTTGACTCAGTGACTGGCCTGCGCTATCCAGCAGATCAGGCTGAAGAACCCAACCATCTTGTCCAATCTTAATGTTAACAACTACAGCTGGCATGATCCCAACACAATTTTCCTGCTTGCATTTTTAAATCATGCCGACCTATACAAATATGTTCCATGGAAGTTTCTGTGCTGAGCTTCTGTGGACTAATGGAATTGCATTGAAATAAAAGATATTGCCCCTGCTTAAATTAGCTTAGAATTTTGTCTACAGCATGTGCCATCTAAAACAGTATTGAAAACACTAAAACTCCCAGAGTGCAATCAGATCATAACTGTATTTGTGTAGGATTAAAAATTCAGGTACTGTCACATGTATTTTTAAAAAGCCAAAGTAGTGAAAGTGTTTGCATAAAAAAAATCCTGTTTTCTATACCTGTTTGTGCCAGTACTGTGCTTACTTTGACATGATGGAATCTGTAAATTGAAACTGGATTTTTCTTCCTCTTAATCCTTTACTATAGACCAAGCCTAATTCCATTTTTCTTTTGCATCATTTTTATTCCTTTATTATTGCTTGACTTCAAGTGACTTACTCTAAACTTGTACTGCTCTCAGTGAAGCAGAATCAAGTCCATAGACTTGAGCTTGTATCCATTGATTTTAGATATTCCTAGCTGCTTGCAAACAACTCGGGCAAAATTAACTGCAGAATGATGATCGAAAATGTGGTTTACTTTCAGGGGGGGTTGCCTTTTATCAAGTATTGTTTCCAGGAGATCAATCTTTTAATTACTTTCTGTTTTCTTCCCAAGGATGGGTATGGGCAATAATAAGCAGGTTAGCACTGGCTGTAGCCTTCTCTGCAGCATGTTGATGCTATGAAATGCGATGATTCCCATAGTTAACACTTTTATTCACTACATGCTTCTCTGGAAGGGAATCAGTACTTTCTAAACACGTTGTGAGACTTGCTATTTGGGAAACAACTTCTCTATGCATAGTCCATTTGTAAAAGTTAATACAAGCAGCAAATGCCACTAGCAGCATAAGTCTAAAATGAGCTACCTGCTAGGTCTTTGCCTTCTGTGTATTTGCTATGCTTTGCTTGCCCCTGGCAAGTTGCAAACACGAATAAGAAACACGACTTCTTGAGGGAAAACTAGCCACAAATTCATGGAAAAGAAAGAAACAATAAATAATCTGGGTAAATTGTCCTTGCCATGCTGAATTAAATACGCTTGCAGTCCTGACCAAGCCATCTGCAGCACAGAGCAGGCCTGACTTTCTCTTGCTGTACTGCAGTGCCTTCTCTGAAGTCCAAGGGGCTGATTTCATATGACACGAAGATTTCTCTGCAGATGAGTTTTCATGCTTAACCCTGCATATGCTCCAGGTCCAAGAGGGGCATGCCAGCTTTGATCTGGGAACCTTATAAGCTCCCAAGCATGTCCCGCCTCCTGTGAAAGTACAGCAGGAGTCTGGAGCTGCCTTGCACTCAGGAGCTGTCACTGAACATCCAGACATACCTGAAAGCTTCCGTCACTGTGGCAGTCTGCAAATCTACCAGTTATGGAGTGCATTGAGTTGCTATACTTGAATGATACTTCGTCCCTGCAAAGAGTTTTTGGGAGTAATCTGACTACATATCAACTGTATAAAAGTCTTCCTAACATAGCCTGTGAAGCAAAACAATAATTCCTAGTGAACACTAAGGTTAAATTGGCAGAATTTACGCCCAGATAAGAGTTGTTTTGCCAGCTGCAGCGTTTTTCTAACATCATCAACCTGGTCCTTGAAGTTTATTGCCCACTGCTGTGCATCTAGTTGCAATTGTTGGATTAATGTAGTTTTAAAACACAGAAGCTCCTTGCTTTCTTGCTCCAAAGACAGGTGGTGTTTTTGCTTCACCTGCTGTTTTCTGAAGAGGTGATGTGCATATGTGCTGATTGAACTTTTATTGTTCCTTTAGACTATTTGTATATCATCTTATGTTCATGTATAGGTTTTAGTAAGGTCTGAGTTGCCGTGTGCCATGTGGATGGAGTCAGAAGGATGTTTCAGCAGTTATGTCCTTGCTTAGAGAACCGTATGCATGTAGCCTGTACCTCTTACCCCTGTGCAGGGCAGAGAGCTGGCTCTACAAGCGTTCTCCATCAAGCAAAACAGACCCAACAGGTCTGGTCAGGAAAACGTGCTGTGCCTTTGTCCTTGGTTCACCAAGCAGTAAAGCCATAATGTGGTTCTGTGAACGGAGGAGAACAGCTTCAAGCTGTGTACTGCTCAGTATTTTAGTATTTCTAGAATGGTTGAAAACGTTGGGACGTCGTTCATGTCTGCTTGTAACGTTCAATAGGATATAGGCCAGTTGGCACCTCTCTCCTATGGCCTTGTCAGCAAATCTCTCATGTCTATCAGAATCTGTTATGGTCTGTCCTTCCCTTGAGTGTTCACGTTGTTCCCAGTATTGCTGTGGCTCAGGAACAGCCCTTCTCTGATGTTACAGATAACCTCTAGCTGTTCCAGTGCCCTTGCGTAGGTGGTGCCTGCACAGCTCCTGTGGCCTTTGGCAGCCTAACTTGTTTATCATAACACCCCTCATGTCATACAAATATTAAATATTGGAGCCCTTTGCTTCTCTATGTAATTCAGTAGATGGTTGTAGATGATCTCTTCTCCTCTGCACTACTATGAATAACTGGAACAGCTGCTTCTTGTCCTCTCTTTGCAGCCCTAGTCAACACCCTCTCTGTCTGCCAAAACTGCTGCTCTTGGACTTTCTAATGAGACTCAAGAACACAAAAATGGGAAGGGATGTGTTAGTCCCAATTTTGGTTCAAGAAAAGTCAATACTGTGAAAAATACTGTGAACAGATGAAACTGCAGTCTGTGATATAGGAGACTCAGGTTTGAGCTTCTGATTGCTGGAAGAAAAAGGAATTTGATCTGGGTTTCTGTCATGTCTGGTGAGTGTCTTAACAATCAGCATATTTTATGCATGTCTTTTTTTAATGATTATTTTTTGTCCATTGCTTAGTTTTATTCATTCTTACAACAAAAATTCTCTGAACTCTGCATTACTTCACAGGCACCAGTAGGTAGTTAGAAGCTTCCACTCACTTATCAGTTCTATAACTTGCTGTTAGGCCCATGATCATCTGTGTTTAGGATGCCAGAACTGGAAAGAAGAAAAGCAATTTAGGGGAGTGGTGAGGTTGAGAAATGCTCTTGGCCTGTAAAATCTGAGGTTATATCAGAGGACATAATTCTGCTCACATCTTGGCATCTAGAAGGTGATTAGTTAACGTTTACTTCTATTGCAAGATGAATGGTAGGGAGTCCCTGTTGTGCTGTGGGACACCACTGGTCCTGTGCACTCACGAAGGAAGGCATACCACGGCCCAGGAGCAGCCTGCGTTAGGAACAAAAGTGTTCAGAGAGAGTTTATGCCTTGGATTTTCCCCCATAGGACATGCAGGTGCAGACCCAGGCTCAAACAGTGCTGGCCCAGCCAGCTAAGCTTCCTAGTGCCATAAGCTATGAGCGATGAGGAGGCAGCAAGCTACGTGCCCTTCCCCACCGTTACCGCTAACAGATTTTGTGCCTGAAGGAAGAAAGGAGAAGGCACTGTTTTTAAATAGCACATTGCATGGTTTTGTGTTTATGTGTGTGCTTGCACATGCGTGGAGAGCGCAGGCATCTTTGAGTTTTGCGGAGAAATATGGTTATCTCTAATTAAAATAACTGCACTTATGTGAATCGGATTAAAGAAGAGTTAAATAAAGCAGGACCCAGTCTATATAGAAGACTGACTGCTAGTGTTTAAGAAGTAAATGTAGTCCCTAGGCAGCCCATCTAATATACACATGTCTCTGAAGCATAAGAGAAGTAAAGCAATTCCCATCTTGCGCTGGTTCATTGCATTAGGGGACCTTGAGAACAGGAAATGGCATCTAGAAATGTGGAGCTCTCCAAAAGACAGACTTTCCCATTAATGTCAATGAAATGATTTCTGACTTCATAATAAAGCCCTTTGCATAATTCTTCCACTATTTATACATCTCATAAAGATTCGGCCTGCACAGGCAAAAGGGGAGAGAGGGGGGAAAGCCTGGAGGAAAAGGAAAAAAAAAAAAATCAAATGACTTGTAGGCTGGGGATCTGACAATGAGTGTACCCTGTCCTAGAAAAGAAATGGTTGAAACCGCATCATATTTATTTCAGTAGCGCAGATGAGAGATGGTGTGTTGTATTACATTTCTATAGTTCATATTGCATTTTCTCCCTCTGCTGGCAGTTGGATACATCAAGGTTGTAACTAGTAGAAAACAAAGCCCTTAAAAGGCTGAAGCATTCAGGAATCTTGAACCTCTGCGGCATGTGCTGAAAAATTAGGTCATATCATCTTTTAGCTCAATTAGTCCTGGAAATGGATGTACAGATCAAAGTAATCTATTATATTCCTGTAGAGGATTTTAAGCAAAAATAAATGCAATCCTCTTTCTTTTAGATGGACAGCAAAAATTCTGTTCTGAATGTTATAATAAATATAGCTGCCTACAAAATCAAGCTTGGAAGCTATTTATGATTTTTGTAAGAAATGTTTCATGTCTGTGTTTTCCGAAGCAGTACTTCCTGACTTTACATTGTGATGTCTGGATTCTTCCTTTTATTTTATCCCTCCTTTGAAAATATTTCTGTAACAGACAGACCTAGAGGGAAAACGCTGCTAAAGCAGTTGCGTGAAAAAGATTCTACCCTATGTAGAAAGAACTACCACTAAAGATCAACTTTGTTCAATGAAATTCTGTAGAATATGTTTCTAAATTTATATAAACTAGCAGTAAGTGTTTATTAATAATACTGCCCTATATTAAATAAAAAAGTACAGATTTATTTAAAAAGCTCAGCAAATAATAATAGAAAAATATCCTTATCTTCAGCACAGATACTACCTTCTCATCTGAGACACTGAGGTATTAACCTTGTAAATAATGTTGATTATAATGGCTACTAACCATAAACAATAAATCTTGGAAATATGTATCATTTTCATGGCAATGATTATATATTGTATGTGAGGAATCAGAATCAGCAGTGCTGATTCTGATTCCTCACATTCCTGAGTTAATAACCTTAAGCTTCTTAAATATTCTTTGAGATACCATAGTAAATATATTTTTTGGTTGAATAAACTGACCCATGAGGAAGTTTTTTCAACAGTATCTAGGAGTCTTGATTTCTAATCCTTCTTTTATTGAGACATACATCTTACTAAAGGCAGGTAGAGATTTTTAGCTGTTGAAGGGATGCATTCAGAGCATTAGTTAGTGAGATATAGAAGGGACTTGTGTTTAGCTCGCATTTAGCTGGGGGAAAATGCTGACAGATGCTAAGGAATATTCAGGTTAAACAAAGACATCTGCGAGGAGCGGCGGTGCTGAGAAGAGTTCTGCAGTCAGCAGTAAAGGAAAACTGAATTCAAGCTGCCGTGGTAGATGCAGGATGGGAATGGGATATTGTGGGACTCTTTTGTGATGCTGTGGCTCAGCTGAAGGGGTCAGCTAAAAGTACAGAAAGTGTTCAAATAGGGAAAGCTTAAAAACATATAGTAATAATGCCATAATAATAATGCTTAGAGCAGGAGTCCTTTGTATTTTGTGATTTCCTCCCTGCCCCCACAGTGTCCTATAGTCTGCCAAGGCTCCGTCTATGGAGGGATCTTCTTCATCACGGGCTGCTTCAGCACCAGCTGCAATTTCTCCGTGAAGTTTCACCGAGATGTGCACCTTTGCCCTAGAACAGTACAACATCTATTGACTCTCTGTCAGGGTGGATACCAATGCCAGTGCAGCTCCTTATTCTAGTTAACTGCCCTGCACTCAGAAAAGTGACCATCTTGGGTTATTTTTCTGAGGAGTAAGCTTTATTATGAGATAAGATTGGAGAAAAACTGTGTATAAAATGTGAGTAAGTAGTAGAGGATGAGGAAGGGTTACAAATACATTTAAGCACCTTGATGTTTTGAGGGTTGTGTGTAACAGTAATGCATCCCTTTCACTGTCTCAGACTCCATCTGTGCCCACAACTTGCCCGAATGGCGCAACTTGGAGAGTTTGTAGAGCAACTACATCCCTCCTGTCCTATTGCTGAAGTGGCTCCTTTGCCTTAGCCTATGTGGAAGAACCTCTTAAAATGTTTTCTTCTTCCTTTTCTTGCACTGTTTATTCCCTGTGATTGTGATTCCCTGTGATGTGTCATCATCCACAATGTGGAAAGTTGCTTTTTTCCTTGCGAAGATCTAAAATTACTGTTTCTATTGCTCAATTAAATTAACATCACGCTGACTCTCTCTATTAGAGTTCTCTGAGTATGCACTGGTAAAATATTATTTACCATATGATGAGAAATATTAAATGCACACTCTCTTTATCTTGATTCATTATGACTCTCTTTGGGAACCTCAAGTAAAGTTCATAGATGATATGACAGTGGGGAAGGGCAGGAAGGGGTCCCCAGAATGAATTTAATCCATCAGGCAATGGAATATCGTTATGACTAGGTAGATAAATTCTACGCATCAAACAGTAAGGGAGAAAAAAATAGTCTAAGAAAAGCTTCTTAAGTTGTGTACAGAGGCTTCTGTGTGTTTTTCCTGTAAAGCTTAATGGGAAAGTGTGTAGCAGAGCAAGCTGGAAAATAAGAGGTGACCAGGTATGGCCTGGACTGTGTTAGAGGGGAAAAAAAAAAACCAAAACCAAAATAAAAAATTAAATGAAGCTTAAGGTGATTAGGAATGTTTTCTGAATGAGTGCTTCAATGACTGCTAAGATACATCACATAGATGTTTCTTTTCTCTTAGATTACCTGAATAAAATACGTAAGGAGGTTGTTCATAGTGAACTACTGCTGTTTTTGTAGCTTGTATTGTCAGTCTTCTCTGTGGAAGGAACAGATGTTTTGGCTCTAATTTTAGGACTACTCTAAGCAGTCATTAAAGGTTGCATTAATGGGCCCCAGCTTTTTGAAACGCGGATCTTGGTGTGAGTTTTTGGCTCTGTAGTTTTCTTTTGGGTCAAGGTCTCCTTGGCAGCAGATTGCACCTCGTCAGGCTTCTGTGATGTTCCCTTCTCAGCTGAAGGCAAAGCTTGGTGATTGAGCAAGGCCAAGACTCGAGCTCAAATAATTGAAGAGAGGGAAGATCTGAACTGTTACCTCGATATTGGGTATCTAAGGTTGAGTGTTTCCTAAGTCATCTGTTTACCTGTTACAGTCTTTGATTTACTTTTCCAGTCTTCATAGAATATGTCAAAACAGCATGAATCCATTATGTTTCTTGGGTTGCACATGGAAAGGGCATCCTGCATGAACACTGAAGGTTATCTCTGAATTGTCTTCAGCAGCTGGTGATGGTTACTATTGCCATCTCCAGATAAAATCACTGCTGTTGGCAGCAGTGATAGTACTCTGTAGTAGAAACTATATATTGAAACTGGTAAGAATGAAATGCTGATTTGAGTAGCATGTTGCTGTGATAAGATTGGTCAGTGTCTTGCAGGACATTGAGTGACTTCAGCTTCCACTAGACTCTGTGACATTTGAGATTTTAGCAGTTCTTAACATCTGGCCTTTACAAAAAAAAGTATTATTTTCTTTTCATTACTATTTGATAGGGATGTGTCTATGTTTCTAGGCTTTTTGTTTGTTTGTTTTCCTCTCCACAGAGCTGGATTAAGGACGTGGCAAGATTACGTTTGTTGTAGGGACAGTGCCCTCATTCTATGCCCTGTGGTCAAATGTAGGCTTCATGCATGGGCCACCCAGCAGCAGAGTATGGTCTGCAGCATCCTGCAATTTGGAGGTGATGTAAATGACAACTGTAGATGATGTGCAGTTACGTGTGAAGTAACCGGGATTCAACAACTAGTATGAAAGATTCAAACAGACACTGAGCCAATTTTTAAAATGGCTTTTAGAAAAGCAGATAAGGGTAACTTGCAAAGCAACCTCTTGATTGATCAAAAAGGCCTTCCATTTCTCTGTACTTTTTGTGGAACAATGTGATAAGTGACACTTGGATACCATTAAAGAGGACAATTTAGTTATAGCTATTAAGCTATGCATGTATTTATGACTAGCATAGTTAGTACGTAAGTACTATTAAAAGAAAATACATTTATGCATATTGTTGCCAAGCTCCTTACAATGCTCCTTACTGTTCAGTTTTCTACATGGACAAGGCCATCCTCCTTCCCTGAATGTTAGTCATGCTGGAGCAAAAAGCAAATAAACAACACAAAGTCCCAACGTATGGAAGACTTTTCTGAGCGGGTTACATATGTCCATTTTTAAAAAAACTTATTTATATTATTTTTGTCCCTTAATTTAAAAAAAATACACCTATGCATCTCCAGCATGCATGTGTACCAGTTGTGCACTAAAAATGTATATGCACGTGCTCAAGTAGCTAATCGTACCAGTGAGAATGGAGTCTGTCAATTACTTAAATTTTTACAGAAAAAAAACTACCTTGTGCTGGTGCAATAAATGTCTGCTCTGGTAGATGGATCTAATTTCCTTTCAGGCACCTGAAAAATGGGCCACTAATTCGTTTTTTTAGCTTGGTGCGCTTGGCTAGCTCTAAAGAATTTAGTAGCTGAAAGGGCAAAAAAGCTTGGAGGGAGGGCATAAAATTAGAGGTAGATGTTGATCCCCTCCTTTTTTATGTCTCTGTGCACTGCCATACGTTAATAGTGTTCTCTTGTGAATTATGGTGGAGCGAATGTTCATGCTGACCCAGCAATTCATCTATTGTGTGTGCCTGACAGCCTGGGTCCTAATGGTTTTTTTGCACTATTAACACATCACAAAATGGAAAGACACGTTAATGCGTTTTTAATGCGTTTTCACTATGTGCTTCTATTGGGCGTGCAGGATGTTGTAGCAGATGGGCTTCATGTAAATATAAAGTACTTTTAATGTAAAGAAAGAGGAAAAAAATGTCAGCTCGCCAGAAACTTGTAAAGTATGAGAACTTTCTCCCTCTTAAACCAACTTGATTTTCAGCCTCCAGAGCCTCCAGAGCCACCAGCTCCATGTGGAGCTCAGGGGAACTCATCCCTAGTCTTGCTACTGCTGGACCCTGGTCTTCTCCTCTGGTGGCAGATGATTGGGACTTTTATAGGAAAAAATATTGTTTCATCTTTTAGTGCGCAGTATGTGCTGTCAGGAATGTGGGAGATGTCTCACTTGAAAAAACTATTGATTTACCTTAGGGGAAAGAAAAAAGCCATAATGAAAAAGAGAGCAAGAGAAGGAAGGAAGCATTAGGAAGGATGTGAGGAAAACAGCAGGAGACTGTTTAAATATTCCCCTTTAGGAATAAACTGAAAGTGATTGTCACTACTGAGCACGTTCATCCCACCTATGTGGAATTTTCTTTACATTTTAATTCACTTTCCCTTTTTCTCCTTTACCAGCTCTAGCCTGCCATGATTTTTGCTTATGCTCCACACTCTGCTATACACGTATGCTCCATTGTCATTCCAAATACACTGCTTTTCTGCTGTGACCCTTGTCAGGAACACTTTGCTTGTGCGCTGCACAGCAGCCCAGTTCAGTGTGGTGTTGTAGTGTGCACACAGTGAAGCGCAGGCAGTACTGCAGATCTTCACCAAGGGATGTTCATGCTGCATCAGAAGACAGGAAGGTCTGAGAAATTGGTAGAATACAACAGTGGAATGCAAATATGCATTATGCAAAGCATATATTATTCAACCATTATGGTTGCTTTTCCTGTTGGTATTTTTTTTTCCACAGGGCTGCTAGAAATAAAGCATGTAAAATGTTACCAGTGAGTCAATGCATTATTGACTTAAATTCTTCAATTTATTTTTGCAGAAATTTCTAAACAAGACTGAAGAATTATTGAGAAATGTCTACAGAAATTAATCTGTGGCCTACAGATTGCTTAAAATCAGTTATAGAAATTCCATATTGCAGTAGGTGGCAAAATATATCATGTGATGTAGTTCCTGTTGTCTTTCAGAATGAATTAATGAAAATTCAAATTTGAAAACAAAAGTTACCACTAGAAATTTCTATGTGTAAATTAAGTGAAGAATTGATTATCTGATTCTGGAAATATAAGATAGCCATGCTACTTTTTATAAACAGCTGTGCAGTGAAAAGTTATTAGTGAATATACTTTACATAGTGAGTAAATGCAATGAAGTGACCAAATCAGACAAACTGATTTTGGCATATTGCTTTTGCGTTTCTGTACGAGTTCTAAAAGGAAAAATGAAGCCCAAGGAAGAGAAATTGATGTTCTCAGATACAACGTGGGATGAAATTAAAGCAGAAGAGTCCTCCTGATTTTTCTGGAATATAATCTTTTTTATGCTACGGAAATTTTATGTTACGAAAAGAGAGAAAAAAAAGGGGTGGGGGGGAAGGGGAATATGTTTGGTTTTGATTGTTCTACTTCTCCAAAAGAGAAGTAACTCAGGGTTTTCATGGGGTTTAGAAGAGGTTAGAATCAGCACCTTCCTACAGTACTAGCAGCCTTCTCTGTGGTTGTGTTTCTGTAGTATGCAAGATGTTCCGGTATCTTATGTTACTTCTGTCAACCCATTAAGTCACTTATTCAAAGGTAAACACATTTAAAAGGAAATCTAGATAAGCTTCCCTGTTTGGCATCTATGAAAAGCAGTTAAATGCTATATTGTTCAAACCACAAGCAATTGCATTTTGTGTCTATCCTTACCCTTGATTACAATCATAGCCAATTTTCGGGAGTTCAGACAATTTAGTAAGGTGCCTCCACACTTTTTCTTTTTTCTTTTTTTTTTTTTCTGCCACTGTCTTTGCAATGTGACCTTTTTACAAGTTACACTGGAACAAAGAAATTCTACTTTGGTAGGATAAAGGATACAAAACGCGCAAAAGCACATTTCATTGGCGCATGTAAATGGGTTGTTATTCACATTAAATGGTTACTCCCCATGGCTGAGACCTGTGCATCTGCAGGGAACACAACAAGGGTGAAGGAAGACTGTCACCTTCTGCAAGCCCCCAGTGCGGGAGCTGCTTTTTGCCCTGACTGCAAAGAGAAACATAAGAGCTGATGGGGAGGAAAAATGCAATCAGAAAGAACCTGGGGGAAGGCATGGTTATAGCGATCCAGTTCTTTTACTGGATAGTGATCCCTTTAATGAAGGGGGAAAGGGACAGGGAGAGGGGGCTGCATCCTGCGTGCACCCACTTAGTTAATTTCCCATGAGGGCGTAAGTCAGCTCTGGCTTCTAAACAGTTGCAAGGGCTCTGCCAAAGACCCAAGAGATGGACCCATATTTTGTGGCTCAATATAACCTTTATCATTACAGTAAATAAGGCATCTGCAGTTGAATTGCTCTGGGGGAACAAGTGTCTCTGACCATTGACTATGTGAAGAGGATAGAAAAACTGGCTTGCTGAAGAAGGTGGCTAAAGCATAGGTTATCCTCAGCTCTCCAGTACACCTTCCTCTTATTCCCTTTCCTACTATCTTTGAGAATAGAAGTATTTTCTCTAGGCTTCTCCCTTAAGAAAATTGTATTTGGACACTGCCACAGAGGAGAAAATCTCTGCAGACTGATGCACAGTATTATTAGTTTTTTGTCCTCATTATTTTTTACTTGCCTTGCCTTATTTTTATAGTTCTGCTTTTCCTCCTCCTCACCAGATTGTTTATACTTAGAAAGAAATAAGCCTTCTGCTTGTTGCGTAGTCAGTTCTCTTTACATTTTTCTTAAGCTAACATTGGTTTCTGTTGTCCTTTTCCATGTTTAGACATAGCCAGGATAAATTTCAATGACAGCCTTTCCAACTGTTTCTAAATATTTCTCGCTTCTCTCGCAGACAAATTTCCATATGTTACCAAATCCGAATCAGAATTCCATAAGGCGTTTTCCCCCGGCCCTCATCACGACAGCGAAGGGGTTCAGCTCGTTCAGGTGGAGCTCCGTGGCGATGCCCCCGGCATCGACGGCTCTGTTGGCTGTGGGAGGACGGTGGAGCCGGCTGCCCACGGGCACCTGCTCTGCCGGACGGCTGAGAGACTCGTGGCGCTGTGCCCGCTCCGGGTGGGAGCCGGGAGGAGCGATGGCTCAGCCGGGAGATGAGCTCATTCGCTTCCCCCTCGCCTGCTTGCTTCTGGGGCGCCTGCGCTGGCACAGCCCTTGCGATGCTGAGGTTACCAGGTATTACTGGGTTAGCATTAGCTAAGCTTACTGCTTAGTTATCCCTTGGGTTAATTACGGTTTTGTGAGCTTTGCTGAGAAGTTGTTATTCTTGGGCCTCCCAAACATGCAGAACTCTCTGCAGCCGGGATCCATTTGACAGTGCACTGACCTCAGCCGAGGGCTCTGCATGGCCCAAAGGGTGGTGGAGAGGGTACCATGGGCTATGTACTGAAATCCTAAACCCAACTCTCCTGCAGCTGTTTTACAAGACCTACCCAATAGCCATTCCTTTTGCCCCTTTTATGCTGTTCCTAGTGTTCCTAGTCTTAAAAATGTCCATTTTTGCTCTGTGAATCTGCAGCTTTGAGTAGCGTTTGACTGTGGGCTGGGATGACTCTTCTTGCCTCAAAGAACACACCTGTACTTGCATGTCCTTGAGTTAAAACCATGTCTCTGGAGATGACCCAGCACAGAATTTGCTGCCTTAACCCGATAACCAGATAACTTGCTGCCTT